>OY829507.1:6032792-6376780 GCA_963691665.1 Clepsis dumicolana | reverse complement strand
TCGGTAATAAGTTCTCCTCCTAACTCATCTTTGAATAACCCAGGAATCTTCTTGTTACGTAAAGGTATTTGCAAATCATTTACAGGGTTATAATTGCTTGTGTCAAAAAAGTTTAAAAAAATATTTTTTAAATCGCTGTAAAAGTCTGCAGTTTCGATTTTGTAAATAAAACTGTCGGTATCAGTGTAGCACAGAGTAACTTGATCTTGGTAGTGTTTTTTTATTACCGTGTAGTGAAATTGGTACATATGACTTTTAGAAAGTTCTAATACAGAGAATCCTACGTAGATTGGTTTATCTAAAATTACTTTTTCAGGCTTCATTTGTACGACAACCAAATTTTCAGACAACACTGTTGCACTATGGAAATTCGGTTTGGCAATTAATTTGTTAGCACAAGTAAACTTTTTTGTTTTGTTTTGACGGTCGTGCCACTTATTTACTAATTTGACGTCAACTCGCCGCTCACTGTCTTCAAGAGTTTTCCCAAAAACTGAGTTATTCATTAATTTAAAAAGGTCTTGTTGGAAAGGAGTAGTAGCTTTTTTTCTCAGTTCTGTATTTAAATGAATATACTGTTTTAAGAATGGACTTTGACGAAACCTTATAACGCGATGGATTTTATCAAGAGTTAAGCCGTTGCGTAAACATGTTTTCAGATGGACGTAATGAATGACGTATTCGTATTTGTTATATAAATTTGGGATCAATTTGGTCGTTTTTCCTCCTGGAGGAATAAATTTTTGTGCGCAAAATGGATAGTCGTTATGGTTATGGTGTAAATTTTCCGGATATAGCAAGTCAACTTCCAGAATAAATCCAAATGGAGCATCATCTTCGACAGACAAAATATCTAGTTGGGCAATTTCATGATGATCTAGAAAACTAAAATTAGACATGGGCAACGATTGACACATACTGTAACCATATAAGTTATTGCAATCGATATATACTAAAAACGAGTCTGGTTTATTCATGTCATAAGTTTCCATGTACTTATTATTAGCCTGAGCATATCTGGTCGAACACATGCAAATACCACCTCTTATTCCTTTTTGTATGAGTCGAATTATTTCTAATTCGGATATCAATTCAAGCTTAACTCCGGTTTTTAATAACATAGCATCAAACGATAAGCTTGGAGCAGTTAAATAGAATGCCGGATCTAAATGATAATTTAACTTGCAAATGAACCGAAAGTTCTCAAAAATATCTGATAAAAGCAACACATCAGTTTTTAGGTAAAGATCAGTATATTCTCCCATATCTTTGATTTTAAATTCGGACCATACAGATTGCGCATGTGCGTAATCTGAATCGCTTATTTGTTCGTTGGAAAGAGAATCAAAAAACAAGTTCTGTGATGGAAGCTCGGTCTCTGTAAACTTATCCCAGCTCGACATATAATCGTAAGGATAAATACCTTTGCGAGTTAATAATTTATTTTTTTTAGTTTCAGGATAAAACTTGTTCAAGTGAATAAAATCATCTTTATGTAAACCATTCGCTAATTTTTCCAAGCTTGTTCCTAAAAATTTAAAAGAGTCTACAAATCGAATTTGTGCATACTTTTGATCTGAAATCCACAAAAACTTAGTGAACGAAATATAATTTTCTTTATTTTTTGGGATTACTTTCACAGGCCCTGAACATTTACTAAGTTCCTGTATAAACAAATGACAATCGTAACCTGCTAAGTTATGAAAGAAAACAGGGACCAATTTAGGAACGCGAAAGCGCAGATTGCAGTACTGGTGCGCGGCACCGCGATAACGGCCCGTTAGATGACAGTGATCTCTTACTTTGTCTGCAAACAATAAACCTTTACACATATGACAATTTTTGGCACGTTCATGAGCTAAAGAATCTTCTACAGTAAATATCATGGGAATTTCTTTTTCTAAAACGTTATGGATGTCTTTAATATGTCTATATAAATAATCTACGAATTTCTGAGCACAATCTGGCCCTCGGTATTGAACAAAACGATTAAGTTGCTCATCATAAGAGCAAATTATATGGTACGCGAAAGCGGCTGGTAAATGTATTTGTTTATTTGTAGTAAAACTACTGTCAGTGTTAGGTTCACAGTTCTGATAGGGTTTAAGGATTGTCTCAAAGTCAGCATACACGACAAATGGAACGTCTTGTTTTCGTTCAAAATGCTTAAATTCGAGATAGGTGCCTTTCTCCGGAAGTACCGTAGCAACCCCACTACAAACGTGACTATTGAAACCGTGTTCAGTTTGAAAAAATATCAGACAGTCTTCGCAGAAATAAAGCTTAGCATGATGTTTGGTAATCTGACCGCGAGCAAGACGCGGTAAATTAGTAATCAAAACATAATGCGACTTATTACCGCGTTCGATTAAAAGTAAATTGATTCGATGTTTCCTTTTATATTGCGATCTGTATAGAGGTCCTACAAGAGTTCGGTTGTTTTTTAAAGAATATACGTTAATACTGATATCAATATTGTGATGCTCAAACGTAATGATATCGGCTAAAGTGACAGGGAAACACATATTATCAAGTTTTAATACGTCTTTAAAATGAGGATAAGATGATAGACGCTCGCGATGGTTTTGACATGGGTAAAGAGCAGCAACAACACACCAGAGAAAACAATAATTATCATGATTTTGAATATTAATGCAAGCTTTTTTATTTTTTATTATCTTAGGTAAGTCTATGTAAGATGACGCTTTCAATGGTTCATACTTATTTATGTTAACTTCTAAATACAAATTAGATAAGAAAGTCCAACCAGAATCGCGCTCCTGAAATTCTTCGATTTTTTTCTGTATACTAATAATTATTGTGTTTAAAAGCTCTTCGAATTGATAATTTTGATGTATAGGAAAATTTTTCGTTGCAAAAGATTTCATTTCCTGCTTGTCATCTTTAAACAAAAGAAAATCGCCAAAATATTCGAAATTTACTTTGAGGGACACATGTTTTTTAAGCGAATTTTCCAAAATTTTTTGCATTTTAGGTTTTACTGTAATCAAAAATGATTCAGGTAAACAAGACTTCAGCTCATCAGTTGCCATTATTCTATAAGATGCTATGCGACCTTTAAAAGCAGACGAAATTTCAACAACCTCATCGTTTAAATTTACACCCGAATTTTTTCTATGCTTATTACTTCTAAGGTGCCCTACCCACTTCCTGCTTTCTACTGTAATTGAACACTGAGTGCAAAAGGGCATGTTTTATGTAGCGACTTTGCTTAAGCTGTAATCCTGGTTTTATATGTTAAATACACAATTTGATAGTTTCAATTTTAATCAAATAATAAAAAGAGACAACCTGCAGTATCCGTTAAAAGCAAAAATAAAAAGTACTAAATTAGTACTTACTTAGTATCGTTACAATAAATTTGACGTTAGCGTCCTTGAAAAGTACATTTATCTTTTTAACAAATTTTTGCTATGCCCTCCATTCAACAGTTTTATCATCGATTTGCGCCCTTAAAGTAATATCGTTAAAAGCGTTTAAATTATGGTTTCATAATAAATCGTTAACATTTATTAAAAACATTTATTAAAAATTACTTGATACACAATTTGATGTAGTTTAAATTTTATTCAAATAAGTAATAAAAAGAGACAACCTGCAGTATCTGTTAAAATCAAAAAAGTACCTACTAAATTAGTACTTAGTATCGTTAGAATAAAATTTGACGTTAGCGTCCTTGAAAAGTACATTTATCTTTTTAATAAATTTTTGCAATGCCTCCCATTCAACAGTTTCATCATCGATTTGCGCCTTTAGAGTAACGAGAGCCTTTTTCCAACGCTCCTGACGTAACTCACCGCGAATATCAGCAGTGTTGTACACCCGCAGCTCCAAGAAAAAGTCTCCGTTGAGGGTGCAAGCTCGTTTTGTTGACCCGTTCGGTACCCGGCTTATAATGGATGAATCAAGCGGATCAGTCTCAGCAGGCTTATGGTTAACAGCAACGTCTTCAGGAAATATTCCGAACACGTCAAACGGGTTTTTAGTTTCTTTTTTCTTGGGTGCAGCAGATCTGAAACATAACAGACATTAAACAATGAATAAGACAGTTGTACTTAGTTCGTCGAAATTCATTAAACAAATTACAAGAAAAATACCTTGGGGTTGACGGCTTTCTTTTTTGAGCAGGTTTTTTTATTTTTGGGATACTGACATCTGCAGCGGCAACGCTCTCCTCTGAATCAGATCTGAAATAAAAAATATGTTTTTATTACTCGACATTTAAAATAACCATATACATCGATAAAAAAAGAAAAAAAAATACCTTTTTTAAATGAAAAAAGTAGACAAACAATATTTAAGTAAATATGTACCCAGCTGACAAAATAAAAAACATGAAATATGAAAATAAATATAAAATGGCTACCTGTTTGGAGCTGAAGCTTTTCGTTTTTCAGCCGACCTTCCCACTTTTGACCGAACGGTTCCGCTGTTTGCAACAGTGATGGGTTCAAACTCGGAATCAGACCTGAAAGGAAATTAAAAATATTAATGCCTGTTGGAACCCTACAAACAATATGAACCAAATGTTTTAATTTCGTTAGGAAAGTAAAGCGTTAGGTACGTTGAAATACATACTTACATTTTAATCGATGTATAAAGCAAATAAACTTTACTAACGTAGAAACTCTGCACAGCTTAACCTCTGAGCTGAAGATGTAGAAGACTTGATGCACTGTGCACGTCACGTTCGAAATTGGAAAGGAACAAATTAGCCCCGCGCAAAAGTTTTAAACGAAATTATTTGCTGATTTTACTAAATGAACTAGGGCTGTCGCATTCCAAATCACAATTGTGTATTATGCTTATGTGCACATAACAGTTCTTTATTTTACATTATTTAATTCTCGACGCGATGGAAAGAGGAACGTTATGAATTTGTCTATCTGTCTGTTGGTAAATCTGCCTACTTCGTATTCCACATATGCATGTATTCAAGATACCAAAAAACTAATCGAGAGTGAGTTGTAAGCTTTTTTTAATTTACTTTTTTAATTTTTAATTTACTTATTTATTTTTTATTTATTTATTTCTCACCAGCTAAATTAAGGAATTACCTAAATATTAGTATTTCAGTAATTGTAGTAATCATTATTTCTTTTAAGAACATTTATATTCGCATTTAATAGAGGTACCCATTAATTGTAAATTTATCCATTGATCATTGTCAACCCTACACCTTTATAATATGAATATTATTTCGCAACCACGCTTCATACATGCACCGCATTTGTATGTCAGCAAAAAGACGCCGATCGCACTGTGTGTCACATTACAACTTGATAACGTTGCGCAATAAAATTGGCTAATACCTAATTGGTAACATTTTCATGCTCAGTTCTGTACGTTAAAATTATAACGGAAACTGGAAAAAAACCTCCTCAGATCGTTCAAATAGCCTCAGTATTAACCGACTTAATTACTAAGTTAATGGGTAAGGTTAGTAATTGGTTAGCTCACACAACCAAATATCATCTTACCTCACCTACTAAGACGAAGATTTAAACTTAGGTAAAAACGTGTTCTAACTGTAATGTTTGCTACTTTACATCGTAATTATAAATACACATACAATTGTTATTTCCTAATACGAAAACAAACATTGTCTTGTTACAGGTACAAACAGGTATAAACCTTTTTCAATTTGAACACAAAAATAAACAATTCCTATATTATTAACATTTATGATAAGATAACCTAACCAACTTAGAAAAGTCGAAAAACAATAGACATTTTCGCTTCAAAGGTCAATATCTTAAAAACGGTTGAACCGATTTTGATAAAACAAGTCTAAGAACCATTGTTAGAAAACCTGTTAAATGAAAAACCGCATTTAAATCGGCTCATTCATTTAGGAGCTATGGTACCACAGACAGACACACAAAAATCTAGGTACAAATTCTAGCGCACGATGTCAAAGTTTAACATAAGCGCTGTCTGTGGGTTAAGCACTGAACTAAGTAGGTGTAAGTAATGATTTAAGTAAGTACCTTTGATGTACTGGTTTCGTATAGAATACAAATGGTTTCGAATAATTTCGATAGATGTCATCACCGCCTACTCGTATGTCCATTTGCATGTTAAGAACAATAAACCTTAGCGAGCGCGCTCGCTACGTAATTTGATCGAGTACCTAACTTACACTACAATGTCTTCGAGTTGAAATGACTTAAGTACATAATCATGTATATCACTTTACAACTCGTTTCTGATCAAACTTTATATTCTAGTCAGCAAGACAATTTTTACGTCAACATGATAAAGTGATATAAGTTATTTAGAAAGTGTGATAAAGTATCGCGGTCTCACAGATGGAGTTGTTCTACATTAACATCAATTAAATCACACTATTTGACTTAGTTTTAGCGATACCAATTTAAAATCATATTTCGGTTTTCACTAGTGTAGTGAGTTACACATTTTTATGTTTTCGTAATTTAAATAATGTTTACTTAGTGCTTTATTCCAGCGTAAATTAGTTTAAACCTAACTCGCGCTAACGATGGTTTTGAGATTCGTTGATATAAATAAATCCGACATACAATTTGCCGTGTACGTAAAACGCGGTCATAGCGATACATCCGAAAACGGATGCCGGGAACTAACGCGTCCTGGGTGACCCGACCTTGTCTGTGGAGTCTGATCAGCTTTGCGGATGAGTTGTATACAAGCCTCGGTGGGAGGCATCCAAAACCACCACGCACACAAAAAGCGGTCATAGCGATACATCCGTAGGTGGATGCCGGGAACTAGACGCGTCCTGGGTGACCCGATCTTGTCTGTGGAGTCTGATCAGCTTCGCAGACAAGTTGTGCAAACACCTGAGTTAACCTGAGTCAAAGGCTGCGGCTTGAGACCGAGGAGCGCTCAGTGGCTTCGGCCTCGTGCATATCGGACTTGATCAACCCGGTGTGCATGGTGTACTTTTGCTTTTACTTTATCTAAGCTCAAACATTATTAAACATATCTATGTTAGGTTGTCAATTAGTTGAGACTTGAGTTGGACTGAAATTTAAATACATTGAATAAATTCCCGTCGGGTTGGCTTGTCGTTGAACCTCGAGTCAAAACTTCGCTCATTCGAACGAGAGGTGGATGCCCAATGCGATTTCAGGTGTAGGTTGAGCGTTATGATGAACGTGAATTCTGATAGGTTACTGTTAGGTTGGGTTCCGTTAGGTTTGAGTTGCTGTTGGGCTGATGTATTCGTTGCGTTGAACGAGAGGTGAAACAGAATGCCCAATGCGATTTCAGGTGTAGGTTGAGCGTTATGTTGAACGCAAATGCTGATAGGTCACTGTTAGGTTGGGTTCCGTTGGGTTTGAGTTGCTGTTGCGTTGAACGCGAGGTGAAACAGAATGTCCAATGCGATTTCAGGTGTAGGTTGAGCGTTATGTTGAACGCAAATGCTGATAGGTTACTGTTAGGTTGGTTACCGTTGGGTTTGGGTTGATTGTAGGTTGTGTGCAATTCATTGTATTATTGGGCTTCTGGATCACCACGAATGAGTGAGGGCGAAATTTTTCGCCCGATCGAATGAATGGTGGTCCAGAATGCCCAATAATATACTACTATCAGTATGTGGTACAACTACCGCCATCTAACGGAGTTCGGTTTAAATTGTAAGAGACGCGCACTCAACTGAGAGACACTAGGTTTGGACCTCTCTCTATACCTGCTCTATGCATGTAAGTACTTATTCAACATCGGCTAGTAGCAACTCCTCACTCTTTGTGACTGCGATCCATATCGTCCTTATCTACAAACATAGGTGTTTCCGTAGTGTGTAAGAATTATGGCTCTTGTTAGAGTTCCGTGCCTCAAAAGGAAAAAACGGAACCCTTGTAGGATCATTTTGTTGTCCGTATGTCTGTATGTCTGTCAATACCCTTTTTTTCTGGAATGCGTGGAGGTAGCAGGCTAAAATTAATATCAACCATTCAAGCCTTCTTGAAGCTGTGAAAAAATCAAACTTCTAAGTGAACGCAATGAAAAGATACAGTTATTAAAAAGGTAGTTTCCATACAAATTGCCGTACCCCGAAAACCTAAAGGGTACTTCCAGTTATCCTAGAAACTTGAAATTTGGTATGAAGGTACCTCTTATAGCACATCCACTAAGAAAAATTTCAAAATCTTAAATTTTTATGTCTGTCTGTAGATTTCATGTACCATTATAAGATGACCCCACACTGCGTACATTTTGCTTAAGAGCAGGGCTCTGCTAACACTGGACAACTTAAAACACGGGGAAAAGCAGGGAAATCTTTGTACGGAACCCTCGTGAGCGAGTTCGACTCGCACTTGTCCGGTTTTTTTTTAGAGCATAGAGCAAAGTAAATTTACAAGTTTTCCGCTGTGCATTTTACTTTTGCTTTTTCTTCCTTGAAACAAATCCGTCTAAGCTCTGTTTATTTTTCCACGTTTGATTCTCGAAATCGACAGCGAATTCTTCTGATACAAGTATTAGCTTCGGGTATGATAAATATACTTGGTATAAATTACCTTTCTAAATTCAATTATTCTTCCTTGAGAATGTTTGTTTAAATAACAAATTTAAATTGGCTTCTTTCAATAAGTGGGCAGGCCGGCGCGCGGCGGGGCGCCCTGCCGCTCAGACCGCGGGGCGCCGCGCCCTGCCTCTACTAATAACACCGTCTTTCCTTCTGTCATGCCTTATTTCACCCAACTATCTCTTGTTTTTCGTGTTCCCCTTTTTTTCGCCCTATAAACCAACAATCTTAACAATAAAACGAGTCCCTGATGATACTAATCCTTCATCCTCATTGTCTTTTGGCAGTTTCGAGGAATAAAATATGTTGAGCTCTGCGACGTGATATCTGAACGTCATAGTTATAAATGGCGTCGCTTAAAATGTTTTAATACCCTCTACATCACGACGATATTAATTTAGTACGCTTGAGTTGAGCGGTCCGTGCCACCGCTTCGGAATTTTAAATGACGGATTACCACCGCCGAGATCGGAAGATAACTCGAGATCTTGTAGATTCTATCACTGCCTGCCCTTTGGTCCCCTACTCCCCAGCGCGCCCTAACGTACTTAATTAATTATCTTTGATGTTTGACAGGAAAATTACTAACTGCACTAATAATGCAATTTAAAATAGGTCGCCGTTAATTATCTATTACTTGCAAGGGTTCCATGTGGGAGCAGTAATTATACACATATTATGAATAATCATTATCAAATAATTATAATTAACAAGGAACGTACATGGTTACGTCACGTTACGATAATCCCTGATGGTAGAGTAAAAACCCACCTAGTTAAACAATAAAGTTGCAGATTCATCAATGAGGTTCATCGTAAAACGAAGTTTATAATCGTATCAGATCTCATTTTTACACCTACCGTATTGTCAAAGTCTGTAAATAGTATATAATGTCCGATCAATGGGACGGTATTTTCATATACTTATGAATAAATTTAATGTTTATTACTATTACGATAGAATATCAAATAAAAATAGTAATAAATAATAATAGGTGTGTAATAAACACGTTACCATATCGTACCTATCGTACCTATCATACAATGCATCCCCATAGAAACGGTCGCCATGGCACCATGTATTGCGGTGTTTTGTCAAAGCACAGTGGAGACTGTTTGCGAAATTTCGTGGGGAAACTCATGGAGCAACATCAATAATTGTCAAAAATGGTGCGGATAACAGTGCAAATGGTGCGAAATAAAGCCGAGCATCACGACCGTCTGCTAGCGCCGCTGGAAGAAATAGCCTTGCACCAGGAAAATATCGAAAAGATCGAGTACATACAGGACTGGTGCCCCAAACTGAAAATATTACTTATGCAAAGCAACCTCATAGGAAAAATAGAAAATTTGAACAAGTTGAAACACCTTAACTATCTGAACCTAGCCCTCAACAATATAGAGATCATAGAAAACCTGGAAAGATGTGAATCACTGCAAAAACTCGACTTGACCCTAAATTTTATTGGAGAAATTGTAAGTCTTGAGAACCTTACAGGCAACTACAATCTAGACAATTTATATTTAACTGGGAACCCTTGCACTGACTACGACAATTATCGCGAATTTGTGATTGGGACTCTACCTCAGCTGGCTTACTTGGATGGACAAGAAATAGACCGGTCTGAACGCATAAAAGCCTTACAAAATCTCCCAGTTATAAGGCAAGATATTTTATTTGAACAAAACGAGTACAGGTATCGACGCAGAAAACAAAAGGCTCGTTTAGAACACGAGATTCAATATAAGTGGGAAAACGAATATAAAGATATGGATCCAGATGAAAGGAATAAGAAATTTTATGCAGAAAAGTGTGAACATTCCCCCGAGGTTCGCCATGAGATGGAACGCATGCGACAACTTAAATTGAAAAGCTATGAAACAGAAAAGAAACCAGAGGAAAAACGAGAATACAAGTTTTTTGCGCCTGATGGCAGGCCTTTCAATATTAATCAAGCCAAAATTCCATTCATGTTCAATGATACGGAACCCGATAAGTATATTCTTGACTTAGGTGTGTATAAACACTTGGACACCAGTTTAATTGACGTAGATGTCCAACCAAAATATGTCCGAGCATTAGTAAAAGGAAAGATATTTCAGCTCCATCTACCGCAAGAGGTCGACACTACTAACTCCACGGCCCAGCGTTCACAGACAACCGGGCATTTGGTTGTTACTATGCCGAGAGCTAATGTGGTAATCAAACCAAAGAGGGCGCTTAGCATCGAAAAAGAGAAAAAAGCTCAATTGTACACAGAGCACCACGTATCAGATTGTAATGAGGGATCCGGTCAATCTAAGAGAGAGTTTCTTGAAATAGGTGCTGCTGACCACGTGCTTGACCTCTCAAAGATGACTGTGACCAAGAAAAAGGCAGATTATATTGACCCTAGACTCAAACTAGGAATTAAACAACCTTCAACGGACTTCGTCGATAATCCAGACGTTCCCGATCTTATTTAATTTATTTGCTTCAGGAAATAGAGTCAACCACATGTTTTACGTCAAATAAGGTAGAAATAAAAGTATGGGCGTTGCAAACAAAATTGTTATTACAATTTTATTAATGCCTACTACAAAGTAATTCTTAATTATTACGTATATTATGTTAAATAAACAATATTCTTGATAAATAGCTGTTTTTTTAAGTCACTAAACTTCAGTGTACAGACTAGCCTATGGGGTACATAAAATATAGTGTTTTTGTATAAGTACCTACTAACGATAAATAATTATTACTAAACGTATCTATTAGGTAGTAGTTAACATTTAAAGCTTTTCATAGGGCACCTTTGTTGCACTAAAATTATCAAAAAAATCATATCAAAAGTGTTCCTGACAAAGACGTCGCAAGTATATAAGTAGAATATTAAATGACTTAAATAGGTATATTTACCTATTTTTTACTCTAATTCAATTCAATACACATTTCTAGAAATCATTACCTACCCATTTTTATCTAACTACGTACAGGCGTACTGACCAAAGATACAGACAGAGGGCCGTTCCAAACGCGGCGTTTCACCCGCAGTTAGCAGTTCTCCTGTAGTATCCTATAGTAATTATCCTTCCATATTACCACTTGCACCATCCTTTGGTAAACCAGGTTTTTGTTTTTTGCATAGCTTCTGTTCTTCACTAATTAACCCCCCACGCAAAAAGAGGGGTGTTTAAAGTTTGTAAACATCACTGTCATTTCCTTCCTTAATATCCAACACAGACATAAGAGTGCTGCTCTGCAATAAGTAGCGAGCCCTAAAAGGTTTGATCTGGGAGAAGTCACAATCAAGATCACTTGTAGCATATTCTTAACAGTACTTTAACAGTATATCAAAATTAGTACTACAGGTACCTACTTACAGTTAGTACTCGAATTTCATGCAGCAAATTAAAAGTTAAAACGCCTGTAGGTACAAAATACAATACTTAATTCAATATCATCCTACTTATATTATCCTACTTATACTATCTACTATCCACTGCATAACAATAATTGCTTCAATAAAACTTATGCTACAATTTTGACATTATCACGCATTGTCATTTCATTTAATATTAATTACACTCGTTACGGACAACCAAAGCGAACAACATAACTAACGTTATCAGGAATTTGGAAAATATCTAGTTTTGACGCTCAATGCGTATCTTACCGGACTACTTAGTTAGAAAAAAACATACCTACTTAGCTACAATATTTGTCTTAGTCACTCGCGTTAACTACGCAAAGCCGATAGTAAGAGACTCCTTGAAGCGAGACAGCTCATGCAGTGACTCATCATAACTCGCTAACCAATCAGATTGAAACGTTCTTGGTAAACCGTTTCAAAGGCCGTTGGTCTCCGCATGGCCGTTGGATTCTGGCGGTGCGACCATGATGACCAAGAACCCGTCAACGTCATGCATCTCCTTAGAGGAGAACTTGGCGGATATCTGATGTCTTCCTGCCCATGGAGGAGTCAGCAGGAATTGTGCCGTTGCCAATTCGCCAGGCTGTACGTTCTGAAAACAAAGCGCGGTTTTTGGTATTAAAATAGATTGCGCCCGCGGCTTCGCTCCCGTAGCAGAACTCCCTATTCCGTAAGAATTTCGCAAAATTCCTCCTTATCCTTATCTCTCATCCACATTATAAAATGAACCTCTATGAAAATATTCAGCTTTTATAAGTCAATGGTTTAGGCTGGGCATTGATGAGAGTATATAACATGTTGGATGTTTTGTTTTGGACACGCATGTCACAAGTCCTCTATAATGCGTTCAGAAACCGTTGAAAATTACCAGCATTTCAGCATGCCGTCGACTGCTCGCCGCCGGCAGCCACCGAGCCGCCACCAGCAGTAATGAAATGATCGAATTCGATGTCGTAATAACTTTTCGGTATCGAATTCGATGTCGTTAAGAGTTCCAAATTTAAAACATCTTTTAAAATGAAACTACCGTGAGAAACAGATCACTCACGTATGTCAGTCGAGTATAGCCCGACGAACAAACATCTTCAAAAACCAACATAATTTACAATAAAAAAAACCGTCTATGAAATGTCAGCTCGGTATGTGTCTATGATAAAAAAAAAACAGTCAAATTCGTGACAGGTATGGGTACGATATGCCTTCGGCTTCTGAACATATCTTTGAGTACTTTTAGTGTGTAAATAAAGTAATGTATGCAACTCCACATAATTAGGCCTTAAAACACTCGTGTGATCCTATTATGAAACTAGCTTCGCCTAGTTTCATAAAACACACTCGTGTTATAAGTACCCTCATTATATAGCAGTTGCATAAACTACTATTTTCAACATACCTGATCCAAAGTAATCTTAAGTTGTTCATCCAGCCCTGGGCCTTGGATATAGAACTTTCCGTTCTTCAAAGGTATTGGCAGTGGGTTTTCCAGCTTCACTGTGACAGTGAACTCCTTGCGCGACACCGGCTTGCCCTCAACCGATATCTTGATGTCCGGATTTCTCACACGGAAGTCATCTTGTGCGAAATAGTCGAAGTTCTTCTCCACTATCGTAGCTAGGCATGCGATGTTGAAAGATGCCTATAAAACGTAAGATCAGAATTTCAGTCAACGGAAAACAAGCAGATGTAGTTACTTACCTATTAGTCTTTTATTTATTTTTATTAGTCTTACAATGAGGAAGGTTTTACTTACAGATGATAATCATGAGAAGTTTCTCTCGTTTGGAATCGATTGACCAGAATGTATAGAGTTGATGCTCACCTCCTTCATCAGCTTTTTGTTCTCGTTAGAAATCTAGCACGGCAGTGTCAATATTAAAGTAATTCGCGGATAAGGTCCTTCTGTGGCATCTAGCGTATGCCGATGTATATAAAGCTGTTTGTTGCTCACTCACCTGATCGACTAGCCTCTTGTAATACTCGTTGAAGGCCACCGTCATGGCGACCTGCCGCTTCTCTTCAGGCGCCAGCGCCTCTTCAAAGTCTTGCCGCTTCACGTCCTCACCCGTTTTGCCCGTGTATGTGACCGTGTCTACGCGCAGCACACCTTTAACTGTGTGCTGGTTTTCTGATGAGCGGTTCTTCATGTGGAGAATCTGAAGGATGTAAAATATGGTGTAAAAACGGCTTACTTGCAAGCAAAGAAATTACGTACGTATCTAAAAATATTTATTCTCAACAGATCTGATTCTCGGTAACGCATAAACAGATTCTGCTCATGTTTGGGCTTATAAATTGTTTTACGAGGGCTGTTTGATAAGTACCCGTTTATGGAAAAAAAAAACATTATTTTTTGTATACCTTTTAACTCTATACATTTGTTCCACCTATACTCAAGCTTCAATAAACCATCCAAAAAGTATGATTTTGGAAAGTCATTAAAATAGGCCTCTGTGTCGGCAATGACTTCGTCATTTGATCCAAATCGCTTGCCACCGAACCATTTTTTTAGGTTGGGAAACAAAAAGAAATCGCATGGGGCCAAATCTGGAGAATACGGGGGGTGAGACAATAGTTCGTAGCGTAACTGTGCTAATTAAGCCGTCATAACTCTGGACGAATGAGCCGGGGCGTTGACGTGATGAAACAGTATTTTTTTCTTTTTTAAATGGGGTCGTTTGTCCTTCAACACGGCGTCAAATTCATCCAATAAATTGGCACAGTACTGCCCTGTTATTGTTTTTTCCTTTTCTAAATAGTCAATATGTATAATACCCTGTGAATCCCAACGTTCGCCATTACCTTTCCAGCCTATGGGACGGTTTTTGCTTTCTTTGGAGCAGGTTCACCCGGTACAATCCACTGCTTCGACTGCTCTTTCATTTCCGGGGTGTAGTGGTGGACCCACGTTTCGTCCACGGTCACGAAACGACGCAGAAACTCCTTCGGGTTACGTTTGAACTCGGCCAAACACTGCTCCGAAGTAGTCAGTCGGTTCCGTTTTTGCTCCTCCGTGAGTAAACGCGGCACCCACCTCGCCGATACTTTCTTCATACCAAATTTTTCTTCTAATCTGTGTTGTACCCTCTCGATTGAAACGTTTACAGCATCAACGATTTCTCGAAGTTTAATTCGGCGGTCGGCTAAAACGATATTTTCAATTTTCACCATATCGTCTGTAGTCACCTCAACTGGCCGGCCTGGGCGAGCCTCATCAAAGACGGTTGTTCTCCCCCGCTTAAACTCGTTATACCAATATCTGACGGTTGTCATAGAAGGAGCACATTCATGGTAAACCGCTTGCGTTCTTACTTTTATTTCATCTAATGTTTTTTCTTCCAAAAATAAGAATCTAATTACAGACCGATACTGTTCTTTCTCCATTTTAACAATTTTAAGTTCACGCCTTCACTGAATCGTTGTCAAATGAGAAAAAAAAACAAAAGAATGCCATATTTTTTTAATTATCCCGCCTCTGAAAAATGGCTTAAAAAGGTGGTATACTTATTTGCGGCCAGTGATATTAATATATTTAGAAAACGGGTACTTATCAAACAGCCCTCGTATGTCAACTACTCGCCAACCAATTTTCATGAAGTTTAGACCACCAATACTCAAGTAATCATCTAATCATCGAACAAACGTTTTGACGGCACGTACATACAGACGAACGCCAATTCGGCCCCTATCGGCACAACAACTCGCTTGCGCTCGTTCAACTACATTTTCAAGGGGAACACCAGGTGGTCATTTTAACTATTACGCTTTGAAGATAGAGCAAATGCAGGTTTTTTACTTTTTAGGCGGGCTTATTTTTAAAGTAGCTAATTCTGGGGAAGTGCTCATTCTGGACTAAGCTGTCTCAAATTTCGCTAAAACCAACTTACCACACTAAAGTCCTGTCCGATCTTGATGTCGTCGCGGAGCTCGAAGTCGAAGACGACGTCGTTGAAGGCGTCGTTGAGGTAGTACCGCGCGAAGATGTTAGACGACCGCCGCAGCGCCTTCTCCATCGTCGCTCGCTCTTCCCAAGTACGTTCCGGATACTTGTATGTGTCCGTTATGTCCTGCGAATCAAATTAAAATATCCCCATGTCTCAACCATTCGCACCTTTGATCCGCACGAAAAAAAGTTGGATTCGTTCGGACATTAACGAAAAATGCCAAAGTTTACGTCAAATTATAGGTAGTACCAACAATTGCAATGGAAAAATATTATTAGAATATATTTTCATTTCTATAGTTACTACCTATAACGTAAGGCACTGTCGGCCTACTTTTTTTCGCGAAAATCGCGAAGAACATTTGCGGGTATTGCAGAACTCCTCCGTTAAAGCAGCAAGAAAGTGCTCTACCTGCATCTACTCAAACATAACAATACATATTCGTGCCTCTAATGAAATGAATACGAACAGTAATATAGTGCCTAGTAATTTTTTAATAGCACTTTACGCTGTATTACAACAGCCCTAACTGTTTTACGGGACGACGTGGGCACCTTACCTCTCGCTCCATCCTTCCAATGGCTTTCGTAGATATATTCTGACCAACAGAAGTTGTATCCCGGGCAAGTAGTTTGAGGGGTTGAATTTCACCAGAATACTTCCATAGCACCTAAAATAATAATAAAATGAGTCAGTGACATACGAGATAACCAAGGTGACCTTTGCATTGGTCCGTAAAGTAGATACTACTTTATATGCACAGCTGGTATTGGCTGAATGGATGAGTCCATTTAGTAACATAACATGCAACTTCATACTACTTCAAATTAAAATCTATCTCAAGTAACTTGGCTACTGTTGATCAAAAAGATTAAGCCTTTTGTGAATCCTGAATATCCATATCAATGCAATGTTACCCGTCAGCTACAACTTCTAGTTGCGTCAAGGGTCTCTTGAGTCTCCCAGCTGAGTAAACAGTGAACCATCCATTACATAATATCCTGGTTACTATAACTTAAATCTCATCATATCTGTACCTTATCAGCATTGACTTGCGCGAAGACGTAGCCCGCGTCATACGGGCGCTGGACCTCGGCGTCGCGAACTGCTCGCAGCGAGGCTGGTCCGCAGCGGTACAGGTCTTCGGAAGTTTCCTGCGGCGTCGAGTCGATGGCCTGCCAGCCACCGTACTCGGCACCCAGGTCCAGACGCTCCATCCACACCTGTAACATACAGTCATAGGTGAATAATCTACAGCAGATGTCGCTGAAAGGGTACAATGCTTCACACATTTTAGTTAAGTAATGGGTACCTATAGTCGAGTTCTCCAATATCTGTACAGCCAACGGTTCATAAATATCTAAACGCAGACCTTATGTAATTGGCAATAAGGTCGGTGTATAGATATTTTTGAACTGTTGACTGTATAGATATTGGAGAACTCGACTGTACTTGCTCTGTTGTCAAGATTCAAATGTACAAATTTTGACCAAAATCTTATTTTTACCTCACAACTGATCCGATACGTCTTGGTTCTTTCACTCGCACTATCTACTTTAAGTAATGTTTAATTAGTAATATTTTTTTTATAAAATGTTAAATACAGAATGATCGTTAAATTTCAAGATCGTAAAAAAGTTTATATCTAAGGTTGCTTGTTGCGTTAAAAAAAGGGTGCTTTGGTTTCTCATTAACCTATATGAATCTGTCTACATTGTACAAATACTACCTACCTAATCTAATCAAGCTATTGTACATAATGATTTTTTTTCCATTTTTTTTATTTAATTTAATTTCTTTATGTTGTTTGTAATTAAAATTGATTTAGATATTATTATTATTTTAAACCAACTTTTTGTATTTTTATTTTTTCGGTCTTCCCGTTCGAAATTTATTTCTCAAGTTTCAAACTGAAACGTAAATAATACAGAAAGACTACAAAAATTATTTTTCGAACTGGGATTCGAACTCAGGACCTCCACCATACCGTTGCGTCGCGCTACCAACTGCGCCATCCGGGCAATCTTTGGTAGCAGCCTCATCCTGTGTAATTAGATATTTCTCTGACGTGATGAGTAATCGTTCTATTTGTGTTGTATTTTCCTACGCACAAAGATGATTCAGAAGAGAATTATTGATACATTGAACCCATTGATTTTCTTAAAATAACTGATACCTAGTAAGTTTGCAAGTTATTACTGTCGTAAGTTACGACTCGTTACGAACGAACTACGAACACAAAACATTGCAGAGGAGCTTTATTATGAGCAAACTAGATAAGTATAATAATTTATATTGTTATGTGATGATGTGTAATAAAATAAAGCTCTCACATTTGGAAAAATTAAAAGAAGCCTTAAATAATAGTTTCCTGGTAAGTGTTTTTACAGTTCACAGGAATCCTTAGATTATACTTAAATTAAACTATTCTTAATGTGAATTTAGCATGCCTTGTAAGGTAGATTTTAGTGATACCTCTTTAAGTACTTGTTCCACCTTATTCTACCTAAAATTAGGTGAAATAAATGTTATTTTATTCTATTCTATTTAATAGGTAACAAAAGTTTACCTATACGAAAGTATTAAAGCAATTTGAATGATGAACAAAATAGGTTGACTTGATGTAGGTACCAAGATTGCAAGTGTTACCTACATAGAAAAAAAATGTATGGCAACAACAGACACCATTTTTACCGAACAGCGATTTTTGTGTGCGCGCGTTAACTAGCAAATTACGTGATCCATACCTCATTCCACACATGGTAGTTCCAGACGGAGTCCGTGGTGAAGTGGTCGAGCGTATTGCCGTCGTCGTCCTTGATGATGTCGACAGTGAGGCTGCCCTGGCTGTCGTGGGCTGCGTCGTAGCCCGACACCGGCCGACACGGGATGCCTAGGGCTCTGCAAACTGAGGGTAACCAATGTTAATAAAGGTACAACTGCTGAAATCTTCTCTATTAAGTAGCCCTCTCAGGACTTTTATTAAATAAATGTAGCCGCTATTCTGCAAATGAAACGAAAGCCCCGTTTAGAGCCGCTGTATGTCTCACTCCAGGAATTTGAAAACTAATTTCATAAATCCTGATAGTCTTTGTTAAATTAAGTAGCATTCACATACTGGTTATAACATTTAACATGAAATAAAATACGTACTGTTTGAAATAAATCACTGAGAATAATAGTACTCACTCGTAGTCAAAATTCCGGCAAAGACCCAACACTGAGCGTATTTGACGGGTTTCTTCTTGGCGTAATACTTCTGTAGTATCGCTAGCGAGCCGATCCATTTCATTGGATGAGTGCCTCCATCATAGTCGCTAAGTTCCGCGCCCCAGTTTCCAATCAGGACACCATTGTCATCCTGTGCATTTACAGCAGCAGAAAGTGCTCGTGCTGTCCGAATAGGATCGCTTCGAGCCCGACCTTTTACCTGAAAATCAAGTTTTAGTATTTATTGCATAAACTTCAATAATTCTATATGCTTCCAATCTTCCAATAATTCTAGGTGCAATTAAGAGAGAACAAGTGCCGTAATTGTCTTGATATCGTCATGCGTCGTATCTACCAACACCAATTGAAGAGGTCACATTGTTCCACCTTTTAAATTAAACTTGTCAAGATTGACCTCACGTCTATTACGTAACTCAATCACTTTATCAACTGTTACTGTGGTATTTTATTTACTAAATTACCTTTCCGATTTCTCTGACTAGATATAATGCACATTCGAGTATGTCCTTTTCGTACTGCGCATAGTTCCATGGCGTTGGCTTAATACGATTGTGAACACCTCGGTACATTAAACCACCGTCTTCTAGCACATATTCTTCCCGATGACTGTGACCTGAAAACAATTTATTACAAACTCAATTAACTAATAGCATTTCAAGAATCCCAATCTTATACTAAGTGTATAAGGTCATGGTATGTCTATCGAAAAAGGAAGTAAGATGACTCACATATGTCGTCAATTATCCGTCAAAATAAGACGTAGAATATAAATTACCTGGCATATAAACAGCATCGTTCAAGCACCATGGATTAAATAGTACATATATTGGTTGTGGATGCGTGTAGCTCAAAGATCCTCCAGTTTTTAGCTTGGTATCAATGTCGATTCGCCAGGCAGCAACGATGCAGTCCGCTGCAGGAGTGACTGCCACCATGAGGTGTGAGTCCATTTGACCCTCATATACCGCTGACCAGGAACCAGCCGTCTCAGATCCTTTCTCTAGCAATGGAACCGCTGCTGATGTGTCATCGGACGGACCTCGTTTCTCCACATCTGTTAAAGACCATAAACTTAGATTAATTCATAAATATGTATATCAACAAGGTACTTAAAAGACTCTCGAATAGAGCCAAGCCATGAATATTGAAATGTTCAATTTATTGCATCTACGTAGTAGCTACTAATTTTGTGCTTCAAATAATCAGCAATCTAAATCGGTTTAAAGTGGTAGCTAACCCAAATACCTTGATACAGGCACTTTGAAACGGAAAAGTAAAGGTTCTGAAATATTTAAGAGCTTTCTATCTTCGATTGATATTAAAAGACCGTCATAAAAAGAAACTTTTACTGTGTGCGTCATAACGTAAGGGAGACGTGATGTCCTAAAATTATTCTGATCATTCTCCATGATAAAAGTTATAATTTTATTTATCGGTTAATATTCTCAATGCACAAACGTTTACACAAATATGCATAAAATAATGTAGCTCCTTGAAAATAGATGATATCACCAAGCCCACACACTAAATGCATTTAGAATTCGAGAAGAAACTCCAGTAGGGACACTTACCAGCGACGTAGAATATAAAGGACAGAGCGTCCCTGGAGGCGTCGTAAGGCCGGTTGAGCAGCAAGTCGAGTTTGAAGGCCTGTCCTCGCCGGACCACGAGGCTGCGGTCTACCGGTCGAGTCATCAGGTTAAACTTGCTCGTATGATGGTTCTCTCCATTTGTGTCGTTGCAGAAGTCGATACCCTGGACAGCTAGCACTCCTAGTCTCGTACCGTCGATCACATCTGGAGACAAAAATAAAGCTTGAAATAAAACAATTAATTTGCTCACCCTTGACCACAAGTGTAAGTTAGCTACGTCTGTGCGACAAACGTATGTTTTCATGCAACTCTTCTACCTACATCTATTACTACAACCACTACACTAAGTATACAATATTATTGTAAGAGCTAAAACATGCGTTTATTTACAAAGGAAAAAAAGTCGACGCTGCATTATTTTTAATTGATTTTGGTTTGAAATTAAATATTGAACTGTGAATAATGAATCAATGAGTGCTATAAAATCCAAATAGTTTAAGAAATACCTGGCTGGAACGGCACTATAATAAATTTTCGCCGCCTTTCGAAATGTTGACGCCACCAACTTTTGAGGTACTCCATGTTTAAACTTTGTAAGTAAATTTGTTATTTTAATTCATAAAGCGGACATCTCTCAATCACTGCAAACTATTAAGGAATGTTCATTGAATAGGTGTGATGGTCGATCTCGACACTTGCTAATTGTTACAACAAACGTGTGGTTCTTTTGCCATGCTGCTATGGACTGTATTCTCGGCGCAGACGCAGGATTAGATCTCGCCATCGCCTCTACTAGACGGGTGATGTCATAGCCAACAGTGCGCGAAAAGCTTCCCGATACCAAGAAACAAAATAATTCATTGACAGAGCCAAGGTCCGGTGATCGTTACTCACTCTTTCCGTGACAGTTGGATAATATGTCCAAAGATATATTGGTGACCTCATAAACCTCTATAGTATTGACAAGATGATAAAATAGAACGTAAACGTAACTAAATAATTAAGTAATCTGATTATCTCCTCTAAGTGTCTCCTACCAACATTATAAATGCGAAAGATTTTAGTCAAATTTGGAATGGAGATAGCTTGTACCTATACCCTAGATCAACACATAAATGCTATAATTTAATCCAGAAAACTTTATATTTCCCGCTGGATAGCAATAACCAAATTGTACGCAGACGATGTCGCGGGCAACAGCTAGTTACTTATAAGTCACAGAAAGGAAATCGTAATAATTAAATGTAGGTGACTTATAAATAGCAGGAGAACAAATGAAAAGCCCCTGGGCCAAAGCAAAATCACATACTCAAGAGCAATAAAAACGGGTCACTTTGTATGAACAATTCCATACAAAGTGACCGTTTTTATTGCTCTTGAGTATATATTGTGCAACTAATAGCGATTTTTAGTATGACAACTTAAGTATTTAGACTTTAGACTCAGATGCTGTATTTAGGTACCTATTTAAAACTAAGATTTGTATGCATTTATGTCAATGATACGAGGGTATTGCGGAGTGTAGGAGGAATACATTATTGTAAATTTGTATAATAATTCCAGTACTAAACATACTTGTAAATTTACTCTAATTGTTCTTATACCTAAAGGTTTCATATTAAAAACAAAAAGTGAATAAGTAAGTACACTAAATAAACATGCATGGCAAAAAAAAGTTTTCTGCGTTGCCTGCACAAAAATATATTTTTGGGCAAAAAACCGCCGTAAAGAAACCATTATTGACTTTTCGTGTGCACCAGTCCAAACAAAACCTTGAAACTGAATGAAACTAAAGCCAGCTAAACAAAGTTGTGCTTATTTTATTACAATACCTTTACTTTTTTGGCCATAATTAATTAGTGGGTGAACCATACCGGGATATATTGCCTTGAAATAATAAGCGTTTAATAGATTTTCCCACTCAGGCGGCTGCGTGGGCCAGCGTATATATGTATAGGCTCATAAGGAGCCGTAGAAGGACCGATAAAATTGCATTGATAGCGTTAATGTTGGATTGCTGATTGATGATTGCTGTGTTGATTTCGGGTTCCAGTTCTTTTAACTTATATTTAAGGAAAACATCGTGAGGAAACCTGCACACACCTGCGAAGCAATTCAATGATGTGTGTGAAGTTACCAATCCGCACTGGGCCTGCGTGGGAACTATAGCCCTGTGCCCAGCAGTTGGACGTAAAAAAGGCTGGTAATGATGATGATGAATTCTGCTATTCGGGGCGGAGACAAATCCAACAAGTAAAACTCGATTCAGCCGTTCGTCCCGACTTTGTTTTATTTGTTTCGAAGATTATATGTATAGATATAAATAAAACAGATATACATACATACAACTGACTGAGATTAAAGCTTTTAAGAATGCTTTTATTTTAAGACTCTATACTGACATATCATCCTCATGACGTTTAATCTTCACATTCGGCTGGCAGTTTTCTCTCTCAAAGAATCAGCATCGCTGTTCAGCGTGGCAACGCTGCCAGCCTTTTGGGCACCATGCCACGGGGGCCTTATTTAAATTTAATTTAGTTTTAAGTTTTAGTTTATTTAGTTTTAGCTTAGATTTAATGTCATTGTAAATTGCTTTTATTATCTTCACATAATAATAAATAGTAAACGTATTAAATTTGACAATAATTACTTTAATTATAGACAAGGAGCTTTATCTTTTGAACTTTAATTGGTAAGTAATTGAAAAAGTTAAATTACGCAATTGTAACATAATCATCTCAACAGAGTACAAAATTGAAAATCATAAAATGGTCTTATCCCATATCAATTTATCAATTTATCATTTAGACGACCGGATAGCCTAGTGGTTAGCGACCCTGACTATGAAGCTTGAGGTCCCGGGTTCGAATCCCAGTCGGGGCAGATGTTTGTATGAATGTTTGTCTGTTCTCGGGTCTTGGATGTTTGATATGTACATAAGTATGTATTTATCTATGTAAGTATGTTTATCCGTTGTCTATTACCCATAGTACAGGCTTTGCCTAGTTTGGGACTAGGTCAATTGGTGTCAATTTGTCCCATGATATTTATTTCATCAATCTGTTTCTGAATCTGCCCGTGCTGTGTATAAACCTCTTCAACACAGTTTTGTGTCTTTACGATCTACTGTGACAGACGTTTTTATTTTTTAATGGATGATTCTTCATTACAGTTTATTACTATCATAAATGTAAATTAAGACGTTGTTTATTAGTGACTTCACATAAGAAGAAAACAATAAATTAAAAGTCTTTGTAGTTATACTGAACAAAACTATTGTGTTATTCCTATATTACTGCTAGAGCACCTGGGACCTATTTTTTTTAATCTCAAAATATTCAAAGGCAAAAAGGAATTGGTAGTCATTGAATTAGCTTACACCAAATGTTGCAGACGTGCAATACGTCTCTTTTGAGGAGCAGATTTTAAGCTATGATATAAGTGTAATTTGTAAGCCATAGTCTGGCTTATCGTATTACGAATATTACAATAAATATACAAATCTCTTTTGAGAACCAGTTTCGGTAATACGTGGTAATACCATGTGCCACGAGGATTATATGTCCACAAAATTTCAAGGCAATATCCAGCCTAGTTTTTAACCGACTTCAAAAAAAGGAGGAGGTTCTCAATTCATCCGGACGTTTTTTTTTATGTTTAAGGTTTGGTTGAGTTGCCTGCCTCAATATTTAACCTAGCACCATTTTTGGTACCGACTCTACATTATAATGTGGAATCTCCATATTGATTTTACGAGAAACCCCAGCGGATGCTGCTTTGTATGTCGAAGCATTGACATTGAATTAAGACAAATAAGATAAAACGTGTTAAACAGCACCGCGTAACAAAGTGATTTCATTCATGGATTGTTTAAGCCTATTGTTCGCTTTGGATTTGTATCCGACCTCTGATGAAATAACGCTCTAGCCAAATATTCACGAAGCTGTATAAGTTTTTATAGGGGTAGGAGCGGGTCACCTGTGCCCTAAGCACGACTTGTCGAATCCTGCGTCACGTAAAATCGAATAGTAAACTATAACGAGTTTGTATGACGTGTGGAACAGCGCCCGCCCGTGAGCGTATTTGGAACTAAAATTTTGTATGAGATTTCTCGATCTCGACACGATAACCGTAACGTAACGCAGGATTCGACAAGTCGTGCTTAGGGCACTGGTGGTAAGTGTGCCCACAAACATCTGCAAGACCAGAGGGATTGCGTCTCGACTTTGAAGGGCGATTAAAACAAAAACTTACATAACTTTTTTTTCCAAATCTAGACGACACAATGTTCTCCAGCTTTATGGAATTCTGTTTTTTTTTCGTACTGGTTAATTGTTGTTCTTTTATTGAATGTGGTTCATGAATCAATCATTCAGCTACATAATAATAAAAAACCGGCCAAGTGCGAGTCGGGCTCGCGCACCGAGGGTTCCCTGCTCCTAAGCAAAATGTACGCAGTGTGGGGTCATTTCATATTGGTCTCTGACATAATACAGACAGACAAAATTTTTAGTTTTTGAGATTTTTCTGAGTGGTTGTGCTATAAGAGCTACCTTCATACCAAATTTAAAATTTCTAGGACAACTGGAAGCATCCTTTAGGTTTTCACAGTATATATGGAAACAAGCTTTTTAATGACTGTATCTTTTGATTGCGTTGACTTAGAAGTTTGATTCTTTTACAGCTTCAAGGGACTGTAGGCTTGAGTATTTGATATGAATTTCAGCACGCTACCTTTACGCGTTCCAGAGAAAAAGGGTCTTGACAGACAGACGGACATCAAAATGATTCTATAATAGCTGATTTTTAGCGTTCCGCACCTCAAAAGGACAAATTGAATTCTAAAAATCAGCCAAATATCTCAATTATTGTGACCAGTATAACCAAAAATGTCATAACTGTGAATTGTGAAAAAAGGTCATAACTCCTAAACTATCAAAAATCGCGGAACATACAAAGGGGTGATTCGGATACTCCTTGAGGTGCTCTACCCCTGAACATCCGCTTCACACTATTTCCTGGGACACCCTGTATGTTCGTTGCGATCGCAAAAGGGCCGCGATGCGGCGTATATCTTCGCAGGCGGCCACACATGTCGCGATGACTACGAAAAGTCGCCGAGTGCTACCTCTCTTACAACTTACAATTATACAGCTCATTGACTTACAACACCAAAGAATAAACGGTATATTTTTTAGGTTTGTGATGTTTATCAATCAACTGGATATTGAAATAATGATTGAAGCTTCACCAAGAATACAGCGTACGACATACGTAAAACTTGTTGCAGCTAGGGTAAAATAATTCAAACAAGGTTTTTGGTCTTTAAGCCGCAGGTAGGTAAAACTTTAGTAAAAAGCAGCTATTGTTTTAATAAGGACAAACGAAGTCCTCGCAATAAGGAAGTTGCACAGCAAGTCAGAATGACGTAATTTACTACGTAGATTTGCTCTACGCGTAGGCATTTCGTTTTATTCTACGGTATGTTATCAAAAATTCGACTATCAATTAATTGTTAACTACTAAGTATAAACAAAAATTATATGGTCACTGGGCTTATCGTGAAGATAACCTGAGCTCGCATTTTGTACAATGACAATTACAATGAGCTACAGGTTACAGATTCGGGCCGCATTTCAACCGCTGTACCAATGGTCAATTACAATAAAGCAGTAGGGTAATTGCGTAACTATTTTGTCACTCGTCATCAGATTAAAACGACAGTGAGTTTATTAAAGATATAATTGATACTCACGGGAAGACCGTAAAAATAAAAAATAATTGGAAAAAATAATAAAAAATACAAAAAGATTTTCCAATTGAGATCATAAAACGACAGTTTTTTTTATGACTGTGACAGCTAGCTGTTTCCATGCAAAAACGACAATATGAACACGATGGCGATTGCGAACGAGTTAGACAATAAGCCTGCTGGTTTAATTCCCCTAATCAAAATTACGCGAATTACTATGATAATAATTAAAACACTCTCAGAATGAATCTGCCACAAAAAGTTAATCCCGTTCACGTCAATGGTTCATATCATTAGGCTGGTCGCTGCTGCGGCCGTAGGACGCGAGCGCCGGAGCCGGATCACCTTGGCGGCCCGGCCACGACTACGCGCGACGATGACGAAAACGATTTCCCTGTTCATAGCACCGTCAAGATGCTCACTGCGCGGTGGGTAATGGGCAACACACGCAATGTATTGAAAAATCACTTGCTGTCGTTATCGGTTGGCAAGGTACGCACGCGCCGCGAGCCATACACGGCAACTCATCAAACATTCCTCGAAATCACACTAGGTCACCAAGGCCCTGAATTAAATGAATGCCCAATACGAGTACACCACGGACGGTTATATTGTGGTGTCATGTGTCAAAAATACTATAGTATACAACGTGTTACAAAATAACCTGTATAAATATAGGGTTGGGGTTCAAATATAGTAAATGGACTCTTTATAATGGACTATGTAACCCCCTTTCGGCTTTACGGGTATTTTTGTAACACCCTGTATACATTATTAATTTTTCTTGTTTTATTTTGTAAGTTAACGGTCACAATGATCCGCACAAACACAAACTCTTATAGAGAAGTGCTTATATCATTCTGAACGCATCGGTTGCTTAGCTACCTTTAACTGACTGTATATTTAACATACCTAATATCAATTATTATATTTATTGACTTGCGAGGAGATTAGGTGCATACAGCACATGCGTCTTCAACAATTTATAGGCAGTAGGCAGTAAATAACTTTAAATGACTTTAATGTCACATAGTAGATATTATTGTTCAGTTAGTCTAGAAGTAAATAACGCAACATGTGATAAATATACATTTACCACAATTAAATGTAAATTGAAAAGATACTTAATAGCTGGAAGTTAACCTTGCAGATCGTGACTGATTTTTTAACCCCATCAGATAAACTTTATTACTTATATACTGCTCTATCATCTATGGTAGTAAGTACGTATATGTTTTTTTTTCCTTTATTACGCAATAATTTAATTGTATTTTAGGATCACTATTGCGGAATGTATTTGTAGCAGTATCCGGCCGAACCCGATCGCTTCAATTTGCCGCTCTACCAGCTTTCCCGCTGTCTGCACTTAGTGGCTTACTATTTCTGGATTCTGTTTGAAAACTAAACAATGACTTCCTTTTTTTAGTTCTTTGTTTAATTTTCTCAACTGTGCGCTAATTAGTTTTAATAGGTAACTATTTTGTTGTCTGTTTGTTTTAGATTTTTGATGCAGTATTAAGTCTCATTCTGAGAGGAGGCCTCTGCCCAGCACTGGGACGTAAACAAGGCTGGCGATGATAATGATGATGATTAAATCGTGCCTCAAGACTAGTTTAATTTTAGTGATCTTACATGGACTACAAATTTGAGAAGTTACTTATAAAACGTACCATAAATAATTTAAACAGGGACCTGCATATTGACTCTACATCACTCTATATCTACTATTGCAACGAAACAGGTTTAGTCTCCTTATTCAAGTCAGTGAGAAAATGTCTATCTATACCTATGACGGCATTTTAAGACATGTGTTGCTATGTTTCTTAAGTATATACTGTATCTATTTATTCAATGTATTTAAACCAGTTTTAAGCATGTAATTAGTATTTTATTTTTGTACTTAGTTTTTAGTTTAATTGTATTTATATATTATTGTTATTTATGTTTCCTTTTTGAATAAACCATTACGTTAACTGAATTTAATAAAATAAATAATATTGAAATAAATAAATTAAATGTAGGTAATTTATTTTGGATTACTAAGATCCATATATTTGTATGCACATCCTAATTACAACATCAAAAACATAATATGTAATATGCGAATATGTTTTATTTTTATTATGTGTATTTTCATATTTTTAATTAGTAATATTTACTACATTTTCTAATTTGCACCACCGCTATGTTTTGTTCTTTTCTTTTATTCCATTATGGTTGTCTGGTAGAAAGTCTCAGTAGCGACAAGGTCGCCTTTTATTACTGGTAATTTTCTGTGTTTGTTGTGTTTAATTATTAGTTTCGTATTGCAATGTATTGTAAAGTGTCCAATGCAGTAGCTAGTTTATTTTATAGATCTGTGTTCTATTCAATATCGTGAGTAACGTGTTGACCTTCTACACTTTTTACTAGGCATTCGTTGGTAAACATTATAAAGTCAAGTAAAATCGTACACAGGCAGCGATTTACAAATACAACTGAGTACGGAGAGTTTTAATTAAGTCTAGATTACTTAATTACACATACCTAAAAAAGAATCACAACTTGGTGTCCACTTTGCCTAATAGCTTTAGTCATCTAAAATTATTAAAAAACATGTTGTAATTGATAAAAAGGTTTGATAAATAAACCACGGATCTTTAATGATTTAGGTAGCATGTATTGCTTTATGTGTATTTACCCGACTGCCGAAGGAGGGTTATGTTTTTTAATAAGTACCTATATAGTTACACGCGGTAAACATAGACATAACATCTGTCTGTGCACGAGAATCTATGGAAAAGTAAATATTACCGATGTGTATACGTAAGTTAGGTGAGAAAGAATCTGCAAACAGTAAGTAGCATTACTTTACTAGCATTCGGGTTTTTGAGGATTCATAACAAAATTGCAAAAAAAATATTTATTTTGGGACTCCTATTTAATGGTAACGTTTTAGTCAGTGTCAACCTGTATTGGTATTTTGTACTACACAAAAAAAACAGATGTATCATGTTTCTAACAGTTTTTTAACCCCCCACCCAAAGTGTTATTATAAGTTTGACCTTTGTATCTGTGTATTTACCGATTTCGATGGGGTTTTTTTAATCGAAAGTCAGTTTAATCGAAATGGTAATTAGAGGTTTCATTAAAATCGGTTCACCCGTTTTTGAAATATTGAACTTTGAAATTATTATGTCGGGGTTTTTCAACTTTTTTAAGTTGTTTAGGTTATTCTGGAGTAGTTACAGAAGGATAGTGAGTAATCTATATCTCGTTTAAGACTACGAAAGTATATAGGTACCGACATCGTCTTAAAAAGCAGTTAAGCTCTGAATGATAAGGTTCAGCCTTGACCTACCGATGGAGGCGTCGAGTTGCGGGGGGCGCGGCAGAGCCCGCAGGTCGTAGGAGTCCGACCTGCCCCCGCAACAGCGCGGGGGGCACCAGTTCGCCAACTTGCTCTTCACACTACCCATGGTGCCACTCCGCTAAACTATCTTAAATCCCCCGAACCGCGGATTATAGGTCACCGCTTTATAACTAAATATCACATACAAATTCTTCACAATAATCGATTAGATCATAGCCGATTTTGTACCACTCGCGCAGCCGATCTGACAGAGTTTAAGTCTGCCACAGTGTAAACAAGCCAACTATCTCGCTTATTACTGGTATACTGTACTTATTTGAAATGTGTAAACAAATACTTCTTAAAATTAAAATTATTTTAGCCGCGTAGTCGATCGCGTGCGCAGCTGAGCGCGGAGTGGGATCGTCTGGTACTGGTGCCTTCTCGTGGCCAGTACCTGACCTCTTATCAAAACCTTGCGAAACAATAAGTCGCTCGAAAAAGTCTCATCCAGAATGACACAGCTCGCTTCTGACTTATTAATTTATTGAATCATGTACACAGCGAGTCATATTTCTCGGCAAATTGGAAAAGTGGGAACCACCGGTGACGCCCGTTGCAAAAATGTAGGTCAAATAATTCAATTAGTCAATAAATTAGTATCTTAAGAGACAAATGAATTTGTGGTACTATATAAAAGTTCATGAAGATATTAAATTAAACATAGCAACTTTTTGTTGCTTTTTATTAATATTTACCCAGCTCTGCAATAATTTACGATAGGACCCAGTGTCCCCTATAAATTATAAAAAAAATTGTATCGTTTTTTCTGCAAAAGACATAATACGTATTATTGGTATTACGTTCAGCATCCTTTTGCGCCGTAGTCACTTCTTCATCCGTTGGGGATGAAAAGTGAGAACCCATCGTTAGGTTACTTTATTAACGACCCCGCATGACTATGCACGGCACACGAAAACAGCAGTCAAATCCACAAGCAACAAACTAACTACCTATCAATTGCGCAGTGCTGTAAAATGTAATATCGGTTTTTACGTAAACCTCTTCCAACTTTGGTATAATTCATATTCTCGATTAGTACTACTATGTTAAATACATAGAGTTGCCATGCTATGTGGGGAGATGGGTATATTCAGAAAAGACTGTAGTTTAGAGTAGGTACCTGAGCGCATTCAATCATGTTTACCTACTAAGGATATACCTCGGTTCGTGGGGCAAAGGTGCACGTGGGCTCCACGGCGCCCTGAGCAAGCGCCTGACGGAAGCAACAGGTGCAGGTGGCCCTCGCGCAGGCAGCTTTCTCGCTTAAGGACTAGCTATAGCAATACAGCGCGGGAATGCTGCCTGCGTAATGGGCACCCTACCAAAAGGACCAAATTTAGACAGTACTTTTTGGCTTTATTTTTGTTAAATAATTTTTAAGCTAGGTTTAGTTTGTAGATGTAGTTTATATGTATAATATTTTGCGAAATGTAATTTCTGTTGAGAACAGTAAATTCTACTATTAGGGTACAAGGGTGTGCATTACTATTGCAATGTTAGTAGGAATATTAATTGGTATAGTAGCATCCTAAGTACCTACTTTAATAAAAATACGGAAACATGTGAAGTGTTTGACTGTTTGTGATGCGTCCACCATAAACTTCATTTTGGATGAAATTTTGGTTCAAAAATAACATGACATAGTGATACTGAATCTCGCGGTAGTTTCATGTTAAAAATAACATGACATCCCTAAGAAAAACTCCCACGCGTTAGCGCCCAACAGACTAAACAGACGAAGTCTTGGACTCCCGGGCAGCCATATAGTACTTAACAAACTCTTTTATTTTAATTTACTACGTTACTAAACACCGTGATACGGCGTGTTACGTGTGATTAAGCTAATTTACTACGAGTGACATCATCGCTTAACCGCGAGCCGGGCAGCCTATACCTACTTACTACGTAATATTTGTCAGCAACGATCCGAGGATTTGAAATGCCGCAAAGCTAGCCCATTGAGCTTGCCTTCATTTTGGGTTCACTGTTTGGGTTCTTCGCTTGCTATCCGTAAATGGCATTCGCATTAGGCCTGCTCATAGATACCTAATAATATTTTGCGAATTATGAAGTAATTATAATTAGCTTGAATTAATAATGGTTCAGTTATTTTCTTCTCGAGGTCGGGAATCTCCTATTTAAAATTAGATGGTCTGTTTATAGCAAAAAAAAAAAAAAGAAGAAGGACATTTTCGTAACCATATCATTGTTTTTTTTAGATTCATAGAAATTCTTAAGTAATAATGCACTCGTGAACGTTGGGTACTTCCAATTATTTCATTTGCTTTAAATGATAATCCTACTTCTTAGTCATTTAGTACCTACCTTAGAACAAATTCTTAGCATAAAACATTCAGTTTTTCTACATTTTTCATTCTCTTTTAAGTACTGATCTTTGTAAGGGATGTTAAACATACGTCATCCCTGAAAACATCCTTCTACCGGTGTTCTAGCTGCCTTAGTATCCTTACTCCAAGAAAACCTTTGTAAAGAACAATCCTGCCTTTGTTGCATAGTAGGTACGGAAATGTTTGTATGAGTTCCCCTGCGGCTAAAATTGTTATTATGGGTAGCACCATAAGTATTTGCATGTTTAACACTTCGCTTACCCCGGCCAAGGCACGTTCGCAGTCTATTTCAGTTCTACAGTTAACTTTAATGCTTAGTTACTAAGTACTTGTTTCAGTTCGTATATTGTAAGTTGGTGACTTTTACAGATTTATCTGCAGTTAAATAAATGATTTTTTTTAAGCAAAGATGGCAAACGAGTAATGTGGGTCAGTCATTTACTATTTTTAGATATTCCCTATAGCGGCCATCTGGATGAAAAAAATCATAAAACTATTATTAAAAGTTTATGTTCTATTATTTCGTTATTCGAATGGTTTTAAGTAGTTTATTATCAAGATGTGTTATTTATTATTTCTTTAATGTTTAAATCAAGGAACTCACTGATGATAAATGAAAGAAAAAATTCAGTGCATGCTTTATTATTTTTGAGATCCCAAAAACACACAAACACAATCTTTTTTGGTATTTTTAAAATATTTGATATATAATATAACTAACTGATCTTAGAGTAAAAAGTTACTCTTATATTAAATCTTTTATAAAGAAATAATGTTTATCGTAACATTGATTATGGCACTTGAAGCATCGGTCTCCGTCTTAATTAAGACATTTTTATAATTTACTTATGGATATGATTACAAATCACTCGGTGTAAATGTGAATGAACATAAACTTTTTTTTTTGTTTTTACATTTAACTTGTGCGTGTGAAAAATAAACCATAACAATGAAATCCGTTGCCGAGCGTTAAGTCGTCGTTGAAGTCATCCAAGAGGCAGTCGACGGGATGTGTCAATCATACCCCTCAAAATGTTCCCTTAAGATAAGCTCACACTAAAACTGTTAAAGAGTCTTTAATATTACGACTTCTTCCTCTTGAACAATTACTTGTTGTTCCGGCGCCACGTAAACGTAGGAGCGGTCCAATTGGCCTAGAGGCGAGGGCCCCGGGGACAGGCGCAAATCACGCGCGAGGGGCCCCGGGGCGTGCTAGCCGCGCACGTTCACGGCCGTGCAGCCGAAGATCTCGTCCATCTGCCGGGACGAGAATGTCACCACGAGCCGCCGCTCGCCGTGCCGCATCGGCACGAACTTTTCCTGGTAGTTCACGAACTCGCCCGGTTTCACGTCACGGAACCGAATCTATAACCGCGTTCTGTATTAGCCACATGTTTACGAGTTTATCTAATGTCACACCTTTATAAATAAGATAAACGTCCCAATGATCGACACTTTAGTTCCAATAATTGATACCCTGCTTGTCAGCTTTATTGCTACGCATTAAGATTGAAGGTGCCAACACTGTTGGGACAGCGTCGAGCACAGAAACATTTATTTTACATGCTGGTTTATTTTACCTGTCGCGGCCTTTGCACTCCAGCTCCTTCGAAGGTGAAGTAGCAGTCAGTCAGGTGCACGTTCAGTGGATTCTGGAAGCTGAATGTGACAGCGCACTCCTGGCCCTTGCACGGCTGGCCTCTGACCTGATACAGCAAATTACATCATGCAATAACCAGCAGCGCGTATTTAAGTATTACATCCAATTTAAACCTTACCTGTACTTGCATTCTCGGCTTGTGAAGTGGGAAGTCGTCTTCGTCAGACCAGGCCTGGCGCGTTTGCTTCACGTAAGCCATGGCATGAACCTTGACCATGGAGTGGTCTACCAATTTGTCCATGTATTCCTGCGGAGTGACATGCAGCTTCAGCACTTCGCGCTGGCCAGCGCGCACAATAAACTCGCCCTGAGCCCTTCGGAGACGGGACGCGATCGCGCCGGTGTAGTAGCAAGAAGAAGCCGTCAACACACACCAAATGGTTCGGTCTTCATGGGACTTATTCTGCCAATAATAAATGGATCTTTAGCCATAATTATTTAAACTGATTCTTACCAATAGCCACACTACGAAAAAATCACCTGAATATTCATGGTGCAATCGAACGGCTGGCCATAAGGCACGAGATCAATGTCCATGAGCTCGAAAAACACATCCTCGAAATTACGATCGGGGTATTCGTAGTATTGCTGCAGGCGTTGGTAACCGCGACACGAGGCGATAACTGCTAGGCGTTCCGGCGAAGAACTGTCCATCGTTTTGTACTCGTGGGTGATTTCCAACATGTCACTCTCGCCCTCATCGTCATCACGGTTAGGATTTTTGGTAAGGATCTTACGACCAACTCTGCAAAGCAAAGTCAATAAGATATGTACCTATATCTTAGATATAAAATAGGCCACTCATTATATTAAAATGCAACACTTACTGGTAGTTGTTTGATGCCATCCTAATGAATCCCCATTCGGAGTTCTCTTCTTCCTGGAAGTGGCACAACTCGGCGTTGACCTGACAGTACATGAATGGCGTGTCATACTGGAAGCCCACTTCTCCGCGACGGACGGCCTCGACGCTGGCGGGACCACAGTGGTAAACTGATTCGGCTTCTTCCTGGGGTGTTGAATCGATAATCTGCCAGCCGCTGTAACCTTCAAAACGAACAATTAATTAGTATTTAGCAAACTTATGTACAATTTTACAATTATTTAGTTATAATCAGAAATGTATTCGCAATTCACCTTGCGGTAAGTCAGGTCTTTGCATCCAAACGTCATTCCAGACGTGAAAGTTCCAGCAGGAGTCATAGCAGTCTTCATCGGGACCATTTGGCACCTCGTTGCCATCCCGATCAAAGTATTTGTCGACGGTGAACGTCCGATTAGTATCGTGCGCGGACACGTAGTTAGTAACGGAGCGGCAAGGGATACCTGCATAAATCGTTTTTGTGGTAACGTGGCACAAAATATTGGCTACCCACTTAATTAAAAACGTCAAACAATATACCGAGAGCTCTGCAAATAGTCACGACGAGTCCTGAAAACACCCAGCATTGGCCGTATTCAACAGGCCGACCGCCATCAGTGAGGTAGCGCTCAAGTATGGCCACTGAGCCAGTCCAAGCGTGAGGAGCAACCCCATCCTTGTACTCGCCGTCGAAGCGTCCCACCATGAGACCGTCATCATCGTGATTTGCATTTATCTGTTAAAATTAATGTACTTAGCACAATAGATAATATAAAGTTAAACTTTCGATTTTTCATATGTCCATATAAGGTGAAAATATAAATAAAATTAAATCTTACCATTGAAGAAATAGCCCTGCACACGCGAATTGGATTACTGCGTTCTGAATGCTCAAGACCGCTGCGTTCAAGCAAATACATACAAGCAGGCAATACGCAGTCATCGAATTGCCCATAGATCCATTTGCGACCCTTGGGTTGACGCCATGTGCCGCACCATATTTTGCCGTGTTCGTTGAGAACGTATTCCTTTCTGGAAGACTCGTTATCCATGTAAACGGAATCTTCCCTACACCACGGATTGAAGAGCATGTAGATATCTTCGTCACATTTGTAATCGTGACGGTTGTCGCGCTGGCCAAAGCGGTTAGTCTGAATCCAACAGTTCCACACACCCACCGGAGCAGTAGCTGGCGCATGCACTTGGAACGTGATAGTGTTGCCATCTTGTCGTTGAATGCTAATATCCCACTTGTCCATTTCATGGGCCAAAGCCGCCAAGTTTTGCATAGATCCATGACGAGATCCATGTCGCGAACCGTGGCGTGATCCATAACCACGACCGAATGAAGAATGCTGGGTTGTTCCTCCGTAGCGATCAATCATAGGGCGGTCCATCGGTCCGTGCGGACTAAGAGGACTATGTTGCAAGGGCAACGGTTCGTTGCTGAACGAGCTACGGCGGACACCGTAAGTTGTTGTTTCCCTCATTCCGCTCATCGGCCCCATCTGTCCCATAGTACCCATGGTGCTTATTGGTCCGCAAGTTCCCATTGTACCAATAGAGCCGACGGTAGCCATGTTGCTACTAGCATCTTGCATACGGGACATTCCCATGCCCATCCCCATACCCATCACATCACGCGAGTGCTGGAACACACCTTGCTGGTTGCTCCAATTCACGGGTAAAACAACCCTAGTTCCCTTGGTAACGCTAGGTTTTGGACCTGTGAAGTAAAGGCTATTATATATATATTAATTCAATTAACACAAATGGCTTAGAGTCAAGACAATTATTTAAATTTACCGAAGCAGAACACAACCCGGATCATATCCTGCTGCTTGTCATAAGTCCTGTCGAAACGCACGGCAAAAAAAAAGTTTTGTCCTCTTCGCAGTACCGGGTTTGGTAAAATGTTGTCATTAACTAGATCGTACTGGTCAGTATGGTGATCCTTGGAGTTGTCTCGCGAATAAAACTCCGTCAGCTCGACCTTCAAGGGCTGCTGCGAGTAATAACTCTGAGGAAGCATCTCCAAAGTATCTTGACGACGACGACGTTCGTTCTGATCAGCCATCTTGCAAATCAGGTTATGAGTGTACTGGGTATTAGGGCTGTTCCTCGTTGAATGCTTCATGCGATGCAGAGAGCCTGTGCTATGAGAGCGACCCGGGCGATGCTGCGCCGTCGGGCCGGCTCGCTGCATGGGCCAGCGACGGGTCTGGCCAGGTCGCTGACAGAAGCTTGAGATATTGTAATAAGCTGACAATCCCGGTACGTAGTTGGAAGGCATCCCGCCGATCGTCATTTGCTGCTCTCTCATACAGCTCAAAGTGCTCATGCCAGAAGTTAGGCCAGTTATTCCGCCAAGTCCCATTCCAGTCATACTAGATGTCATGCTGGAGGACATCCTGTCCATACTGGACCGTCGGACCATAGACATCTTGGCGGAAATGACGCTCTTTCGCTGAGTGTATTCAAGTCCCTTTAGAGGACTGCACTTTGCTCTTGGCTAACACCAGAGCGAATGCTGCTGTGGGTTAAGAGTGGACTCTTTATATACACAAGTTTTACGGCGGGATCATTCACCGCTTAGGTGTCAGTTGTCAATGCAGGCGCCGGGGTCGCTAGTTTCTAAAAGACCCTTTGTCTGTGTTCACCGACTTGTAGACAAACTAGAACAAAACTGGTTTCTTCCAATGTGAAATGCTTCAGTGCGCTTGTGTTGATGCCAGTCCGACATTGTCATAGGTATGCGTAGCGTACACCTAACTGTAGGTAGGTGGTACCTTTAATATATCACGATCCTACCCACCAGGAAGGGAGATAAGAGATGGGACGATATCTTTAACATTTCAGTTAAACTCTACTAAGTAATCCTAACTCATTTATAGAATTCTAATTGTAGAAGACCACAATTTTCGTTTTTCTGCCTCTAACTTTTGTAATTTATTGAATCAGGCGTTACTTTGCGGAGGTCCCTATTTATGAGCTAAAACAATTACTTTGCTCACCTTTGCTTTGCTTTGTTTTTTTTTCTAACTATTGTGTTATTATATCAACTTTTGATTAACTTTTGTCTTGTACTATTCTTCTGTGCTTTTGTCCCATTAACGAAGGTAAAGCCGTAGACCTAATTTCACAAAGCATGATATAGGCTTACTTAAAAAAGAGAAGTTGAAAAACAACTGACGTCTTAATTTATTTTTAAAAGTTCAATATCACAAAAACGGCTGAATCGATTTTCATGAAACTTGGCTAAGAACCATCTTAATTAAACTGGTTTTCGATTAAATAAAACCGCCTCCAAATCGGTCCTTCCTTTGGGAGCTATAATGCCACATACAGATACACAGATACGCAGGTCAAACTGACAACATCCCTCTTTTTGCATCGGGGGATAAAAAGGCCACCTTAATTTATGACAATTTTGAGAAATTCGTAAGTAGAGTAAATCACCTATTACTGGCCACCCTCCTGTAACTGACCACCTTGCCTATATAAGTAATCTATAAGAGAATGAAATGCTGATATCACATGACTAAATTAAAATTAAATGACTTAGATCCGGAACTGGTACGAGAGCATTCTGAAAGTATACTCAGTATAGTCATACGAAATTTGTAGCCGGTACTGGATGACATTTTCTAAAGTGGCTAGTTAGTGTCAATTTACCCTACCTAATTACAAAACAATGTCCAATTTCAACGGTAAATTAAACTCTACATTTGATAGTTAATGAGGTTCTCTGGTTTACTTGTAGTACGGATGTCTTTGATTTCCTCACACTTGACAATTATGTAAGGCCTCATAATTAGGGGGCGTCTATTAATTAAGTACGTGATTTTGACGATTTAATGTAAAATAACGTAAATCCAATGTAATTCTACGGAAAAATCAAGATATATCTCAATGACCACCAGAATCGGGGCCTACGTCAAAGTTAATGTAATTTTCAGGGATACTTATGTAGTGGTTATGTACCTACTATTTTAATCACAAAAATAGCGCCCTCGCAACAAACCCTTCAGCTACTTTTATTCTGGTGAATAGGTACAAGTAGAGAGGATCATCAAGGCTAGTAAAAAAACATGCTAACACATTGTTGCCATAACAAAAGACGGTAACTGGATAACGTCGCTTTAGTTACTCCTACGTTAGATTTTTGTTAAAGCTTTTGTTTTAGTGGTTTCTACTCAACATCTGGCACACACTGATACGACAAAATGAGTACGTATATTAAGTATACTTATTGTTTGTATATTTATAATTATAACGACCGGATGGCCTCGTGGTTAGCGACCCTGACTATGATGCTTGAGGTCCCGGGTTCGAATCCCGGTCGGGGCAGATGTTTGTATGATCACGTATGATGAATACGAATAGTGAAATAAACGGATCACTCACGTATGTCAGTCGAGTATAGCTAGACATGTTTCGGACTAATTTCTCTAGAAATACCCCACAGGCCATAATGGACACAGAACTAAGTATATGGAGATAGAAGGAAATAAGAATCCCGATCGTTTTCCGCATGCGACGTCAAATTCTAAACACAAAACGCCTTGTTTTTTTTAAATAATTAACTCTTTAAGCACCACCAAAGATGATAATCGAGGTACTATTACCTTTCATCGTGGTTTTTTTTTATAAGAACGAGCTCAGCAAAACGGTGAATGTACATACTTGTTGCATAATGTTACTCGCTCGGTTCCGATACTAATCGATAAACGTTTTCCTTTTGTCGCGATATAGATCGTGGGTCGAGCACGACTTTTCGAATCCTGCGTCACGTAAAATCGAATAGAAAACGTCGTCGAGTTTGTATGACATTTGGAACAGCGCCCGCCCGTGAGCGTATTTGGAACTAAAATTTAGTATGAGGTTTCTCGATCTCGATACGATAACCGTAACGTTACGCAGCATTCGTAAAGTCGTGCTCGACCCTCTGCGGGACTACTACGAAAATCGAAGTTCGTATCATCCCGCTCACTTTCGTACTATATAATATTAGCTTGAGCGGGACGGCCCGATACGAAGTTCGAATTTTGCACTTCGTAGTAGGGGGCCTGTGGTAATGGGCGTAACGAGGACTAGCGTTTTTGTGCGACCAAAAAAAACGATGCGATCGCGTTCGCGTTTACGTCTAAATTACTATGCACCTACACTAAGGGCACTGAAGTATGGCTGTCAAAGTTTCATAATACGGGCGTGACAACAAAGTTTACATTTAAATAATATTTAAGTAATACCGTAGAAACGTACCTACTGTAAAAATATCGAACTTGCCACAATGTTGCGCAGTTCGATTTTGTTCTAAATAAAGGAGGACATAAGTTTCCGAAAGATAAAATTGTCTCAAAGCACGACATTCGGTGACCCGTAGCTATATTTGCCATAACCTGAGGTCATAACTAATCTTAACTAGGGAAGTACCTATTGCAAAATATTTACAACAATTAGTGAAAAACCGGACAAGTGCGAGTCGGACTCGCGCACTAGGGTTCCTCACAAAAATTTCCCTGCTTTTCCCTGAATTTTAAGTTGTCCAGTATTAGCAGAGCCCTGTTCCTAAGCAAAATGTACGCAGTGTAGGGTAATTTTATATTGGTTTGTGATATATGCAGACAGACATAAAAATTTAAGATTTTGAGATTTTTCTGAGTGGTTGTGCTAGAACAACTACCTTCAAACCAAATTCCAAGTTTCTAGGACAACTGGAAGTACCCTTTATTAAGTTTTCACAGTACGGCAATTTGTATGGAAACAACCTTTTAAATGACTTACCTATCTTTTGATTGCGTTGACTTAAAAGTTTGATTTTTTCACAGCTCCCTTGGGATTGAGCTTGAATATTTGGTAGGTCTGTATTAATTCCAGCCTGCTACCTCCACGCGTTCCAGAGAAAAAGGGAAAAACCGACAAACAGACAGATGGACAACAAAGTGATCCTATAAGGGTTCCCGAAGAAACCCCGGCCAGTACAACTTCTAGTAAGTACCTACTATTTGTAATTTTTTTATACCCCACTCTACCTACACTAGCGTCTCTAGCGGTGAAGTCATAAGCGATAGCCCTCATTCTTGTTGCAATCAAAGCAATCGAGATCAATTTGTCTTGTGAGACTCGAAGTAGGTATCGTTTTATGAAATTTCGGAATCAAGATGGTTTGCCACGTTGATTTGAGCCCCTACCAAATATTTAAAACCTCCTGTTTATTTTCCAATTCCATTTTATACTTGAGAATATTGTTTTTTTGTGAATGACTGACTTTTGCTATTAAGTATTTTATTGTTTTTCTCTTTCTCTTTATTCACAACTCGAACCCATGAAACCCTTGCTCAAAACGGGTATGTATTACAATACCGACAAATCATAATACCTACAATTGAAATGCCGACGCTTTACATATCGAAATTCAGAATACCGAAAGTACAAAACACCGATAACCGATATACCGACGTTCGAAATACCTATTTTCAAATGACCGATAGTACGAAATCCCGAAAGTCAAAATGTCGATAGTTATTTTGGTCTACGTATTATAAAGCCGAAGTTCAAAAGACCGAAATTTGATATGACCTATGATCGCAAAGCCGAACATGGAAATGTCTTATATCTTATAATTATTAAATCTCCAACTTATTTTAGGTTATCAGGTTAGGTTAGAATTGCGTCAAGGCGCGAAGCGCCTCAACTACGCGGAACCGTCGACTTCTTCTCGCAGCTATTCAAAGTTAGTTAAAGTAGTTGTGAGTCGCAAAATTCAAAGTTAGTTATAGTTAGTTTTGAGTCTCAAAATTAGTTTGTTTTAAAGTAACATTTAGTCAAATGATAATTCAACAGCTCCGAGAAAGTAGACGGAGCTCCGCTTCGCGGAGCTCTTATTCCGCGTAGTTGAAGCGCCTTGACGCAATTCTTACCTAACCTAATAACCTAAAATAAGTTGGAACCTAAAATAAGTTTTTCAGTTTTTATTTATAGTTTTATGTCAGTAGGTACCTATAATTACAAATTTAATTTCAATTCCATACCATCAACCGTTAAAGAATTCCCTCCTATGGAGACGATCCTGGCCCAACCAACAGAATTTCACTACAAGATTATTGTATTGTAACCGAACTTGCATAACTATGCCAAATTTCAGCTCAATCGGATACCGAGAAGTGGTCGAAAAAGGGTTTTAAAATTTTGAAGCGGACGACGTGGCGGATAAGTAGGTATATTAACTTTCGGGATTTTAAACTTTTCGGTCAAATAAACATTCGACATTTCAATGTTCGGCTTACGTACGTAAGTAATGTTGTAGATACTTTCATCATCATCATCGTCCACTTCTGAATATGGCCTCCCCCAAGGCTCTCCACTCAGAGCGGTCTTGTGCTTTCCGCATCCACCGTGGTCCCGCGATCTTTACTAGGTCGTCGCTCCATCTTATTGGAGGCCTACTGACAGCTCGTCTCCCGGTCCGTGGAAGCCATTCGAGAACCTTCTGACCCCATCGGTCATCAGCGCCACGTCGTAGATACTTTCGGTCATTTGAAATTAGATATTTTAAACTTCGGTGTATCGGCTATCGACATTTAGTATTTTCGGTATTTTGATTTTCGATATTTTAAACGTCGATTATTTTATTTGTAGTTATTATGAATTTTCGACATTATAATTTTCGACTTTTCGTGTGTTGGTATATCAATCTTCGGGATTGTAGTTTTCGGGCTTTTATGCTTTCGGTCAAACGTGTTTTCGGGATTTTGAACTTTCGGTCATATAAACATTCGACTTTTTAATATTCGGCCTTCCGGTCATAGGCTTTGTGAATTTCGGTGTTTCGTACTTCGGTATTGTAATACATACCCCTCAAAACTGACTCAGTCACCTCAAATAATAATGTTTTTCGGCGCCCGCAACACTCGTTGCTAAGTAACGATTTCTGTTTTATTTGACACTTACAGAAGAACTGGAGGAATTTGGCGCGAAACCGATGAGAGTGGATCGTATTTTTATTTGAATTTTAGTTTCTGTGCTAAATGTTGTTTGGTGGGTAATAAAGATAGTGTATTATACAACAAAATAACGTGAAAGTGCCCAGCAAATGAAGAATTCAAGTGAAAACGCGTATTCCCTCTTTTTGTGACCCCCAAGTATCCGCGTGCTGCTGCTCGCCGTAGCTCGCCGTAAAGTACACTATCGCCTTACGGAAGGCATGAGCAGCTGACAGGACGTGACTAGGATAGACTGACAACTCTGACGGTGACAGGACGTTAATATACAGAAATTTACAAAACTCATCAGACGTGGCTGTATGGACTCAGTTCCTTTGCCTATACCTTATGGGATGAATTAAAAAAAATTACAGAAGAACTGTCATAACAAAATTAACAATACGAAGTCGTCGACCGTATGGTGTTCCAGTCAATGTCAATAATCCTTAATTTTAATCAATAAGGCAGGCTTGTGACGATTTAGGTTACATTATGCCGCGTTGAATACTTAAAGTCTTAACCTATAGTAATGCAGTAGTTACCCTATCTAGCACAATGAGTTTATACAAGTTGTTTAGTTATAACGTTGAAATTCAGTACAAGAGCTATATCTTGTCGAAAGCAATGTTTTTTACGCTTTTAATTACGGTGTTAAACGTTATTTTGCCGTTCGTATTAGCTTATGGAAGTAGAGGTAGATATTACAATTAAATTTTTATTTGAAATCAAGTTCTGGTTGTATACAATTAAACTTGTCATGTGTTGTTTTAGGGTTTTGGTTGAAGTCACATACTTATTTTGAACAACCTGTGGTCCATTTTACTTATGACTACTTGTTGGTAGCTGAAACTGATGATCCCAGTCAGCCAATAGTGTGTGGAAATGACAATTATGAGCATGAAGAGTACTGTGCAGAAATTCAGGTAAGTAATAATGTAATAGCTTCATGCGACCCAACTTCCTAAATTTACGACAAATGTTAAAGTCAATTTTGAGCTTTTCATTAACAACATCAAGTTCCAAATGAAAACAATCAAAATTTCAATAAAACTCGCATGAGGATAGGTCAGCTAGAATATTAGGTACAATGAATATTATGATTCACTACTTTACAAAGTTACTCATGCTTTCTATCCATGACCAGTGTATACATATTAGAAACATGATTATTTTTCTTTCCCTCCAATTCCTACAAACAAAATGTTCTGTTTGTCAGTAAAACTATCTGCATGTGAGGCATTAAGTAAACATATTTAAGCTTATACAAGCTTAAATATGTTTACTTTAAATATGGTTAATATGCCTCACATGCAGATAGTTTCATGGTTTGGCAGGTTCATGTATACACATGAACTATATACTCATTATTAATTTCTGTTCTAGGTAGATGAATATGACAAAAATAAGGATGGAAATAATGATGTACTAGACTTCAAACTTTTACTTCAATTGCCCCCTAGCAGGACCATAGCTTCAGTGATTTTGATTTTAGGTCTGGACTTCCAATTAAAAGTAAGTGTCAATAATATCAAACAGAGGCAAAGAGCAAGTATTTTCATAAATATGCAATTAGACATCAATTGTTTGTTCCATAGACAGATCTATTAATCCTTTTTTAGGTGGCACCAATCTATGTGGCTTATCAAAAAACCAAAATGTAAGTATGTTAATCTGATTTTCATCGTAAATTTTGGTGCTAAGTTCAATATTCTAATTACACTATTATGTAGTTGGTAAATCATACTTAATATTATGCCTGAAAAAGGATTAATAAAATATGATAAGTAAAAAGATCAACACAAATGGACTGTTCAAACAATGATCTGCTTCATTATTTCAGATGGTGTGTCCACTTCACATGCAAGGCTTAGCAGTGATGTCAAGGGAGTTTTCATCACCACCTTCAGGACTTGTTTACTTTGGGGACTTAAAATTTTATCAAGCCACTCACTTACCATGTCTGGTCAACAATATTGATACAAAGTACAACAATTCTCTGTTTGATCACTTAAAAGAAGGACAAGATAATGTTGTAGATGTCATTTTAGGAGACTATTTTATTAGAGAAGGTAAATTTTGTAATGACAAAGTTTTTCAATCCATAGACATTTTTGTTTTTGCGAGATTGATGCCTCTAGAAACTTTTACTAAGTAGGTATCTACTTTAGGAAGGGTTTATTTTAAATTTTAAAATGTCCACTCCAAAAGCCTAAAGCTTTCAGTCTTTTTATTCCCGTGTGGATTACAACCCTCTTTACCAGCCTGGAATAACACATTACTCATGCATTATTGCACACCACTATTAATAATTATTTTAATGTCTTACAGCTAATGTAATGATACAAACTTTACATTCAAGAAGTCAAAATGGCCACACTGGTACAATGAATATGAAGATCCAACTAAGGGTTCCTGATACTGAAGTTCTTTACACTCCAAGTCTGCTGCAAGAGCTCAAGTGGGCATGGCCGCAGTACCTGTCCATTGTGGTAGTGTTCTACTGGATATTTCATAAAATTAAGAAGTTTGTATTCAACAACCGTTTACTCATGGCATGGGAAGTGGTCACTTGGAAAAGAAGTTAGTCATTTGAGTAGGTACCTATCTATATACCTTATAAAATTTATCATATTTTAGAGATATTGACAACTGAGACTGTTGAGATTTATATCCAAAAACCATTTCTTGCCACTGATTAATTTTGAGTAATTAAGCTTGTTGTGTGATGTTTTTTTTATTTTCAAAATGCTCAAACAACTATAAAAATTATAAATAAAAATACAGATTACAAAAAAGTTGTCTAACAATTTATATCTATAACAATTTATTATGTATATACATGCTACTTATCTAAATTATTTAAATATACATGACTGGTTTAGTTCACTGAGTTAAGGTCAGGGTGGAGAACTGGCCACCAAATTGGTCTGCCTTTTGATCAAGATCTGCTCTGTTGTCTTCAATTATGAATGTTTTGCCACTAAAATCATCCAACTGGACCAACAAATACCGGCATTCATAGTTTCCATAATCATTCTGTAACAAAAATAAATTAAAAGATGAATCCTTGAAGATTTACACACAACATAACAGGATATTTATAATATCTTGTATTTATGTACCTGTTTCATGTCTAGTTCCACAACAGCTTTGTTCCTAATGCCTTTAATGTAGAACCTCATCCTCATATGCTTCACACCATCTTTTACATACACTGCATGGCTGACGTGTGTACGGCGTCGCCTGGTAGTCTCTTCTCCGTAGCCTTTTATAGGGGCACCCAATGCGTCTTCGATCCTTGGATCCTAAAACAAATTACGTGAGTTAGGTACTGATATCATAATAATTAAGTTATGTTATGTCAAGACTTATTTTTAGGGATAATCTTACATTTTTGCATTTTTCGAGAGCTACCGAGTAGATACTGTTAGCGCTGTTGCTTGAAAACAACTCTCTAAAAACATAGAAAAAGATAACGGCGGTAACTCCAACACCAAGCAAAATTATCCCAGTGTAAGACACAGTTTTAGTGGTTTCCTTAATCTTCTCTCCAAGAGGTCGGACATCAGTAGATACATCAGCTCTTTCTTGGCTTTTAGCTAAACTGGTCCTTTTTTCTGTAGAATAGCAACGAATATTCGTAAACCTGGTTGGAAGAGCGAATGGAACTATGGGGACGAATTCCACAGTTTTGCTGATACGTAGGGTTGGGAGTAATTTCGAAATTATAGACATGTTTATTTGCAAATACACTAGGTTAACTGAGTTGGCCAATTCACCGGATTATATATTTAATATCTATTTATGGGGAAATTAAGGTTAAATGTTGACATTGACAGAATGACAGATGAACTTTTTTATAATTCTTCCCATAAGGGGTAGGCAAAGGAAACTAAGTCCATACAGCCATGATTGTTGTTTTTTTGTTATTTTTGTGTAATTAAAGTCCCTTAATTTATCCCACACACTCGTAAATCCTAAATTTTCTACAGAAAGAAAGAAATATATTTATACAACGACACAATTTTTCTAAAACAAAAGAAAAGAACATGAATACTTTGAACTTGAACAGGATCCCGAAATACCCAATTTCATTTCACATTTCTTTTTACCTAAAAACAGCGAGCAAAACGCACCTCACTTGGCTGTCAATAGCTTGGCGGGAAACAGTAAAAGCGGATCGTGTCAGTCAATTGAATTTTAGTTTCTTTGCTTAGTATTGTTTGGTGTATAGTAAAGATAGTGTATTATACATCGAATTAACGTGACAGTGCCCAGCAAATGAAGAATTCAAGTGAAATTTCCTGTTGTTACCCCTAATTACCCGCCGGCCACTGCTCGCCGTAGCTCGCCGTAAAGTACAGTATTTGGTACACTATCTTTACGGACGGTACGTGCAGCAGAGCTGACAGGACCTAACTTTAATCAAAGTTAATATATTACTATAGGACTTTAATTTACAGAATAGAAACAAAAAAACATCAGATATGGCTGTATGGACTTTGTTTCCTTTGCTTATACCTTATGGGTGAATTATAAAAAACTGGCTGTCAACTGTCATTTCATTTGTCAAATTTAGAAAGGAATTTGGCGGGAAATCGATGAGAGTGGATCGTGTCGTTAATTGAATTTTAGTTTCTGTGCTTAATGTTGTTTGGTGGATAATAAAGATAGTTTATTATACAACAAAATAACGTGAAAGTGCCCAGCAAATGAAGAATTCAAGTGAAAACGTGTCTTCCCTCTGTTTGTGACTCCCAAGTATCCGCGGGCTGCTGCTCGCCGTAGCTCACCGTAAAGTACACTATCGCTTTACGGAAGGCATGAGTAGCTGACAGGACGTGACTAGGACAGACTGACAACTCCGACGGTGAAAGGACTTTAATATACAAAAAATTACAAAACACATCAGACGTGGCTGTATGGACTCAGTTCCTTTGCCTATCCCTTATGGGTGAATTTAAAAAAAAAAAAATTGTCAAATTGATCGGATTTGAAAAAATTGAATTGAATAAACTGAAGACATTGTTTACTGGACTGGATAAAATTGAGAATTGAGAATAAAGAAGACTTGGCTTCGGCCTTTGAATTGAATAAACTGAAGACTTTATTTACTGGATTGAACAAAATTGAGAATTGAGAATAAGGAAGACTTGGCTTCGGCCTTTGAATTAAATAAACTGTAGACATTATTAACTGGACTGGACAAAATTAAGAATAAAGAAGACGATGGCTGCATGGGCTTTGTTCCCTTTGCCTTTCCGTGTCTGACGGAAAAAGGAAAAAAAAATGTCAAATTTATTGAGGCATGAAATGACAAGACAGGGCAACCAATAATCAATTTTCATTTTATTCATTATCGTTCCGTTGCTTATTGTTTAATGAAGATAGGTGAATCGGTCGAGTTTAATAAATAGAAGCATACTATTTGATATAGCAAAATGTCAACGCTTAACGGAAATCGTGAAAATCTGTGATAATCAGTTTGTTCCATGCCAGTGTACATTATATCTCAGTCAGTTGGCGTAGTAATTGAAAATGGATTGGATCATTTCGGATGAATTAGGGCTGACCGTGGGCCACCTCGTTGGATGGGGAGCGGCCGGAGCTATGATCGTTGGCGGCGTGGCGCCGTATATTCCACAATACAGACAAATTAAAAGAACACAAGATGCAGAAGGCTTCTCCCTTTATGTCTGTCTAACACTGTTAATAGCTAATACACTCCGTATATTATTCTGGTTAGTACGTTTGTGATTGAACAAAGAACATGTATGTAGGTTTTTTTTTTGTGTTGAAATTCTAATAAAATAATTATATTCTAGGTTTGGCAAAAGATATGAGTTGCCCCTTCTTATTCAAAGTATTGTAATGAACATAACTATGTTTGTGATGATCCACCTCTGTGTTACTGTTCGAAAAAAGAACCAAATAATCAGAGCAAGGGAGAGAATATTCACAGGTGAGTAATTTGACTTTTACTGGTACAATAATGCAGCATGTTTGTAATTAGTACATCTTTTTTTCTTTGTACTCTTTGTTTTATGTATTATATTATTTATTTTGTCATCGGTCTTGTTGAATTTATATTTATTGTGTTAATTCACTAATTTTTTTATTATTTTTAGCACATAAAAGCAATTTTAGCACATTATTTTATTTTTAACAATATTCTATGTTTTGTTTGGTGGTTGGTGTAATTGATGGTGACTTAGGTGCAATATTCATGTTATATATCCTATTATGTTGTGCAAACGGCACAGACCAGCCAGATGAGACGGCTCGCTGGCTGGAGCAGCACAGTGGCCTGGCGGGCGCGGAAAAGCCCCACCGTTTCTATGGTGAGTGTCTCCACAGTTTATTTGTGATTGGATTTTGTTTTCGCGAATATGTGGTATATTGTTTTATCATTAGGTTTCATTTTTGTTTCAGAAAATGCTTACAGTTTTACTTTGCATTCAACAAGGTTCAATGTGGCTTTGAAGGCATTTTGGAATAACATGTCATTGTGAATGTGTTTGTTATCATTTATTTTATTATCAAGCTTTTGTTGATTATTTCATAGCATGTGATGTTTCTTTTATGGTTCTTGAAGGTTTATACATTAATGTTTTATGAAATGCATCTAATACTGTACAAAAACTGGTTTCTGAATATAATAATCAAGCAATTAGCATTTTTTGTTTTTAGTTCATTGCTCCGAGTGAGTGAGTGTCATCATTATCAACCAAATTAGTAAATGCCATGTGGATGGTTTGATACCATCTAACCCTTTCAAAGAGGTCTCGGGTCAATTCTATCAGTCTGTCATACATTGTCTTATCATTTGATGTCATTTGCCTCCATCCTGAGAATGTAACTATATTGCTATACACTTGAGGAACAGATTTATTATCATTTATTTGAATTGTAACTGCATTGTGGTTTAATCTCTATCATATTTATTTTAATCTTACTTGGTGATTTACAAAAACTATTGTATACTGTTTTCTCTTATATGTATGTTGATATGTAAATAAATCAATATTGATTCATTAGTACAACCACCCATCAGTGAACAGACTTTGTTAAGACATTGATTAAATCCTCCTAAAAAAAAGTAGTGTTGCACCGAATGTTGAATTCGGCCAAATGTTCAGTTCAAATATGTGCCAGCAAATCTATTACTGTAGCAAAATCTACGTCAATTTAAAATGGTCGCGTTTCGATAGATTTCATTTTAATTAAATCAAATTTCAATCCACTTCTCTATTTTTATTTAGATTAATTTAATCTCTGGTAGATTAAAGTTCTGCAGAATTAAACGAAATTCGGGCAATTTTACCGAAATTCGGCCGGCGACGAAGTTCGGTAAAAGCGGCCGAAGTTCGGCTATACCGAATGTGAAACGAATTTTGGTGCAACTCAATAAAAAGTAACAGTATGTCCAGACTTTTTTCATAGTCACAACATATCTTGATAAAAGAACTTAAATCAATTAGTTTGCTTACCTACAACCATTGTTTTTGCTTCATGAATATGAATCTCCACAAAGTAATGCCTTTATCAATCAATTATCTCTTGGTAAATTTAAAATTACAGATATGGAAAGAAAGTATTTCTGGGCATGGACGGATTTCCAGAGCTATGTGGACTGCATGCTGGTATTCTCAGTAATCGGGGCAGCCATCACATACCTGCTGATAGAGTTCGCGCCCTTCGTCGAGCTTATCGGCTTCATGGCCGTGTTCACTGAGGCCATGTTAGGAGCCCCGCAGATTGCGAAAAATCATCAGAACAAAAGCACAGAAGGCATGAGGTAAATTATTTGTTGGATACAAAGCTTTCGTCTTTAGTTGTTTGCATATGCCGTATACGGTTTTCGAAGCCTTGTTATCCCTTTTGCAGATTATATCAATAGTCATTGTAACACTAGGCCGCATTGAAACAGTCCAAGAAATGAAAGACCTTTAGAACACAAGATTAAGATTCTACCTATGCTTGCCATTACCATATCGCATGGACGTTGTAGAATTAAAGCCCACCACAATTGCGAAATCGAAATGGCAATTACTAAAACAGTTTACTTGACAGTTGAAAAAAAAGAGAAGATTAATGAAACGAAAGTCCTGCTGATACATTTTCGGCATAGTATTGATTGTTTTTTTTTTATCCTTCTAGCCTCAGTATGGTGATAATGTGGACGTGCGGCGACGTGTTTAAGACTGCTTATTTTGTAATGAGGGAAGCGCCCACGCAGTTTTGGGTGTGCGGCGCCCTACAAGTCACGCTAGATGTAGTCATACTCATCCAAGTAAGTTATAATCAATTTACTTAACATACTAAATTAATGTAGCCTTACTAGGAACCATATCTTATGGCGTAGTAGCAACTCGTTATGATATCGAATTCTTTACGTATTCACATTTTTAAATCGACAAAATTGGTTTGAGTATTGAGTGTCACATACCTACCTAGTCGGATCATACTGACAGCCGTCACCCGCACCGCACCATCCCACAGCGCAGCGCAACAAGAGTGGCTAGATAGCCGTGCGCTTGGCATACTATGTCGCAGATGACGTCACTTTATGGACAAGGTTTATTTTGATACACGCGTGGCACTAGAAGCATGTGTAATGGTAAACAAAACATGGTTTCGAATATATAATTGTATTAATTGATGTTACATTGTATGGACAAATCGCGTGCTACGCAAAACTGAATGACGCCTTATCGATTCGTCGTCACGTTGAAACTAATGGGGTTGTCGGCCTTTTATCATTTACAGATACAGAGAAACATATATATCGTGTAAATAAACTATCAGTGCCTATATTAATAACTAAGAGATATCCCTCATTTAGCAGACCACTTGTTCCTGTGCTGATATTTTTGAAAATTCAACTGAATCCTTGACTTGAACCGTTGTTGTTATTAATTAACTGCTTATTACCTGTTATATATCTATTATAATACTGCTGCTGCTACAATGGTTATAGTTTTATCTGCTCATTAGTGTATGAGATAACATAAGGAAATTAAATCATCCTTTGCATAAAAAAAAGTCTATTCTGCATGAGTGCCTAAAGATAATTTAATGTGCAATCGTCACATAGTATGTGTAGTGTCGCAAATGTCATCCCATTAATTAATTATTAAGGAGACGAGGCGCTGTGATTTGACTTTGTAAAGATGTTAATTTTCAGGTATGGTTGTACCGGCACGACACTGCGGCGTCGAGGCGCGCGCGGCGCGGCGACTAGCATTGGCCAGAGAGCGACTTATAGCACGCGTCGTGGCCCCCCCGCGCCGCAATCGCCTCACTCGCCCTCGCCTTCTTCTCGGTTCCGGCCCTCTGCTTCACAAACGCTTTATGATGACCACTACCCCCACACGGAAATAGTTTAAGGGTAAGACGAAGATACCTCTAAGTAACGAGACTCCTAATTGCTATTGTAAGACTGCTTACGTCACCTACGGCGTCCACTTCATATAGGTATATAGAGTAGTTCAGCAAATTTACTGTTTTAACAATACTTCGCAAGATTACTCAGGGTCTATATGGAGGGCACTGTGTGTTTTGACGTAAGACGGTCGTGATGCAGTCCTTGAAAAATGTGCCAATAATGTTATTTATTATCAATGCACTTCAGGAATTTGAATCAAGCATCTTTATCGGTCGAAGATGCTATAGGTTCGTGCCTCTCTCATCGACGTTATCAACGAGGTTCTTTTAAAACTATTTTGAGGTGTTTTATAACATATGACACTAAGCGTACCTAATGTTTGTATATGTATAGGAAAATTATGCTGCTGATGCAGGATTCAGTGTGATGGTGACCAAATTAGGAATTAGTTGCTTCCTATTTTGAGGGTGCAATCTGCTAGTCGTACCGCACGATCCTTTATTTTCAAGGACGCTATGATGCTGTTTATTAGTTATTATTATTTTATAATAAGTACCTGCTATTTTTCTGTAAATATGTTGCGATATTTTGCTACTGAAAATAATATTAATACTATTTTGAAAGTACAAAAAAGTCGTATGGATCACATTTATGTGAATGCATTTACGTGGTAGATAGTTCATACTGAACATGAAATTTATTTAGGTATTTAGATTACTCTTATTCTTGTCGTCTGGTTTGCTATATAAGGTATTATGCTAAGTGTAAGTAACTGACATTATAATTGTTATATTTAATCATAAGAATGACGTTTAGTTTTAAGTGTGTCGTTTTTGCTTCCTAAAGTGGATAATGTCAAGTATTATGTAAATAGGTGATATTAGGAGTTATACACCTAAACGTACAAATAAGAAACCATAAACCATAGTAAACTTGCCATTTTATCAAAATTGGCTAGTGTGGACAGTTTCTCTCTTAAGTAAGTACCATAACATTGTAACTCTTTTTTTAAATGTTTTATTCTGCACCCGTGGGAGGCGTAAAAACTTATCTACACTGGATGAGTAGGAAGCGTGATAACATTTTATAAATGTAAATTAATTGGTGCAACATTATACAACCAGGCCAGAGGCGAAATGCAAAGGACAAACCTCCACGCATTATAGCAAAATTTTCTGAACGTTCGCTAATCTTGGGTATATATTTAATTCCTAGCTACCATTAAATGTTACGTGATCGAAAGATAGTGTTTCCGTCGTGTAATACAACTCTTGGTTGATGAAAGTGGTAATGATAGCTACGCATGCATTTGCAGTGACACATTTGGATTTTTTATATGGCCTATTTAACCACAATATTCTTGGCTTAAGTGTAAATTGTATGTGCCCCTATGGGAAACAGTTCGTGTACACTATATAATTAGGCATGTCAAAACTGATTCTACCTTAGCGCCGCTTCGAAAACTGCTGATTAAGTACCTATTTCGAATGTAGTTCAGCAATGTTAGTTGTAACTTAAAAGATAAGCGGCATGGTGACAAAACATGACTGTAGTTACTTTTAGATTTTTGAGTGAGACAGTGATATACTGAATATAATGGATTATCTACACAATTAGGTAATATTCCTAATCTACACTTCGTATAATTGAGGTTTGTTCATTTGGTTCCATTTACCAAGATTATTTTTAGGTAGATGTACTATTTGTGTTGTACATAATAGTTATGTAAAGTATATTTCCTTTGTATAAGCTTCCAGATAATTCTTACACAATATTCTAAGTATTGAGGGTGTTTATTTTAATCGCTGTGCTGTATTACGATAATACATTTTATGTAGGCTTCTTCTAAGTCTTCCTTAAAGACCTCATATGTAGGTATTACTTATGTGCATAAAGTGATATCTTATAGCGTGTGTGTCACAATAAGTAGTAGCCCTAGGATGTTATAGTAATTTTACTGGTTACCCATTATTCCGAAGTGACTTGATAATGTAACCACACGAGAGATATAATATTTATACATTACTTATGTAGGTAATTAAAACATATCATATTTATATTCTAGCGTGAGTAAGTTGAATGAGATCCGAATAGACATTTTGTCAATTAAGGAAAAGAAAATGATTGTATACCTAGTGACTAATAAAAATAAATAATCGTATGTTGTGATTTTTATGGGTTATAATTTCCTTAAAATGTAATAAAAGTATATGATTTGTTAAATCCATGTCTTTATTTCCTCATTTCACCTTAGAACCCACCTAAGAAATTATAATGAAGACGTTAGAAGCATGTGCGAGATTATACGCATTACGCGACGGTCATAAAGGCCGTTAATCGTCCTTACGCGCGTTAACTGGCCTCGTATCATAAGTTATCGTTACGTCGTTAAATATGAATCGTGTTACACTCGTAATAAGACCCAATACGTGGATGCTGTGGTGATGAAGGGTGGATCGATGGTGGCGGGCGCCGGGCGCCCTCTGCCGGCGGGAGGCTGGGACCTTGAGGCTCAGTGTGCGAGGCGACCGGCCGGCGCTCGGCCGTGTGCTAGGGCTCCGCTCGACTGCAGTCAGCAGCCTACGCGAACCCTCGAGGTGAGTGCTCCATGACTTAACGCTCGCTCACATTTGCACCGAAATATCTCCAAGCAATTTACGAGTAGGTATCATTATCATTCTCGAACTCTCGCTAGTGTTAATTGTTTTTGTTTACATTAATTCGGAGCGTCGTGTTTAATATTGTCCCTTTATCAACGACAGCCGACGATCGAATTTACATTGACATCCAAATACCTAGGTAATTAATGACTAAATCCAAACCAAGATTTTTATAAGAATTTTGAGCGCTGCCTACCCACTTACTTAATTGTTGTTTGAAACGGCTTTCAAGCCTGCTCTAATTTGTTTGAAATAGGTATGTATCGTATTTTCTTAGTACTTAATTTACTCGGTCTTGTGAGCCTTAACTCATTTGATTACTAGGTATAAGTAGGTAAATAGGTACCTACCTACTTAATGCATTTTCAACAAATTTTCAACTTTCTTAAAATTTTCACAATTTTTATCGTCTCTTACCCACGTCGTAATTTAGCAGGGTGACATTGTTCCTCGGTCAAAATTAAAAGCTATTTAAGTAATAGGTAGGCCCATATAGGCTTCATTAATTAAAGTTATTTACAAAATATCATTATTAGGATCTAAGATCTAAATAAAAATGATGAGTGATGAAAACATACCACAGGTTAAAAGCAATCAATATTTTCCTAATGTAGAGTCGAATACAACACTGCCTTACTTCACAGTAATAACTAAGTAGGTACTTAGGTAGGTACCTACGTAAGCGTCTAGTCACACTAGTCACCTAACTAAATGCTACTGTAACTAATCTTTGTTTACATTACAACTAGGTTCTCGTATCAACTTTGGGTAGGTACAAGAATATCACCGAGACATCTAGCAAGTCCTTTGACTTTGATTCCTAGGTAAGTACTTAGATACAAATGTGGCTCGGAAATACGGCGTCGTGTTGCGTCTCGTATGAAAACGCAGCGGCTGTTAAGCGCATTGTGTATTACAGGACCTTTATAGATATAGCTGCAATAATGAAAAATCTGGTAGATATGTTTACCCCTTATACCTACTATAAAGTTCGCCGTGTCTGCCATACCTACCTATTACTTGCGCGTAGAAAATATAGGGCCTCTCTATTCTAGCTTCTAGCCTGTTGCCTAGATTTTTTTTACAATTTCAATCGGTCTAATGCAATCGTTTTCTGCTTTTTAATCACACGAGCCTAATCTACAACTTAACTAGGTATATCGGACTCGCGTCAGATAGAGTACGATAACACTAAGTTATGTCGAGATAAACTATATTGTACCTACCTACATGAGATAACCTATGTAGTATCCTAAGGCTAAGGGGTTTATCGCCATGGCCACCATATACTTGCTTACTACTTGCGTAGTAGGGTAGGTATTTTACAAAACCATACGTATCAACAACTCTATCAACTAGATTGTCCCATGATAAAATTTGTATTTTGTTTTCATTTTAAAATTTTGATTAACATTATGTAGTTTAACCGCGACATGGTGACACAATCTAAATTCAAAACATTGCTTAACTGTTTCTAGTTTGGTGGCTCTTTAATTGGTTTATCCGCTTCCTCAATGTTGTATGGCGCACAATCAAAGCGGTTTACCTTACTGTTAATTATAGTGACGCAGGTAATCAAAGACATATGGCATGGCATCTCCTTGTGAGGCTTAAGGTACACATGCCGAGGTGTTTTGATCTGCACCTTAGTTCATTAGCGTTTATCAATAGGCAAAGCCAGGGGTCGCCAACCGGTCGATCGCGGCTATTGGTTCAGTCGATTGTGACAATGGCAGAAAAAACACGTTTATACAAAACTGTGATTATAAAAAAAACTGATTAGATTATGTTAATGGCCGCACATAGGTACCTATGTAATAGTTTAGACAGCAAAAGTAGAGCTTATAATAGTAGTTTATGCAACTGCTACATAATGAGGGTCCTAAAAACACGAGTGTGTTTTTATGAAACGAGGCAAAGCTGAGTTTCATAATAGGATCACACTAGTTTTTAGGGCCTAATTATGTGGAGTTGCATACATTACTTTATCTACACACATATTATAAGTACTCTAAGATGGGTTCAGAAGCCGAAGGCATATATAATACCCATACCTGTCACGAAATTGACTGTTTTATTTTTAAATCATAGACAAACATACCGAGCTGACGTTTCGTAAACTGTTTTTTTTTATTGTAAATAAAAAATATATATCACATTATTATTTATACATGTCGGACTGAACTCGACTTATATACGTGAGTGATCCGTTTTATTTTACTATGATTGTAAATTACGTTGGTTTTCAAATTTGAAACATTGAATTCGATATCGAAAAGTCATTACGATATCGAATTCGATGTCGTAATGACTATTACTTTACTGCTGGTGATGGTGGGTGGTGCTGGGGCTGGCGCTGTCGGCGAGAAGGCGACGGCGTACTGAAATGCTGGTCATTTTCTACGGTTTCTGAACTCATTGTAGAGGACTTATGATATGTGTGTAGATAATAGTACTTTTTGATATAAGTGCGGAAAGTTTGTCATTACGTATTTGTCATGCACGAGTCCTGGGGTGTGACTCAGGACGAGTGAAAATCACACTTCCGCACGTGTACCAAACGACGTTTTTTAATACATTTGCGAGAAAATTACAATAAAACCAAAGGCGGTGAGCCGGTGGGGGTTGCCCTGTCGTGGAGGAGGAAGTTGTAGGCGGCCCGGAGTCGCCGGCGCCTTGGAAAAGTAAAAAGCACTAGTACGAAAAATACAACATTCCGCATGATACGTAGCTACAAAAAATACCACTTTTTGAGCAACTGTATCAAAAATAAATGTTTGAATCAGGCGTAGGGATTGAATTAATGCTCACCTGCGACCAAACGTGAAAAATAGTTGTTTTTAGATCTTGAGTCTTATGAAAGTTGGTTACCCCCTTGGCTACCCCTGATATATGTAGATCATTCCACCCTTACGGTACGTACCTACAAAACCATTACAATGAACCATGACAAAGTCATTAGAGGGGTGGCCTGCTATAGAAGATAATATTATAAGAAGTTACCTTGATAAGTTACCTATAGGAATATTTTATAGGTAATAGTAGTTTATGGAACTGTTACATAATGAGCGTCAAACACTCGTGTTTTCAGGCCTAATAATTATTTTGAGTTGCATACATTAAGTACTTTATCTACTACACTATAAGTACCCAATCTAAGATTGGTTCAGAAGCTGAAGGCATAATTAATCTGTCACGAATTTGGCTGTTTTTTTAATCACAGACAAACATATCGAGCTGACGTTTCGTATCGATTTTTTTTTTTAATTGAGGCCTATTTTTAAATTGTTTTTGTCATGAACACGTCGAAAATGCAGCGTAGAAAAGGCTACAATTGTAGTCTCTTTGGTCTCAGTCGTTCTCGATAAGGTCCAAACTTATGCGCAAATGTCATCATGTTCAGAACATGTTTTTCGATTGTTTTGTGAGTTATATAGGTACGATTTTATAGATACCTATAATAAAAAGAAGATTGGTTTTTGAAGACGAAAATTGACTGTCGTAAATGATAGTCATTACCTGCGGTTTCTGAACGCATAGAGGACTGACGATATGTGTGTAGATCTATGAAAGTTATAAATCGATTCCTATCGGTACCTACCTATCTATCACATATCCGACGATGTCGTCAACACGGGCACGCAACGCAATAGTATGTGAATGTTGCTCATGCACAAAGCAGACAAATCAGGAAGTGACGTGTGAGCGCAATTTATTTTCTGCGTAGCTCGACAGTTGCTTATGACTATGCCGATTGAATAGCAATATCGCCCCATAAAGATGGACATTGTTTCTAACGGAGGCTGCTGTTTACCTTATAGAGTTAAAAATAGTAACAACAGGACATAAAATCGAATTAAACGCTTCATTGACCTTGCTCTTCCACATAACAGACGATTACAAACACACCTGTGAAAATACTATTCGAAAATTATTAAACTATGTGTATATTGCGAGATTTTTTGTCTATGCAAGCTTCGGAACGCGTTTTTTTTTTCACCGTAACTCGGAAATTTATGCGACGCAAAAAAAAGGAGAAACGTTTTAAAATGGGCATGTACATAATTATGTAAAAACATACTTTACGGATACTTTAAAAATTCAACTAAAATTGGCTCTTTAGCTAAACGCAGCAGAGATAAAGGCGTGGCCAACGATATGCAAAGTGCAAACACAATAACATCAACAAGAACTCATAATAAAATATCATTAAGCCGACGCAGTGTTTGCTACTCTTATTCTCCAGTGCCCTAAGCACGACTTGTCGAATCCTGCGTCACGTAAAATCGAATAGTAAACTATAACGAGTTTGTACGACGTTTGGAACAACGCCCGCCCGTGAGCGTATTTGGAACTAAAATTTAGTATGAGATTTCTCGATCTCGATACGATAACCGTAACGTAACGAAGGATTCGACAAGTCGTGCTTTGGGCACAGCACAGTGCAACTAAAATGATTTTTTACCTAATAGGTGGTAATGGCAAATAGCAATCTGTAGTTTAATTCATAATCATAAAAATAATATAGCCTGAGCCGAACCTTAAACCCAACTTTTGATAGCTTTTCTGCTGAATTCCCAACCAAAAAATAATACGTGATTACATTTTCACCAGAAACGAAACTTTCGACAGCGGGGATCCATTGCGGATGCGTAATTTTCACACGTCCGAAGCCCGTATAATATACCTACCACCGCACCTGCCCGCTCATTTTACTCTACATTTTTAACTCGTTTTATTCTATGCCAGAAATTTTTCGACGGCGCATCGTAGGTACATAACACGGAACGAGAAGAGGAAAGTACCTACTCAATTAAAAAGATAGATTAGATTAGATTAGATTATTTATTCATTCAATATAAAATTACATCATAAATTGTACAATGTCAAGTTAGGAGAATTTATATTGAAATGGTCAAGAGTGTACAAATAAGATATTCCTACTTCCATCGTAATTTAAATAAATAAGGAAGTTCAGCATTTCCTTCTTCCATAGTTAGGTACCTAGGTACCTACCTAAATAAAGAGAAAGTAAAGGTAAGTACATTGCTGACGCCATGAAAAACGTTTCGTTGCAGTTAACCGCTTAATTGCGGGCAGAGAGGAAAAGGGTTGATGACATTTTTATCAAAACAATTTACGTAAGCCACCAAATTGCAAAATATTGCTGTTGGCAGAGTCGTGTTAAATGTGTGGGGGTGAGAATGAAAGTGGGGTGGGGTAGTCATTCCGGGGCAGCCTGGGAGGTCACACCAGCCACTGAGCGGAGTGACCGGCCCTCTCCGAGCCATTTACTCCGGCCGCCGGCCCACGCTCCAAAAGGATTTACCAACCACAAAGCGATCACGGTACGTCACATTGATTTCAAATTTGAATTTTGATAATCTGTGTAGGCAGATTATTTCCCTTTCAAAGTTATCTGAACTGAATTAATAATATTCAATTAGACAATATGTAAACAAGCCTAACCCTCTCTTAGTAAACATGTGTAGTGTATATTCGGAAACGAAAGTGTTAGGTTGGTAGGTAGGTACTTTAATAGAAAAGGCCCGACTCTACGATTGAAGCGGGTATGCAATTTGCCTGAGAGTTCCCTTTAGGAGTGTCGGGATACCTAGCGTCTTATAAACGCGACAAAGAGCTTTGAGCAAAGCCTACAGTTTCACGCCTCGCGCAGTCTCCTCGGTGCGGTGCCTAGAGGATGGAGATTTTTATTACACGATCCACTCGTCTGTTTATTTACCCTGAAGTTTTCACTAAGGTCTTCCTATCCTTTTACTTGTCTTAAGAGCGTGTCCCAAAACTGTTTACGGTATAAAAGTGCACTTTTGCCGGCGTATTTCCAGGTGTGTTAATATTTTATTTAGTAGGTGCCATTTAAATCTTGGAAAGTTCCTTATAAAGTAAGCAGGTATCACGCACTTGATATTACATAAAAATCTAAACATGTAATTCTAATTACCTATCTAAATACGAGTAGCTACGACTAAGCAAAACCGCAAAGTGCCAAGTTTTATAATTTGAGTCAACACCACTACTGGTTGCCTAAATGTTTTTTAATTACGCTATATGCATTTTAAATATAGAGAATAGAAATCAAATTTACCAATCAGAAAGCAATCAAATGTCTATATAGTTATAAATATTGACTAAACACATAGCTACCTGACCATCTCCACCTCACGTTACGCTTTCCGCCAAGGCTTTTCTAGAAATGAATCGATTTAAGTCTGAGCCCCTAGTGTAATCACCGATTAGGTCAGGAAAAACGTCTCGATCGCGTTCGCGTTTAGCAATTCTCATACTATTTGACACTTCAACGCAAACGAGACGAGAGATCGAGACGTATTTTTGTGCTTTTTGATTACACTAAGGGCACTGAGAGTCTAGTGTAATCGACGGCCAAAAATACGTCACGAACGCGTTTGCGGTAAGGTGTCAGTCAAATAGTATGAGAATTGTTTGTTGCTGATACGTGGCAGCAGCGCCAGCGCCACTGGCGGCACGTATCGACAACAGACAATTCTCATACTATTTGACACTTTAACGCAAACGCTTTCAAGACGTATTTTTTGGCCGACGATTACACTAGAGGCTCTGATTCAGGCGGTCGAGTTTAGTCACGTAGCCGACCTAGCACTGTGGTAGGATTAAGCGAAGGAAGTGGTATTCCACGAATGTCAACAAATGTGAACTTTGACACGACCGCGGTTAGGGACACCGCTCACGTTCCGCGCACATTCTCGCCGAGGCGTGGTAAGTGCTCGGTAGGTACTTTATTTTGACTATTAATAAAAGGTTTTCTTTATTATTCGAAATCTTCGCGTAAAAGCACTTTTCCATGGAAAAAGTTCTTGAATTTCGAACGTGAAGATCGTCGTTACCCAAACGTTACTAGGTATTAGGTAACTCGGCTTAGGTAGGTATATTATAATTTTATTTTGGCAGGTGCGCTATTTAGCATATGCCATTTTGAACAGCAGGTAACCTATCTACGTTTTTAGGGTTCCTCACCTCAAAAGGAAAAGTAGCATTGTGAAATTAATGTCAAATACTCAAGCCTGCAGTCCCTTGAAGCTGTGAAAAAAATCAAACTTCTAAGTCAACTCAATTAAGAGATACAGTCATTAAAAAAGTTGTTTACATACAAATTGCCGACCCTGAAAACCTAACAGACGCGTTACAGAGAAAAAGTGTCTTGACAGACAGACGGTGAACAAAGTGTTCAGTTTTTTCTTTTTGAGATACGGAACCCCAAAAAATTGCACTAGTGCGGTAAATTTAAAGAACTATAAAGACACATGGGTTTCTTGAAAAAATAAATGTTGGGTTCTACTTACTAGTCGGGAGGGTGTATTATCTAAATTATCTTATCTTCTCACTAAAAGGAATATATTTTCACGAAAAATATATTATATTGGGGCTAGTTATCTGCGCGTTGGTGTTGCGAGCAATGACGTCATTCATGCGGCGGGAGGCTGGGAGGCCGCCCCCTAGAGCCCTCGACATCTCTTGATCTACATCACCGTTATATTGAGGGACGTTCCACTGATTAATTCGCTTTAAACCGTGGGTATGTAGTTACCTATATCTCACATTAAGTACGAAAAATATGAAATATGTGAACGTCGCAACACGCGTGTTCATAACAAAATGTCTTGAGACCGAAGCTATTTGTATTGTAAGAAGGTTCCTACTATGTGATGTGGGTACCTGTACGTTACTAGGTATTAGGTAACTCGGCTTAGGTAGGTATATTATAATTTTATTTTGGCAGGTGCGCTAGTTAGCCTATGCCACTTTTGAACTGCAGGTAACTTACCTACGTTTTTTAGGGTTCCTCACCTCAAAAGGAAAAGTAGCATGCTGAAATTAATATCAAATACTAAGCCTGCGGTCCCTTGAAGCTGTGAAAAAATCAACCTTCTAAGTCAACGCAATCAAAAGATACAGTCATTGGGCATTGTTATTTTTTTTTAAAAGCTTTATTTCGAAAACCATTTCGAGATATATGTTTAAGAGACATTTTCCTCGTTTTACTTTTATAAAATAGTCAACGATTACGGATATTTTAACAAAAATACGTATGACCTTTGTTTGACCTTAGTCCCAGTCTATATACGTTAAATGCTTTTGCATCTTTTCATTTAAAGAATACCCATTTAATCTATTCTGTGGTATTTAGGTAGTTGTGTCACTGTCAAATGTCACATTCAGCATAAAATAAACAATGCTCGTTTTTGAGCTTTCCTTTGATATTTAAAAGCTTTGGTGAAATCGGTCATATTTAATAACTCAATAATTAATAACTCAATAACTGTAATAACTTCTGCTTTCTGATTATTGAAATAATTCAACAACTATGTTCAACAACCGGAAAAATGTGCACCAGGGGGTCGATTTTTGGATCTCACCTAGGTGACTAAATTGTCACTCACCCATGACATTGATATCACTATTTGCCAAAAGCCTTATTTTTGAATACCCGTCTACTAACATGCAGCTAATTTGCGTTTATGTCATATACAAGCATGTCAACATAGTAGATTGAGGTTAGCTGTCACTGCCAGTGGTCAAGAAGTAATTCAAGTGATCTCGTTTACGGCTGGGTGGGAGCATTCGTATTTGATATCACAGGCATGAGAATTTTAGTCACCGGTGAGATTAAAAAATACGAACATTTTTGAAATCACTGAATTTTGTCACCGGGTGAGATTCAAAAATCTACCCCCTATAATGCGACTGACAGCAGTGACAGCGGTTGACAGTAACAGTGCCAACCATTGACTTTTTTTATCAAGTAATAAGCTTAGCTCTTTCCTTGGATGCAGCCAGAATATGTAATTTACGAAAAGTCGTATCTGATATTTTTAATAAGTCATTAAAATTTTGCTACGCTATTATATGCCGAGATATTCAAATCGGTTTCTTAAAATATTCTATATTTTAAGAAAAAAATGTAAAAAGCAGTGCTTAAAAAAACTGAACAGTGCCCATTGCCGAAATTCGAAAATCTAAAGGGTAAGTACTTCCAGTTGTCCAAGAAACTTGAAATTTGGTATGAAGGTAGCTCTTATACACAACCCACTCGGAAAAGTCTCAAAATCTTACATTTTTGTCTGTTTGTAGATTTCGCTCTGCTAACACTGGACTCATTAAAACACTAGCTAGGGAAAAGCGTTAAAATCTTTCTAGGGAACCGTCCGACTCGCACTTTGTCCGGGTTTTCCTTTTGAGGTACGGAACCCTAAAAGTACATAGGTAATTGATTAATGCACCCATTATACATTTACCTAGTAGGTAGGTACCTAGTTAAAACAACAACAAGTCTGGCTTGCTGCTGCTGTTGTGGGCGTCCTTGTCTCGTTAGTGTCGTTGCGTTTTTGTCCTTTAAGTCGGGGGTCACCAATGTGGGAGGACCGCAATAGAGAGATCTCTCTCCAGGCAGATGTTATGCCTGGGGACCGAAGTCCAATGAAACAGAGTTGGAAGTTGTATTTATGCAACCGACTTGAGAAACTTCGTCAGCGCGATGTAGAACAGAAAACTGCGAAAACTTTCGATGACCAGATGGCGCTAGGAGTCGTTAGAAAGTCGTAAGTTGGTTCTCCTACTGGATGAAAGATGGCTCTGACTCTGAAGACTCTAGTCTATATATGTATATACTGTACAGTCGTCACATTATCTCTGCAGAACTGAATAAGTAGGTTGGTAGGGAGGTACAGTTGTACAGTTTGAAAACGATTTTGTTAAAACTTGTTTCTACTTCGGAATTACTTTTTAGAAGTCCGTTTCCATTAATCGAAACTGAAAGTCTCTTTATTAAATTTACTGCTCAAAAGCACTCCGACGTACACTCTGGACGAGACAAAACAAAAGCAAAAGAACGTTTTATTTGCCAGAAACAGTTGTGCAACTTCTATCACAGATTCACAGAATACATAATAGTACCTATGTACGGCAAAGGTGACCTTGTTTTAAATATTTGGTTTTGAAAACGATTTCAAAAAGTGTTCGTTGTGTTTTAAGCCTAATATCTACTTACCTAATGTAACTGCAATAAAAGATTATGTAGGTTTGGAGTTCGACGCTATACAAGAAAGTATAGGTAAGTAGGGACATTAAAAATAGTTTGTACCTATAGTCTGTTGATCGTTGCAAGAAGGAATAGCTTAATCACGGTTACGTATACCTAGCAGGTACCTACCTATAACACTGTATTTGTGGTGGTGGCCTGTGCCTCTTATTTGTCTAAGTCAATCAATAATTCAATGCCTAGGTACCTACATGAAAAACATTGATCTCAATTCTCAAAAGGCCTTTTAGATTCGGAATGAACTTGGACAACGGAACTGGCGATATGCCAAGTCAAATCGCGTTACTTATAAGCTCTCGTGTTCGTCCTTTCCAACTGCCAAGGACGTATCAAGGACACCAACGACATGATGGGTATTAAGCTAAGGTAGTTATCAATGTCTCTGCGCAGAGCGTATAGTGACAGTAAGTCTAGCACAGCTCACAGTGCGACTTCTATTCTCGTTCGAGAAGGGTGTAAATCAAATTTCGGCTAAAATTTTCTAATTTCTATGGCGAATTTTAGTTTTCATATTTTCGTTATATGAAACAACATACCTTGTAAAGGACTCAAATTCATGTAAAAATATGTTATTCTGCTTGTAATCACTCAAGGATGTTTGAAGTTTTAGCAGTTTAAAAAATGCATGACCAAAGAAATTAGGATAGCTCCAAAGAAATTAGTAAACATGGCAGAGAAATTAGCAATATTCGATTATCGCGCCACAGAAGTTACAATAATGCGCCATGTAAATTAGATAATTATATAATTTTAGAACTTATACTAGGTTTCGGAGCTATTCCCAAGTGTTCCTACCCTGCAAACCCTGTACTAAATGTTTCTACTGGAATAAGTAGGTAAAAAGTCACTTAGTACCGGTATACTGGTATTAAGTATCTGTGGTCCTACTTGATTGGCTGCTTCACTGAGTCACGTGGTTTATTTTGATCTTTTTAAGCCTTTTTAGTGAGGTATCGAGATCTGACCAACAATCAAATTATATTTTTTTTATTAAAAGTGGTTTTTCCAACAATAATTGTTTCATTTAATTTAAAATAAATTGAATTTGAAACAAAGCAACTTTGACCTATTATCAGCTTCCCCACCCCGTAGTTTCAAGTATCCGTATGTATTCTCATGATGACAATGATGATGAGTATGTATTCTCAGTAAAAAAAAAAAACTAAGCTACGTGACTCTGTAGTACCAGTACACTGGTATTTTGTACCTTTGGTCCATCTTGATTGACTGTTTCGCTGAGTCACGTGGCTTAGTTTGTGTGCAAGATTGCACAACGTTTTACTTTTTGGACCTATTTAGACTTCTATATGATTTATTGTTTAATACAATTTTGTTTTGATCGAAACCACAGCCTATTTTTTTATTAAACTCAAATAGTTTGTTTAAATTTAGTTAATTACTTAAGCCTTTTTGGTGTAGTGAGAGTGGTGTACTACACTTGGAGCTAAGGGGTGGCGACAGTTGAGAATAGGCCAAAGTTTACTTTGTTTAAAATTTAATATATTTTGAATGAAATAAAATGACTGTTGTTGGAAAAAACTACTTTTATTAACAAATCTACAAAGAATAATTATCATTTTCAACAGCAGATTTTTTTTTTTGAAGTGCCGTTTAGCTTATGAATCTGTAACCAAATATAGAACCACCTCAAACTTAGAATAAAATGTAATTCGGGATAAATTTTAGCAAAAACTTCAGTAATTATCTAATTTCTTTGTGAAATTCTAATTTCAGCAGATGCCAAAGAAATCCGAAGAAATTAGCGCCAAAGAAATTAGAAATGGACACAAAAAAAATTCCCGGTTACTATACATATAACGCTCAATATCAGTTTAGTACTACAGATGTAGGAAATTATAGTACACATTCACTTAAAAATTATAAAAAAAATTAATATACGCTTAACAACAAATTCGACTGTTGAAGAAATTAGGCACATGAAGGCAAAAAATCCGAAAACAGCGATATAAAAATTAATTTGGCGAAACACGGTTGACTTTGCCCAGGTCCACACTCGCCGCCTGCTAGACGGTGACGAAATGGAGCGGGGGCTGAGGGGGGCATTTACTGGATAATAAAACTAGCACAATGCGAGACTGAACAAAATCGCCAAAGAAATTATGTATTTTTTGGTTGGACAAAATTGTTTAAGAAAGCTGTAACTTTTAATAAAACGAAAGAAAAAAAAAACGCATTGTACTAACAGATAATTTAGTATTCACAAATAATAGAAAGATTATATTAGATGTAAATTTTGCAAAAAATTGTAAAATTTTAGTCCATTCAAAATAAAAAGTCGGCTGTTGACGCGCCAAAGAGCTTAGATTTTTGGGTTTCGTATTTTTTTTTAATTATGATCCCTATGAAAAAGTGTCATTATTCCTACTGAAAAAGATGATTCATATATAACAATCTAACTCAAAAAAAAAACTAAACCCTTAATGTGTAACAGATGCAAAATTAACACTGGTGGACAAGTAAAAATATGAAATTTGATATTCACCCACCTACGTGCCTCCTATGTGCAATTGTGCACATCGTAATCGTTTTTAACCGACTTCAAAAAGGGAGGAGGTTCTTTCTACGTTCCACTGTATGTATTTTTTTATTTTATTTTTTATGTATGTACATCGATTACTCCGTCAATTGTAGACCAATTTTCAAAATTCTTTTTTTATTCGAAAGGGTATACTCCTGAGGTGGTCCCATTGTCACCAAGTCATGATCTGATGGGATCCCAGGGAAATCGAGGGCAACCCTCAAATTTTACAGGCACGTACTATGTGTTTCATATATTTTCTAAGGTTATTCAAGTATTTGCGTCTGGTAGTCATCATCTCATCATGAGCTGATGATGAAAGGTACAACTCCTTAGCGGTTAGGAGTTGGAGGATAATTCTGAAAATGTTAAATCAACGTTAAATTGTGAAATAAAAATCTTTTAACAAAACAGTAAAACCGCCTTCAAAAAAAATCTTAGAAAAAAAACGTAAAATAATCTTCTAAAATAATGATAAATAAATAAAATGAAATAAAATGCGTTTACTTCGGACAACAGAAACTAAATCCTAAATTTTATGGCCTAGCACTAAGCAGCAGAAATATGAAGTCGGAATAAAATATTCCGCTCGCACCGCACCGACTTTAGAGGATTATTTTACGTTTTTTTCTAAGGTTTTTTGGAAGGCGGTTTTACTTTTTTGTTACCCAAAGTAATCACGGGTTCCTCGTGGAAATCCTTTACCACCTTTACATTGAGTTTAAATCTGTTTCGTGCATGCATCACGTTCCGCGAGTAAGTAATTATAAAGTGCGGATGCCCGTACGCGCCGCGTCGGCGTCGGCCGCGACACCGCTGACACGCTTATGTTTGCTTACCGCCGTAGCCCGCAATCGTGCTTTATAAAGTGCGGATGGCCCGTACGCGCCGCGTCGGCGTCGGCCGCGACACCGCTGACACGCTTATGTTTGCTTACCGCCGTAGCCCGCAATCGTGCTTTATAAAGTGCGGATGGCCCGTACGCGCCGCGTCGGCGTCGGCCGCGACTCCGCTGACACGCTTATGTTTGCTTACCGCCGTAGCCCGCAATCGTGCTTTATAAAGTGCGGATGGCCCGTACGCGCCGCGTCGGCGTCGGCCGCGACTCCGCTGACACGCTTATGTTTGCTTACCGCCGTAGCCCGCAATCGTGCTTTATAAAGTGCGGATGGCCCGTACGCGCCGCGTCGGCGTCGGCCGCGACTCCGCTGACACGCTTATGTTTGCTTACCGCCGTAGCCCGCAATCGTGCTTTATAAAGTGCGGATGGCCCGTACGCGCCGCGTCGGCGTCGGCCGCGACTCCGCTGACACGCTTATGTTTGCTTACCGCCGTAGCCCGCAATCGTGCTTTATAAAGTGCGGATGGCCCGTACGCGCCGCGTCGGCGTCGGCCGCGACACCGCTGACACGCTTATGTTTGCTTACCGCCGTAGCCCGCAATCGTGCTTTATAAAGTGCGGATGGCCCGTACGCGCCGCGTCGGCGTCGGCCGCGACTCCGCTGACACGCTTATGTTTGCTTACCGCCGTAGCCCGCAATCGTGCTTTATTTGTTGTTTTTGTTTGCTTTACTTTTACTTACCTACCTGTGCCATTGAGAATTTGTTTTGGTGAATTTTAAATAGGCACCTATATCGATGACAAACTTGGCAATTTTATTGTAGAGTTAAAAAATGTGGGACATAACTATATGAAGGCACCGTGCATACCTATATAAGATATAGGTCGCGCGGCGAATTAAGATCGCTTATGAAAAGTGGAAGGGGGATGCGCAGAAGTCAATTCTTAGGTCTATTTGGTTGCGCAGAGGGGTGAGGGGAGGGTGCGCGCTGGCGCCGACACGTTATTGGTAGATCAAGTCGTTCTTCCCCTCCCTCGCTTCGTTCACGCGTCACGTGTCTCTTGAGTACTGTTGCGCACGGATTGTTTTACTGTATTAGTAGCAAGTACGTTATGATGTCGTAATTAGTGAAAAAAATGCGCAAATATAAAGTTTGAACATGGCAAGCCAGAAAAATGGTTTACGACATGAATTGTTATGTTAAAAAGGAAACTAATTAAATCATGGGTAATTAAAAGCACGTAAAAAATACTACCAAGATTCTGAATAAACATACTAACAAAATAAGTCACAAGCAAAAACGAGTGGTGACTAAAGGTCAAAAAAATGCGAAATAAGAAAAATATATTTCAAAGAAATACACTCAGAACTTAACAATTTTGTGCGCAATTGTACAGATGCGCCAAATTGCCCCCACCAGTTTCGCCGAGCGACCTTAATCCATCGCGCCGCCTATACACAACTAAAATCTGTATAAAGGCACAGTCTTAGGTATAAGCTCTTTACACTGTGATAAAGGTAAACCTCCGTAACGGTAAAGTCAGTCCGTAATACGAACATATGGACATTGTGTATTGTACCACATTATACCTACTAGATATTATGAAAACAAAACTCTAAGTACTACATTTTATTCACGCTTTTAAAACGTCTCCTATTGTTGAACATTTAATCTTGGGTATCATCTTGGGTATGAAAATTCTAAGAATTCCAAAATTAACTCGAAAACGTATTTAATTAGTTGGTAAGGATTGGACCTGCTTGTGCTTTGGAAAGTTGGCAGGTGTTTTGGATAATGTTATTTTTAGGGTTCCGCAACTCAAAAGGAAAAACGGAACCCTTATAGGATAAATTTGTTGTCCGTCTGTCTGTAAGACCCTTTTTCTCCGGAACGCGTGGAGGTAGCATGCTGAATTTAATACCAGCGAAATTCAAGCCAGCAGCAGCAATCCCTTGAAGCTGTGAAAAAGTCAAACTTCTTAGTGAACGCAATCAAAACATACAGTCATTGAAAAGGTTGTTTCCAAACAAATTGCCATACTGTGAGAACCTATATAAAGGGTACCTACTTTCAGTGGTTCTAGAAACTTGAAATTTGTATAATAGGTAGCTCATATAGCACAACCACTCAGAAAATTTTCAAAATCTTAAATTTTTACGTCTATCTGTAGAATGTCACAGACCAATATAAAATGACCCCACACTGCGTACATTTTGCTTAGGAGCAGGGCTCTACTAACACTGGACACCTTAAAACACTGAGGAAAAGCGGGAAAATATTTGTACGGAACCCCTGGGTGCGCGAGTCCGACTCGCACTAGGCCAATTTTTTGCTACTCTCATCACTTTCATATGTATACTTAGGTACTATCGAACAAATTGATTCCTGTCCTGAACTCCTGACCCACCGTGGAACCTTTTCACAGTAAACGTCATAGTGATATCATATCACATTGTTTGATGAAAAAAAGTTATGACGAGTGGGTCAAGAATGAATTTGTTCGATAGTACTTACCTACTTAATGCATAATTAACCTACTTAAGGTTACAATAAAAAATGACAACAAAGGATTGTTTCAGAAAGCCGGGACTTTGCGGTTGCAGCTGTTGAGACAGTTGGCGGTGCGTAATCATTAGGACTTTACTTTGTTGCTACTGAGACGCACCAAAACGCACCCAGCGCGCAACAAAGAGCTGCAAGAGCGAGAAGCACAGTAGACGGCGCCGCGAGACATGCGCCTCCGCAGCCCGCCGCAGCGGCCGCGCGCCTTGCCCGCCGACCGATAACGCCACAAGCGCACGCGCCTCGCGCCTGCCGCCGGCGGCACCAGACTCCCTGCTGTGCCAAGTTTCCATTTCAATTTCAACCGCTGTCACTTCACCAGTGCACGCGCGCGCAAGACGTCGCATCGCGATCCCTCGCGGAGAGACGCCGAGTAAACGCAGCGGACACTGGCCGAACGCACACGATAATATTTGGAAAAAGTATCTTGACGTTTGTGTGACATAATACCTATGGTATAGTGCATCAAGACTTGTCGATGTAAACAAAATTGTGTGAAAGTTCCGTTATTTACTCTTAAAATTAAGTGCTGACTGTGAGTGGAATTTGAAAAGTGAAAAATGTCGTCTCGTTCAAAGGAAAAAGTAGCTGCTGCGTTCAGGAAGCTGTTCCGGTCTCCGGAGAAGATCGACAATGACGGCGCCGGACCGAGCGGCTCGCCAGCGCGCCGCGGGCTGCTGCGCCGACACAGGTATAATCAGACAGTTTTGTTTATTGTGTTAAAACTAACAGAGACGAACCAACTAATACCTAACGGGAACACATTAATACCCAATCATTCTGAAATATTGAAAAGATGAAAAATTACCTTGCTCCTCCGCGACTCAAAGTTACATGTGGTGTTTTAGAGGGGATTATAGACATCCGTAAAGTAACGTCAGAGTCGGACTCTCGAAAGATTAAAATTTCTATTGCACTAAAGCAATAGTGCAACAAAAATGCAGATTTTGCAGATACTGGTAGGTACTTCTTAGGTTTTATTTATTTAAATACCTACTATGGACGTTCGATACCCCGACTGTGAACTTGTTTACTAAACTGTGTGCATTGTATAAGAAGCATCGAGTGAGTCGCCGTAATATCAACAACATGCACAGTGGGTAATATGTCATCATTCCAAAACCTGAAACTTTACAATTTATAAAATACCTACCTACCTATTCCAGATTGGTTAATTCGCTTAATCTTTGATGCTGTGCAAATCCTGCAATAATCATTAAGTATTTTATTATAATAGGTACCTTCATTTCTTTAAATCGTATTTCATACTCTATAGTGTACCTACTTTACTAACATCATTAAATAATTAAATTAATGTTTAATTACCTAGGCATGTACAGTCGAGGATATTAATTCCTGACCCACTATAGAACATTTTCATAGTAAACGTCATAACGATTTTCCTTGTCAAGCAATGCGATGTCTGTATCATGTTTACTGTGAAAAGGTTCCATGGTGGGACAGGAATTAATTTCCTCAACTGTACTTAATGTTTTTAGAAACTTCACTCTAAGGATTACCTACTTCAAAACAAATTGTACAACAGGTTTAATAGCTTGTCCGTGGCTAATAGTTTTAACATCGAATACTCCCACTTACTTAATCAGTTGCTTAATCGTTGAATGAATCAGGCGTTAATTTGCAAATGTTTGGATACTTTAATAAACCTGAGCGAAGTCACGTAGAGTGTGCGTATTGGATAATGCCCATTTTTTACTTAAAATGAGAGAAACTAATTATGACTCCTGTGAAACAATTTACACCTACTTTAGATATATATGCATCCAGCCAGACTTGAGATACTAATCTGCTCTACAATAAGTAAAAGTTTGGCGTCGCAAGAAGACGCGTCGAGTCAATGTCATCACTCGACAGCGTGACTCTTCCGTTCCATTAATCAACCGTCAATTTCCATGATTTCCTCACGGAATGTTCACACAACCGAGCTCGAAAAGCCGTAAGTCTTGTATTTAATTTGAAATAGGAGTAGAGCAGCAAAGACGCTTAGGTTACTGCTCGGATCCATGTCTAGAGTGAGTACCTAATGGTCAATATTTGCTTTCGTAGTAATTTCGGAGCATAGCGTAGGTATTTCAGTAACTTATTTATTATCCTTATTTTATTAGACATAATGAGAACGGGAAATTGATCGCGATTGCCTTACGGGTTTGATGAGCTCCCGATATTTTGACGCAGTTACATGCATTTCATGATACATGCTAAGATCACGGGCAAAGAATAACTAATAGTACCTACTACTCACGGACAAACACATCATCATCATGGGATGCATCATGATATCGGGAGCTCATCAAACCTATAAGGTAATTGCGGTCCAAATCCCGTTTTCATTATGTCTAATGCAATTAACCGCGAATCATTTAAAACTGTTATCCTTATTTTCTTACGCTCCATCCAAAATTCGCCCGGCCCTGGATGCCCATCGATCGAGTTATATCATACTCAAACTGTCTCAAACAAATCCACCACGCTTATCACTAGACTTCGCGCTCTGTCGGGATGACGTCACAACATGGTAGTTTGATTAGTAAATTGAACAGTCTAGTTTAAATAAAAAACCGGCCAAGTGCGAGTCGAACTCGCGCACTGAGGGTTCCGTACAAAGATTTTCCCGCTTTTTCCCAGTGTTTTAAGATGTCCATTGTTAACAAGAGCCTTGCTCCTGAGCAAAATGTACGCAGTGTGGGGTCATTTTATATTGGTCTGTGACATAATAGAGACAGACATAATTTTTTTAGATTTTGAGATTTTTCTGAGTGGTTGTGCTATAAGAGCTACCTACCTTCATACCAAATTTCAAGTTTCTAGGACAACTGGAAGTACCATTTAGGTTTTCACATTAGGTACGGCAATTTGTATGAAAACAACCTTTTTAATTAATGACTGTATCTTTTTATTGCGTTGACTTAGAAGTTTGATTTTTTCACAGCTTCAAGTGACTTCAGGTTTGAGTATTTGATATTAATTTCAGCGTGCTACCTACACGTGTTCCAGAGAAAATGGGTCTTGACAGACAACATAGTGGTCCTATGAGGGTTCCGTTTTCCTTTTGAGGTGCGGAACCCTAAAAATAATGTTTCTTAAAGTAATTAGGCCAGCGAAATCTTAAAAATAGAAAACCTAAAAACGCAAAACGCGATGTAAAGCTGCTTTTTAGGGTTCCGTAGCCAAAATGAGAACACAAAGACCCATCAAATGATTAATTAATTGAACAATTCACGATATCTAGGTAATAACCGCACAATAAATATACTAATTGCGTTGAATGTGGGGCAGAGACAGAGAAATATTACGATACCAGAAGTATTTGCATATAAAGTGCAATAACTTAACAACATAGCATTTTAATCGGTCAGCTGTGTTATTTGCGCAAGTTTGAGACAACGCATGTGCTCTCAAAGAAGCATTCTGCCATTTAAATTTAATTCCGAGAACTTAAGGCGTTACCTGGGCTATCCATCCAGGCTCGTTTTAGATTCTAAATACCTGTATATATCTCCTTCAATATTTGAAATAAAGGTTAAATATTTTTATCTACACACATATCATAAGTCCTCTATAATGCGTTCAGAAACCGTAGAAAATGACCATCATTGCAGTACATCGTCGCCTCCGCCGCCAACCACCACGACCAGCAGGTCCAGCAGTAAAGTAATAGTCATTACGACATCGAAATTTACAATCATAGTGAAATAAAACGGATCACTCACGTATATAAGTCATGTTCGGTCAGACATGTATAAATAATAATGTGATATTTATTTATTTTTTACAATAAAAAAAAACAGTTTACGAAACGTCAGCTCGGCATGTTTGTCTATGATTTAAAAAAAACAATCAAATTCGTGACAGGTATGGGTAAGGCCTAATTATGTAGAGTTGCATACATTACTTTATCTACGCACATATTATAAGTATTCTAACATGGTTTCAGAAGCCGAAGGCATAATAAACCTTTCACGGACTAGATTGTCTTTTTTAGGGTTCCGAAGGCAAAATGGAAAAAAGGAGCCCTTGTAGCTTCGTCATGGCCGTCTGTCCGTCTGTCTGTCCGCGGCATAGCTCAGAGACTATTGGTACTAGAAATTTTGCATAGATATATACATATTAATTATTCCGAAAAAGTGCTGGGATAAAATCTTGACAGAATTTTTTATTTCTCGCCCACCCCATATTGTGGGGTAAGTATCGTTGGATAATTCTTTCAAAAGTATTGGGGGTGCTCAAAAATGTATTTTCTAATAATTAGAGCTTTGAAGTGCTCTTTTTTGTTGAAGTTGAGAGAGATAAATTGACCCCACACTGCTTACAGTTTGCTTAGGAGTAGGGCTCTGCTAACACTGGTTTCGAATAGGTGTAATGAAAATACCTTTAAATTAGGTATCTATGTCAGGGCTTTTTCGTAATGGCTAAGAACCCTATCCTGGGCGTGTCCGACACGCTCTTGCCCGGTTTTGAATCATAGATAAGACAATCATATCGAGCTGATGTTTTGTATCGACTATTATTTAAATTGAGGCCTATTTTTAAATTGTATTGGTTTTTAAAGATGAAAACTGATTGTCGTAATGCTAGAGAACTTATGACATGGATGTAAGTACATAAACTAAGTTTATAGGTAGGTTGGTCCTACGTCACTTGTAATTTTTCTACACTAGATGTTTCGTTTGAAGTGTCCGACCTAGTTTATTTTGCATTAGAATTAGCAGATTTTAAATAATTGTTAGACTTGTTCTAAATAGCTTGATATTAAGATCGAGGTCATCAGTCAAAACACGCACTCAATCCTAATATTAATTGGTTAAGGCCATTTTAAGGCACGTAACAGCGTATGTAAATGTATGTAACGCAATAATCTAAGTAGGTGGTAGGTGCTTACATATAAAGTTATTGCCGCCGTCGATGCTACAGTATACACATAGTAGAAAAACCTGTCCCACGGGCCAGGCGAAAATCAATTTTATGAGAATAATATGTCATAAACATTTTGACAAGAGAAAACTTTTCTCACTTCAACTTTATTTAGACCATGATTATAAGGTCAAGAGTAGGTAGGTACTCAGAGAAAACATTTTTTTTAATAAACGTGCTTACTTATCCTTTTTTGTACGATACACTCATAGAGAGTACTTTAAAGGTTTTAAACTTAACTTGAACTTTTACCCAAAAAAATACGACCGTCCTTTTTGGATACAGGTCCTACTCATGGGTCGAGAGTTTTTAATAAATGATTTAATAGCTATGCTTGTACGCGTTAGGCCTCATCTCATAATGACAGTCTGATAGCATACAATTGAAAACGCTTTCCAGTACGCAAGTGTTTTAAGGAACTCAGATTCTCACTATGCAGCGGCGCGAATACAACAAAGACTTTGTTTGCGGATAGTACTGTTGTAGCCAGTGACTAAGTATACCTATATACTGAATGCAATATCTCAACGTGAAACACTGCAACTACAACGTGAAAGTCAATGACGACCGGATAGCCTAGTGGTTAGAGACCCTGACTATGAAGCCTAAGGTCCCGGGTTCAAATCCCGGTCGGGGCAGATGTTTGTATGATGATTATGAATGTTTGTTCTCGGGTCTTGGATGTTTAATATGTATATAAGTATGTATTTATTTATATAAGTATGTTTATCCGTTGTCTAGTACCCATAGTACAGGCTTTGTCTAGTTTGGGACTAGCTTAATTGGTGTCAAATTGTCCCATAATATTTATTTATTATTTAATGGATACGCTTGTTTGGCCTGCAATTTGGTAGAGCGTCAAAAATAATTGGCCTCCCTTATTATGCTCTTTCTCACGACACTTCAGGTAAGTACACATGTTTATTATTAGAAAGATCTAAGTACTTATTCTAAGTGGATATTTAATAAATATGATTGTTTGATTGCACTCAATTAAATGTTATTAAACATTAGCAGCAACAAAGATATCAGCGGGGCAAAACGTCAGTCCCCGTATCAGCATTACTACTTCCTATTGCCAAAGCGCTATTTATCCCTCTTTTTTTTGTTTACGACACATCAACGCAGTAATTAATAATGATGGGAGTACAAAGGCTGGCGGACATTAGTAATCTCCATTGCGGAGGTGACCTCTATTACGCCGTTATTACTACGATGCTCCGGAATTTGACGGATCCATCCAACCGTTCCGATTTACAAGATTAGAGCAAAGGTCAACTTATGTCATTATCACGATTGGTAGTTTGAGTCGCTTTTAATTAATGCTGGCGTGGGCAGATTATTTACCTACTTAAAGTCTCTACAGAAATAAATAAGTAAAGCATCATTGTGTAACAAAAATATTGAGTTAGGCAGTAGAAGTATTGCATGAGTAAACACAAATTCAGATAAAAACCGGCCAAGTGCGAGTCGGACTCGCGCACGAGGGTTCCGTAGAAAGATTTTAACGCTTTTTCCCATTGTTTTAAGAAGTCTAGTGTTAGCAGAGCCCTGCTCCTAGGCAAAATGTACGCAGTGTGGGGTCAACTTATATTGGTCTGCGAAATATACAGACAGACATAAAAATTTAAGATTATGAAAGTTTTCTGGGTGGCTGTGCTATAAGAGCTACCTTCATACCAAATTTCAAGTTTCTAGGACAACTGGAAGTACCCTTTAGGCTTTCGGATTTCGGCAATTTGTATGGAAATAGCTTTTTTAATGACTGTGTCTTTTGATTGCGTTGACTTAGAAGGTTGATTTTTCACAGCTTCAAGGGACCGTAGGCTTGAGTACCTACTTGATATTTATTTCAGCATGCTACCTCCACGCGTTCCAGAGAAAAAGGGTCTTGACAGACAGACGGACAACAAGGTGATCCTATATGGGTTCCGTTTTTTCCTTTTGAGGTACGGAACCCTAAAAACCAGTCAAAGAGCGAGTCAAACTCGCGTATTAAGGTGTTCCGTACCATAATATAATAATAATTGTATTTATTGTTTTACGTACAGTCATTTAAATGTAAGACAGACGAACAGGCGGACAGGTGGAACGGTGGAAGGGCGGACAGGCGAACCGGATAGTGTACTTTACTAATACTTGGTTGAAATTTTCAAAAACGGTCAAACAGGTGTTCATTTATGTCTCTTGAAAAATATATTCACAAGTTTCATAATCGTAGCGAAAAAAAAAATGTTTTTTACCTTAGGGTTGAAATGTTCAAAAATTGTGAAAAACGTGTACAATACCTTTTTGAAAATAAGTATTCACTAAATTTCATGATGGTAACTTTAAAAACAACGTTTTCCCATACAAACTTCCATCCCCTTTTCACCCCCTTAGGGGTGGAATTTCGGAAAATGCCGCCTCATCTTAGCCACAAGTGTACCTACATTATAAAAGGAACCTGTAGCTATGACAAATTTCAACTGTCTAAGTAGGTCCAGCCAGTTTTAACTTTTCCTTTTTACCCGACTTCCAAAAAGGAGGAGGTTCTCAATTCAACGGAGTAATTTTTAAAATATATTTATTTAACATATTTCCAAATCTTAGCAACAACTGCTTATGGTGACTGAAAAATGTTTCATCACTCCACATTGCAAACTGTTTAAATATATGTATTAGTAAAAACCGGTCAAGAGCGAGTCTGACTCCAGCACCGCGAGGATTTCTTCGGCCATTCTCAGAGAAGGCGATTTTTGGACGTCCGAGCAAATATCGTAGGTTTCCTTGGGTGTATGAGACATAGAATATATGATCAAACGAACTTCACTTGTGAAGTTCGATCATTATTATGAGTCGCTTCATTCGAAGATATAATATAACCAGGTAGTCCTTTAATCCTACAGGCAACATCGCACGCTTTAGAGAATCGATAGTTTTAATCGATAAAATAGATCGATATCTCCCTACTTCACTATAGTACCCTATGATATTCCTCATTTCGCTTGGAGAAGTACCTATTAAGACGCAAACCTTTGAAATTTTGGGCAGTGAAAGGAGGGCGGGAACTTATATCTTCGAATGAAGCGACTTATATAATAATGATCGAACTTCACTTGTGAAGTTCGTTTGATCATATATTATATTTCGTCGCTTCATTCTTTGATATAATATAACCAGGTAGATGTTTAGAGTAAATGGTTTGCGTTTTATTATCATTCATGTAAATAAATTAACATTGTAAATTATTACTCATTTATTAATCAATTATCTCTAGGTATACTTAATTATTACAAATTAATCATTATTATTTGGTGGTAAGCAAATGGTTCGAGCAAAAAGACCTTCATCTACTATAGGGCGCTGGTAAAACCTTGCAAAGGTCTCCGAGTGTTTGGTCCAGCTCGCGGCTGTCCTGATGGTGTCGACGCTGACGCCCGCCGCGGCCGCCGCGGACGTGGCGGCGTGTCGCGTGCTGTGCGCACCGAACACGCCGACGTCGACGCCGCTCTCTGCGAGCACCTGCTTAAGCCATCTATTTATGGACTGTGCTGTCGCGCCTTTATAGGGGCGCTTCACAGTTATTAAGAGATTTTTTACGTTCTCTGGTCGTTTATCCCGTGTAACTTCGAGATAATCCCTAAGAACTGTCGCAGGGCATAAATTAATGTTAGCTTCGAAAAAAGGTAGCACCAGCAAAGGTTGTTCGCGGCCCGGTGATGAGGTCTTTATTATATCGTTGATAATTATTTTTACACTGTTAGAACTCACAACAATGTTTTCCACCTTAATTAGGGAAAAGGTCTGCACCCTATGAGCAGTACATAGTGCCAACAGAACTATTATTTTTTTAGTAATTCTTTCAAGTGATAGGTCTAAATTTGGGTACCAATTTTGAACATAATTTATTACTATCTGCGGATTCCACGTTTGAGAATATTTGGGTTAACTCGGCCTTGACTTAAACGCCCCTTTTAAAAGGCGTTTTATAGAATCATTTGAACCTATTTGATCTCCTTACAGAATAGACAAAGCTGAGCGATGACTGTTCAATGACCCATATGATGCTCCTTTTTCATATTGCTCACTCAAAAATAAGATCCACTTAACAGATAGGTCAAAGAATTCGAGGTGATTAGCAGTACAATACTGCCACCATAGCTTTAACGTCACGTTGTATTGCTTGATGGTGTTGTTAGATAGCGAGTTTATCATGAGGTCTAACGCTGCCAATGGAATACCGCGTTTGGAGAACGCTATCCGGAGAGCACTGCGGCAGCCAGGGTAAGTTTTTGGTGGAGAGGGTGGCGGCTTCTGTAATTAGAGCATACGAGATGTTCATTAGGGGGCATTATAACCGTCTCGGATATGATCAGTGTCTGCAATAAGGGATACCAGGCCTGAGACGGCCAAATTGTGAAGACAAAGATTCCTACTGCTTTGTCTTGAATGATTTTTCTTATGCATTTTAAGATTACAGAAAAAGGGGGGAATGCGTAAAAAAAAACTTTTTTTCAACTCATGGTAAAGGCATCGATACATAGAGCATCTGGGTTTTTGTTCCATGAAACATACTGTTCACATTTGGCATTGGCGCGAGAAGCAAACAAATCAATTTTAGGTTTTCCTAAGATTTTTGTTAGTCTTCTAAAAGACTGATCGGAGAGTTCCTATTCCGTGTCGGGGTTTGTCCTTCTGGACTCTTCGTCGGCCTCTTTGTTATCGCGCGTGTTAACGTATGACGCGAAAAGCCAAATGTCACGGTCCTCTCACCACTGCCAAATCTGTCTAGATCGTTTATTCAAGTGAGGAAATTGTATTCCCCCCATTCTATTGACGTAACTTATAGCTGTCGTGTTGTCGATTCGGAGCAGAATGGAACAAGAAGACATGTCCGCCGCAAAACACTTTAAGACCAAAAATACAGCCATTAATTCCAACTGATTTATGTGAAATTCCGTCTCATGTTGCTTCCAAGCACCATGAACTCGTGCCCCATTACAGAATCCGCCCCAACCAGTAAGACAAGCATCCGAGTATATTTCGAGGGCAAATTCGGGATTACGCAAAGTATTTGCAGTGTTAATAATATTCTTCTTCCACCAAGAAAGATCATTTAAAATAACCTTTGACAGGTTTATTTTAATGTCATAATTATTATATTCTTGTAAAGCCAAAAACTTTTGCCTTTCCAATATTTTTGTGTAAAGCCAGCCATACTTAGCCGCTGGACAGGCTGCAATAAGAGTACCGATTAGCTGAGCGTATTCCCAAATATCGCAGGTAGGCAAATGGGAAAATCTTTCGATTAGCTGCATTATCTTAAGCCGTTTTTCATTTGTCAGAGATATGGTCATATTGACCGAATCGAATAAGAAACCCAAGAATTTACAAGTTTTTTTAGGTTGTAATGAGCTCTTTTGATAATTAACAACAAAACCGAGGCACTCGAGTAATTGTAAAATTTCTCTTACATTAGTTTCACATTCCTCGAGTGTGTTTCCTATACATAAAATATCGTCTAAATATATTTCAGATTTGTAGCCACGAGATCTTAAATAAGTTACCACCTCCTTCATAATTTTACTAAAAATTCTAGGAGCTATTGATAACCCATATGGCATTGCATTAAATTCATAAATTTGTGAATTATCATTATCTAGCTGAAATCTGAGATATTTGCGGTCCGTAGAGACGACTGGAACTAGTAAATAAGCCTCTTTGAGGTCTATTGTGGCCATGTAATTATTGTCTGAAATTAATTTTGACTCCCCGCCCCCCCCTGCTCGTCGAGTAGCGAGAGGGGCCTGTCCAGTTTCCCTGGTACTGGGCGCGCGATGTCGATGGCTGAGAAGAAGCCGCTGCTGTCTTGTGACTGGTAGCTAAAGGTTTATTTATTTGTAAACCTTGCTTTTCCACAACTTTCGACGCTTTGATATTTTCTGAAATCTTATTTCCGAATAGCGTCTCATCCCTCTCACAATCTTGTATAACATAACGTTAAGAAACGGTTTTGCCAGACCGGGCGTTAACATTTTTATTCGGGCTTTGGTCTCATTGTGATGAAGATCCGATAGTATTCTGTACCCGTCGCCTAAGTACTTAATTGCTTGAATCTTGCTATCAGCACTTAGTAACAGAGTCATAGCCTTATTTATAGCTGCAAAACCAACTCCAAGTTGTTGTTGTGCGATCTCTATCTTTTTATCACGGGCTCGTACACTTTCCGTGACCGCCGCAGCTATCTCTGCATTAAGTTTCGGGGCTTGAAGGAGCTGACAATTGTCAGGGACTAAATACTCTTTAAACAGCTGCTCTTTAGTTTCCTTCGGTAATCCCTTCTTAAGTATCGGCAGCCAACGTTGCGCCAAATTAGTGTGAATTTTTTCGCCAAATTTGGGCGTGTCGTCAGTGGTATCTCCAAGTGCCGACAAGATCTCTGGATCAAGATCCGGTTCTGCCAGAGTTTCCTCCGCTAACTGTCTAGGTGAATTTTGTACCGCAGCCTCTGGCGGGTCTTGCGATTTATCATTTTCACTTCCTTAAAAGAAAAAGAAAATGGTAAGTAACTGGTCACACAATATGTGCACCTATGTATAGCACCTAGCTGGTGTCTCAATACATACGTTCTCTAGGAATCGTATGTTTAACGAGATCATCGCCTTCGTGTTGCCTCACGGACAACCCCCAGGCTAGCCACGTTCTAAATTGACTCTAGGCTTTAAGAATTACGTGAAATACACGTATTTCATTTTCTTTTTGGTTTTAAAACACTTAAATTACTCCGCAACGAAAAAATATGACAAATGCGGGTAGATTTACTTTTGCACTTACCGGAGTTTTCTTCGTCCTCGGAAGAAGATAATATCACTGGACGCCGTCTCGGACGATTATTTTCTTCCAATTTCCTTAATTTACTTTTGTAATTTTTTTTATTTCTCGACTACCCCATAGTGTGGATTATCGTTAGACAGGTCTTTTAAAAATATTGGGAGTGCTCGAAGGACATTTTTCGATTAGTTATTCGTTTGCAAAAGATTTAGCTGTGAAGCACTAATTTTTGCTGGAGTAAAGTGTCCCCCCTCTGCGAGAGAAACTATAGTATTTGGAAATGTGAAAAAAATCAGAGCAATAGTGCATAATATGCACTTTTATTTTATAATAATGAATTTAAACGGAAAACTATCAGAGATAAGTAGGCTTACAGGTTTGCGAGTAACAGTTAATTATGTTTGCTGTGTCGGTAACCGATATAAATTGACCCCACACTGCGTACAGTTTGCTTAGGATTAGGGCTCTGCTAACACTGGTTTCGAATAGGCGTGATGAAAATACCTTTATAACTAGGTATCCATGCCAGGGCTTTTTCGTAATGGCTTACGTACCCTATCCTGGGCGTGTCCGACATACTCTTGCCCGGTTTTTTTTTCGTTTTTAGGGTTCCGTACCTCAAAAGGAAATAAACGGAACCCTTATAGAATCACTTTGTTGTCCGTCTGTCTGTCTGTCAAGACCCTTTTTCTCTAAAACGCGTGGAGGTAGCATGCTGAAATTAATATCAAATACTCAAGCTTGCGGTTCCTTGAAGCTGTGAAAAAAGCAACATTCTTAGTCAACGCAATCAAAAGATACAGCCATTACAAAGGCTATTTCCATACAAATTTCCGAAATCCAAAACCTAAAGGGTGCTTCCAGTTGTCCTAGAAACTTGAAATTTGGTATGTAGGTAGCTCTTATAGCACCACCACTCCGAAAAGTCTCAAAATCTTAAATTTTTATGTCTGTCTGTAGATTTCGAAGACCAATATAAATTGACCCCACACTGCGTACATTTTGCTTAGGAGCAGGGCTCTGCTAACATTGGACTTCTTAAAACACTGGGGAAAAGCGTTAACATCTTTCTACGGAACCCTCGTGCGCGAGTCCGACTCGCACTTGGCCGGTTTTTTTTAAAAACATACCGAGCTGACATTTTGTATCGATATATTTTTTTTATTGACGCCTACTTTTTTTTGTATTGGTTTTTGAAGATGAAAACTGACTACCGTAATTATGGCCATTACCTACGGTTTCTGAACGCATAATAGAGGACTTATGATATGTATGGAGATAAACTACTATATCGTTACGCCAATAATTCGAACGACAAAGCAGGGCAATCACCGTCACCAAGACGTGTCTTGCAATAAAGTAAAGCTAACCATGCAAAATTAATGTACTCTTAATTAGTTCCTTATGAACATGCGCATACATAAAGAGCATTGAAATCATCGCTATGCAATATGTCGCCGATGAATGAACATTATCGACGTAGACAGTAGCCGAGACGGTACGTGACTGGCAGGTGCTAAACTAGTGAGTATGCCACATTCCTGTTAATACCACTTTCACTAGCGCATGACGGTCCTCCGTACAGCGAGCATCGCACTATGGGAACTATTACGGTATTGGCTAACCGTTTGTTAAACATTTTAACATGACATGACAAGTGTGGTTATAGCTTACGAACTGACACAATGAATTAGTGGGTTTTAACTTCTTGCAATCAACCTATTTAAACTGCTCAATGCGAGTAACATCGCTACGTACCTACCTCCAACTACCGTGTCACTGTTTGTCTTGTATTAACAGTTATAAAATTATACGGCAATCTGATGCGATGAATCAACAACATCACTCTCTGATCTGACTTACAAGCAACATTAGGTAAGTACGTCAAATGCAAACGACCTATAACGCAATGCTTCGAAGCCTCAAAAGGTCTGTTTTTGCCTGTTTTACTGTAGAATTGTAGATGGTAGGTAGGTATCGTAATTGAGCGTCAACTAAGTTGCACGTAACTCAATCCTAACTAATATACTAACTTCCTAATCGTAACTAATACCTATTATAAATGCGAAATTACTCTGTCTTTCTGTCTCTCTGTCTCTACGTATGTCTGTTTGTTACCTCTTCACGGGAAAACCGCTGCACCAATCTTAATGAAATTTGGTAAAAAGATAGTTTGAATATTGAGGAATAACATAGGCTACTTTTTATTCCGGAAAATTATATAGTGCCTGCGGTATAGCGATAACCGAAATCTACGCGGACGAAGTCGCGGGCAACAGCTACCTAATTATCAATATATGTATAAGGAAACGATGAGATTGGTTTAAGTTCCGCAAACATCAAGTGCCGTTGATGACCTGAGTAATACATATTATGTATATACTTACTACTCATACAAATAAAAACTTGTCGCAATGAGACGTCACTGGCCCCTATTTCAGCAACGTTTCAAATGTCAGTTACACTATCTATAGTGCGCCGCCGCAAGTCCGCCGCTATGAAGTCAATCCTGCCTGACCTATTGCACAGCTATGAAGTTTCTGGTTATTCACAATGCACCCCGTATGAGAAAAATGCTAGGCTTGCTTGTCAATAATCAGAAACTTCATAGCTGTGCAATGTGTCAGGATTGACTTCATAGCGGCGGGGCACTATAGGTAGGTACATTTCTAAGTCTGCTGTTTACTGTAGGTTTGAGGATTACAGTTACTCTAATGTAGTGAACTGATTGTGATATCCATTTTGAAAAAGCACAATGCCATTTATTCTGAAAACCCTAACCAGAAAGCGCAATCTTTGAATAGTTTTACGGTACGGAATAGCCTCGCCATTCCACCAATAAAATTTACTGGCAAAGCCCAAGTGGCTTTCAATTTTCGAGTAGGTAGGTAAGTACTTAGGTAGTTTATGCGCTCATGTGCTCACGCTGACGAGGGTTCAATCCCGAGGTGAGTGAACCGATCGCGCCTTGGGTGTCGTCCAATGGCAATTACCCACTGTAATTAGCTAAAACCAAGGTTATTTAACGTCAGTATTCACACTCGTGACTTCCGCCTTCCGCTGCTGCACTTCATTAAGCATCTTAGTGTTTATAAATATCTATTGGGACTTCCAGAATTACGCACTGTGTGAACAAAGAAAACTCGTCGGCTCTTAGGTGATTTATATCGCTCAGAGACGATTGCTGAAACTGAAACTTTTTAGAGCAGTATATCGAATGACCCAACACCGACTGAAATTGAATTCCGTCTTTCCTTGAACGAGACCTTAAACGACTTGAATCGCAAATTGCTCCCATAAGAAGTCCATAATATGCCTAGTGCCTACACGTAATATTATCCGGTAACATTAGATTTATTTTATAACGGGCGGAGCAGCTTAGTGGTGTGAGAATACGAATCTTAAAATAATTTCCAGGCGATTGTGACCTCAGCTATATTCGAGACTTGCAGACCGGCACAGGCTGCATTCCTTTAGAACGAGTCATATGAAAAGTATTAGCTTACCTGCTACTCCCAGTAACGAAGTAATTAGAGGCAACTTTGCATTGCAAGTTTCCGGATTTGAAACATTTTTAAACCTCATAACTCTACTTTTTTGGCAATAAAAAATATTCCGACGAATTGAGAACCGCCTTCTTTTTTGAAGTCGGTTAAAAATAAAATTTCGCTATTGAAAAAACCTCTGGTCTGGAAGAGACCGGCTGCATCCGCATAGGATTCTGCATTATTTATTGAACAAAGGATAATTTATTTACACGTTGTAAAAGTCCGTACGCTTAGATAAGGAAATGGCACAGTGCCAATATAGGGAGCGTAGCGGCCTACTCCAATACTGCTACTCTACCTACTCTCAACCAACATTATTGTCACGAGTAGAGACACTGTGATTTTTAGCCGACTTAAAAAAAAAATTTAAATATATTTCCCCGATTACTCGAAGACGGCTAGACAGATTTCGAAAATACTTTTTTTTTGTTGAAAGGGTATAACTTGGTCTCATTTTCACCAAGTCAGGATCTGATGATGGAATCCCAGGGAAATCGAGGGCAACCCTCGAATTTTATAGGCACGCATCCCGTGTTTCATATATATTTTATAAAACTAGTCAAGTATTTGCGTCTGGTAGTCATTATCTCGTGTTGATGAGGTGATGATGAAAGGTACAACTCCTTAAACATAATGATATATGTTCCTTATGTTAATTGATCCTGAATTGGTGACAATGGAACCAACTAGAAACCCTTTCAGACAAGAAAATAATTTTTGAAATCGGTCCAGCCGTCTTCGAGTAATCGGGGATCATCGGAAAAATACATTAAAAATAAAAAAAAAACATTCCGATGAATTGAGAACTTCCTCCTTTTTAACCGACTTCAAAAAAAGAAGGAGGTTCTCAATTCGTCGGAATATATATATATATATACATATCTATCTATAGATTTTTTTTAATGTATGTTCCCCGATTACTCGAAGACGGCTGGACCGATTTGAAAAATTCTTTATTTGTTCGAAAGGGTGTACCTACTTTCTAATTGGTCCCATTGTCACTAAGTCAGGAAATGATGATGGGATCCCAGGGAAATCGAGGGCAACCCTCAAATTTTATAGGGACGTATCATGTGTTTCATATGTTTTCGAAAGCTATTCAAGTACTAGCGTCTGGTAGTCATCATATCGTGTTGATGAGGTGATGATGGAAGGTACAACTCCTTAACAGTTAGGAGTTGGAGGATAATATTTTATATATTAACGTAACTAAAAATTGTGAAATATAAAATCTTTTAACAAAAAGTAAAACCGCCTTCAAAAAAACCTCAGAAAAAAATCATAAAATAATCCCCAAAAAGCCATGACTTTTAGGCCTAGCAGAAATATGAAGTCGGTGCTTCATTCCAAGAATATTCCGCTAGGCCTAAAACTCATGGCTTTTTGGGGATTATTTTATGATTTTTTCTGAGGTTTTGTTGAAGGCGGTTTTACTTTTTGTTAAAAGATTTTTTTTTAAATCAATTATTACAAAGATTAAAGTAATCCTTTTGACTTACGTATCTCTTTAAAAGTTCGTTAATCTGAATTCTTTAAACATCCGAGCAATAAAGCCCCCAGAAGGTACGTGAATCAGACCGCCCGTTTTGTAATCTCTACATTCGGCACATACGGTACGGTATGGAACTCCTAAATGTATTTGTTAGGTAATGTTGCAACTGTAGCGTCCTGTCAATGACCCAGTCTGCGGTCGAGATACGCTGATATGCCTTGTCGTACAAGCAGCGTTCAAATGTATGTACTTACCTATTAATCATTAATAAGTATTACATTACATGCGTAATTATTACCTGCTCGTTAAATAAAACCGCAAATAGAAACTCGACGTCGCAGACGGGCGAGACACTTACTAAGCTAAAAAAATAAAGACATCTGTTGAACCTGTGCCCACAGGTGGATAAATAGTGGTAAGATACTAGAAGTTGCCTGTACTTACTATTAATTTGCATATTAAGAATTACTTTCGAATTCCATGAAAAAAGTCGTTGAACCGTTACCGTCACCGCAGTCACCGCACTCAAACTCATCAATTTTAACGCGAGTGCTTCCCTTACTCTCACAACATTCTTCATGCATGCTCTCCGATTTTGGGTACTCCTGACCTGTCCTATATCACCTGTTTGAACTAGAGGCTTGAATATTAGATATTTGTTTCAGCATGCTCCCTCCACTCCACGCATTCCAGAGAAAAAGGGTCTTGACAGACAGACAGACTGACAACAAAGTGATCCTATAAGGGTACCTACCGTTTTTCATTTTGAGGCGCGGAACCCTAAAAAACTACAAAAGTAACGCTTAATAAATACTTTCAACGAAAATTGTTTTTCAACATGATGAGATTTACCGTTTTTGAGTTAATGCCGAAAAACTGCGCTTCTCAACATAAGGACGTAAGTGCCATGAAGATACGCTCTTTTCATCGGTACTGCGTTTCTTTGTAGTAACGGTTACGGAACCGTACACTAGGCATGGCCCGGCACGCTCTTGTTTTATTAGGTCATATTATTACTGACGCCAGGCTTTTCTTAAGCACTCCTTTCTCTTTCGGTTCTCAAACTTTGAATCCACTAATTTCATTCGCCATTTAGCCGGTCCTCTATCAACAAACTTATAGTAGTCGATTTTCTATGTTGCAGAGACGGTGTCAGCCCAGCGGAAGCGGCGAGCCTTCCAGCCAGCCCGGCGACCACCACGCTCAAGAAGAAGGGTGCCGCGGCCAGCGACGTGCGCGAGCGGGCTGCTGCCGTGCGCACGCGTAGGCTCATGAAGGAACTCAAAGAGATACAGAGGTCACAAGAAAGCCGCACTGATCCTTTATTTACGGTAAGCTATTAGAACTTGAACGTGTGTTGTTTTGATTTCGGTTTGTTGTGAGCACGTTATAGGTATAGGTAGGTTGTAGACAACAGTACAATATCTATTCTAAACAGCATGTTGTGCTGTTGTGCATGGTGTGCTGTTTTTAAAATCCCTAAATAATCACATGAGATGTGTCATTTGTTTATCCATGAACATAATAACAGCTTAGGTATATAACTGCATCTGAACTGTCAAATTTCAGCTTATCGTTCTGCTCCTATTAATTCAAGTGTTCTATCCACAGGTGGAACTGGTTAACGACAATTTGTTCGAGTGGCACGTGCGCCTGCACCAGATAGACCCCGAGAGCGAGCTAGCGGCAGACCTGCGGGAGCTCCACATACCCAACATTCTGCTGCATCTAGTATTCCCGGAGAACTTCCCGTTCGCGCCGCCCTTCATGCGGGTCATCGAACCTCGGATAGAGAAAGGATTCGTTATGGAAGGTGAGATAAGTATTGGTACATATAAGTAGAGACTTCTTTTCTTTATAGAATAAGATATCTTGTGAGGTAGGGACATTACTCAGGTCAGGCCAGGGTATAAGTCTGTGTGTGATGGTATATTATTATTAACATTATTATATTAGGTAGATACGTGGAGAGCGTCGATCAGTTCACTTAAGTGGAATCATGAGGCACCGTCACAAGCCACCGGGCAGCTTAAGATACCTAGTTAAGTAGTCAACGCATTATTAAGTCTGGAATGAGACAGGTGCTGAGGTGCACAACGTATGGCTCGTTCCTAATTTGGAACGGAACACAAGTTTAACATTGTTGGTAAGTACTAGATAATTGAAATCGAAAACCACATATTTGTAGTACTCGGCGGACTCATTAATATTGTATGACTGATGTTCCGCGAAGAGAACTTTAAGGCTATGAAACTTTAACGAATAGTTTATTCATGTTTGTTGCTTGACTAAAACAAATGTTTGATTGCGATATGTTCGATGTTTCTTCCAATTTGATATAACTACTTGTTGCATTATATTTCGACTGACGTTATGATCGTGACTGTATCGTACGTTGCAGGGGGCGCAATATGTATGGAGCTGCTGACGCCGCGCGGCTGGGCGTCAGCGTACACCGTAGAAGCAGTGGTGATGCAGTTCGCGGCTTCGGTGGTGAAGGGCCAGGGCCGCGTGGCGCGCGCACCCCCGCGGCCTTCCCGAGAGTTCTCCCGCCGACGCGCTGAGGAGGCATTCCGCTCGCTCGTCAAAACCCACGACAAGTACGGCTGGGTCACACCAGCCCTGTCTGACGGTTGAGGCTCATAAGGTATTACTATTTAACCCTTTACCAGGTCGCGAAGAACAAGCGTGTCAAGATGCGTACCTATTTAATAGATTTGCAACGTAAGGAACGTCTTGTACGAAATGGTACTACTAATAACAATAGTTGGCGATACGTTCTTTTCCTATAACCAGAAAAAAAATGTAGGATACGGTAATCCCATTGCCTGTCGTGGTAATGAACCGACATATTAGATAGATTAAGTGTAATTATATTCTTTAACTTGCTAAGGGATGCATGTCTCTCCCACTTACTATTTCGTGTAACATAGTCAGGTTGTTGTTAAGAGGGTAAGTCTTTTCTTTACAGGGAGCTTATTAAACTACGCAAATTAGTTAGGCAGTTATAGTTTGAATACAATAACAATATTTATCATGTGATACGACAAGGTCAATTGACCGGGCTATGGGCGGAATAGCTCCCACATAGTCTCACCCTAACAAGGCAATGGGATAGTGTCATCCCACATCCTAATTCTCGTCATATTATAAAAATGCATGGATGTTTAGTAAAGTCAAGGATTGCATTTAACTTTACAACATTCAAAATCTACAAAATATTAAATATTGCTTCGACTTATCTGCTTTTAATTCGCTGAAATTAAGTAAAGTATGTGTTCAGATTTCGAGTCAATTCTAATGGCTGCCAAAGATATATTATTGGTTTTGGAAGCTTGTTGTTAATAAATAAATAAATAAATATCACGGGAGAATTTGACACCAATTGACCTAGTCCCAAACTAGGCAAAGCCTGTACTATGGGTACTAGACAACGGATAAACATACATATATAGATAAATACATACTTATATACATATTAAACATCCAAGACCCGAGAACAAACATTCGTATTCATCATACGAACATCTGCCCCGACTGGGATTTGAACTCGGGACCTCAAGCTTCATAGTCAGGGTCTCTAACCACTAGGCTACCCGGTCGGAAGATCATGTAATCATATGTTTTCCCCTCACTACCTCGGAAAGCCGTCTTTTATCCTTTAATACAAGCGGGTAAAATCGCATTTTACCCACTAGTGGGGAAAGTAATTTGACCTTGGATTGGAGCGTGTTCAAGTAGCTTTTGACAGATAACAAAACGTAAAACGCTCATAATAATGGTTCGTTCTGTATTAATTATCATTAAATAAATGATAAATTATTTGAGAATTTAATAAAAAATACCAAATTTAGCTTTATTTATTGGTCCTTAAAATTTTATAAGAAACATTTGTTTTTTTATAACGATGTTGAATATAATTCTGAACGCACAAGTTGAGTCGGTGCAATTTTAAAACGCATCATCAGAAATTGTCAACATTGTCAACAAAATTTTTCTGACCGAGTTCTAGAGTATTCTGTTATAATATCGTAAAAAAAATAGTGATTCTAGTGATGAAGATTTATTTTTATGAGCTGTTTCCTCGCTACAGTGAGGTGAAAAGTTTTGTGTTACACACGGGTGCAAATGTATTTTACTTGTCAAGTGTTGAAACACTCGCTACGCTCAGGATTCTATTTTAGAACCACTCGCTTCGCTCGTGGTTCAACTGTAGAATCCTTTCCCTTGCTTGTGTTTCAATTCCACACTCGCGGGTAAAATACAACTTTGCACCCTAGTATAACAAATAACTATTAGGGATTGATATAATGTTTTGTAGCAGATTTAGAGTTAAAACCTGACTGGTAAACCAAATACTATATCATCATCATCATCATTATTATCATCACGGCCTTTTTTTACGTCCCACTGCTGGGCACAGGCCTCCTCTCAGAATGAGAGGGCTTGGGCTATAGTTCCCACGCGGGCCCAGTGCGGATTGGGGACTTCACACACATCATTGAATTGCTTCGCAGGTGTGTGCAGGTTTCCTCGCGATGTTTTCCTTCACCAAAAAGCTCATGATAAATTACAAATGTACCTAATTCCACACATAAATTCCGAATAACTCAGAGGTGCGAGCCGGATTTGAACCCACAACACTCTGCTTCAGAGGCCATCAAACCACTAGGCTATCACGGCTTTTTAAGATATTATAATACTATATGGGAGACATATATCCCTCAGCTCAGCCCGGTATAGTAGTTTATGCAACTGCATTGGTTTTTTTTATCGTAGACAGACATAGGTACCGAGCTCACCGAGCTGACGTTTCGTAGTGTTTTTTTTTTATTGTCAATTATCACATTATTATTTATACATGTCGGACTGAGCTCGACTTATATACGTGAGTGATCCGTTTTATTTCAATATGATTGTAATTTACGTTCGTTTTCAAATTTTAAACTCTTAACGACATCGAATTCAATATCGTAATGACTTTTCGTTACTGCTGGTGGTGGCTGTCGGCGAGCAGTCGGCGACATGCTGAAATGCTGGTCATTTTTTACGGTATCTGAACGCATTATAGAGGACTTATGATATGTGTGTAGATAAAAGGGTTAACCGTGTTAGTTATGACATTTCACTGACGTCAATGCGTGCACTCTCAACTTTCGCAACAACTTCTGATTTACAACGACACTATCCAGAGCCGATTTTTTTGGAACTGCTCACGTCCCTAGGTATAACAAACATAAATAAATAATAGCATCTTATGCACCTAGAGTTAGGTAGGTGTACATGGGTATGTTATCGTTTCTAACTTCGATGCTAACTGAACGCCAACTTCGTAGTCGTGTAGTCGAAGTGAAGTCATACCCAACGTCTCTGAACGCGACACGTAAAATATGCGACTGCCCATACCTAATAGCTAAGTACTATGGCAGCAGTATTGCATCGGATGGCAACATTGACCCAGATCAAATCAAAATAGCCGAGCACTTGCGTAGTGAGTTGTAGGACCTGATAGCATTCATTTATCAATTTAGACTCAACACATCAACATCAATTGCTTCAGGTAAATACCAGTTAGGCACATGTATAACTTTAAGATATTATTGGACAATGTATGTTATATTTTCAATATGCTGTGGGAATATCTTGTGCTTTGGCAACGACCAGATATGGATTTGATTTAAATTTGGCCGGGGTCAGTTTACACTAAGTACTTCCGAAACCTTAATTTTTTTATTATTGTATTAATTCTTGCAATACTTACTTCATTTATTTTTACATTACAAAGAAAGTACTTAATAATCTTAACATATGTTTTTATTGAAAAACGCTTTTTAAAAATAAGTAACCGTTACGTATAAAACCATAACAATATAAATAATTAAATGTCATTGTTATTTAATTGTTACTTGCTGTTACTTATTTTTAAAAGGCGTTTTTCAATAAAAATACACGTCAATGTCAAGATTATTACCTTCTATTTAATGCTAAAATAAACGAAGTATAGATAGACGAAGGACACATTTTTAAATATCTGTTTTTCTTTTCCAGGTCGACAACGCCGCTTACAACCGACAGCCGACAGCCAGATTAGATCTCTATTAGTTAATTCATCAGATAATATTTTTAAAGTAATGTAATAAAATTTAATTAGTGCATTTTTTATAAAGCTGTGTCGTTAGATGACTTTATTCCCTAGCTAAGTTCCTCGGCCAGGGCAAATACAATGTTGATCAGTGTTTTCCTGCTTCAATTAACGTAATTAAGTATTAATCTTGTAGTTAGATTACGATAAATATGCCTCTACTTATTGGGTGCATAGCAGTTAATTTTTTCTGTCATAAACGGCAAGGTATAAATTAGACCAACTGAATAAATTTCAAGTTTGTTGACCTCACAGAACTATATCGAGATAGAAGGAAATTAAATTATCGATTTCTATGGGAATCAAGCGTGTAACATTGACCACAGGTAATTATTGACCAACAAGGCATTTTGTCTTCAAAATTTAACGTCGCACGCGGAAAGCGGTCGGTAGCGGACTAAAGTTCGCGGCGGGCAATGAGGTTCTCAGCCCATCTTTTTGGCACGCGAGGTATGTACATACCTACCCTCTTCTACTCCATATAGTACTGTGGTGTACCTAGTCATATTATATTAACCTGGTGGACTGTGAGACTATGACATACATTCATTCAATAAATTTTGCCCAACAGCATACTAGTGGCTCTGAACTGTAGACCACGCGACCTCATTTTTGAACATTTTTCGCTTTTTTGTTCTTTAAAACAAATCCAAAAAAAACGAATCGACAAAAAACTTCTATATGTATAAAATTGTCGAACCTGACCCCCCTGTAGCACGGTAAATTTTATCCACGACATAAAGCATTCGTCACTTTCTAACAAATATGCAAGTGCGAGAGGGACGAATGCTTTATGTCTAGTTAGCGCGCTAATGGGTCATATCACAAAATTTCAAGAATATCGGGTTTTAATTTTTCGTTTTTTTTTTCTTTAAAAAAAATTCCGAAATACGAATCGAAGAAAAAATCAATTTATTTTGCTAACCTGCTCACAAATTTCACGAGAATCGGTTGAGAAATGCGACCTGTAGAGGAGAACAGCCGGGACAGACGGCGGACAGACGTCGAACAGACATACGAAAGCATTTTTGTCCAAGCTGAAATTTAGACACTCGCTCACTCCGTTCGCTCGGTTCACCGACCCATTGTGGCCAAAGTAAAACTGAATGAATGTTAAAACTGTTTTATATGTAGCTAGATAATGTTTTCTAAGAATTACATTGCCCAGATTTAGTACCTACTTCAATGCTCACTCATCTACAAAGTATGTTGTAAATTGATAATGATAACATTTTGATGTGCCAAACTAGCCGTATTCCGTGGAATTTCTTAGGTCTGCTTTAAATTCAAAACTTCTAAATGTCTACCTTCTTAGGAGGAAATTGCCTTCAATATAAATTCAATACTGTCCTAGGTCCTAGGTTTAGATTTTAAAGAGTAGTAACCAAACCAAATTATAACTGATAAATTCTTTGGTCAACCAAATAAAACAGTATAACGTTTTAAAGGAAATGTTTCCGTCCCAACGTCACTTAATTCGATATTATAGATAAATTAGTATATATGTAACATTTTTAAACCCAGTCTACAAAAAAAACTCCCTTGCTAAGTAATTTGGAATAATTCGGTGATCAAAATATTTTTTTAAAGTTAGGTACTTCATTTTTCGCTTTTCTTTGCAGTATTTCTCATCATAGGCACAAGATATGTGTGTTGTACCTACCCCATGGCAGAATATATTAGTAGATTGGTATAGCACATATTAACTATGATGATTGATTAGTTTAAACATAGTTTACTTATGAAAATAATCGTTTTATTGATTATTTTTGTTTTTATTTTTATGAAACATTCATAGAATGAAATTCAATATACAATGACAATGCAAAGAAAAATCCGTTAAGCAGCTGGACGTCCAGCTGCTTAACGGATTTTTCTTTGCATTGTCATTGTATATTAGTTTACTTATATATTGTACCCATATTGTACCTACATGTATAGGGTAATTCGTGACCCGCTTCAAATCATCTGTTATATGTTATATTATATCTAATATAATATATTTGCAGTCATCCTTGTGACTGTTTGAATGAATATGCTTCGAGGATTTAAACCTTCTGGTTGGGTTGGCAACTCAATGAAAAAAAAAGCCTTTACTGCAGGAATTCTACTACCATTCCTATAAGTAATTAAAATTACTGTATTTTCAAGCTATGGATCAATTTTTTTTTAATATACCTATGCCTGTGTATAAATATCAGAACAGAAAATACCTAACACTTAGTAGGTACTTAATTCAAAACTGCCGTTTCTTTTTTTTTATTAACTATAAATGGAAAAAATATATTTGCAACCCTTATCAACATTACAACTTTTAACTACAACTAGTGGCTCTGTGAGCTGTAGACCTTGCGTGCTCAGTTTTGATAATTTTTCGTTACCTGATTTTTTTATTTTAAATCCCAAAAACCGAATAGACAAAAAATCCATATAATTAACAAAATTTCATGAGAATCAGTTGAGAAATGCGACCAGAGCCGTGTTTTATAAAGCTACAAGTTACAATTTAGTGTTCGTACCTACCTATTCGAAGTGAAGTCCGAAATTCGGAGTTCGTATTCGACCGTCCCGGCCCCGCCAACATACGTTATCACGAGAAAGCACAAACTACTAAGGGATACTAACGAGAAAGCGAGATACGGCACGATACGAACTACGAATTTTATTTAGGGGCTCTGAAAAGAAGCCGCTTCGTGCTCACTCGATTAATAATAGGTACGTCGCCTCGCTAAAACAGGGTTCTATTCTATGTGCAACTCGAATAGATTTTCAGGAAGAGAGAAGAGAAAAAACCTTGAAAGCCATTGAAGCCTTGAAGCATACAAAGGTTACTACACGCCACGTCAACACAATGCCCGATGCAAACGTCGCTTTTGTAGGTAGGTACTTTGCTGATCAGATGACTATAATGTGACAGCACACGTCGTCGAAACGGTTAAAATTTTCATTTTATTTTAGATACAAACATAAGTAATAAATAACTTGTGAATTATGAACACAGATTATGAAGCACTCATTAACTCAATCACTTTTAAACCACTGTTGCTTCATTCATATTATTGAGTCTTGTTTTATATTTTAATGCAAATAATATTTATTGAAATACAAAACTGTCCATAAAGTTAAACGAGTTCAAAATGCAGGCACTTGACCATTCTGTTTCATGCCAAGTTTAGTATAACACATATGACCTGGACATAAGATTGATTTTTGCTTGTCCTGTGGAAAAGCTTTTCTCTATAGGTAACTACTTTTGTATTGGATATGATTATGATTTTTAGTGCAGCTAAGACTGTAATTAAAAATACCGTAAAACATTTTTTTTTTAAATCAACTTAGCAACCAAATAAAAGATATTGGTGAATAAAATTTGGCAGTCAACATAGTTCTATCATTCCATAAATGAGCAGGATCTACTCCTGCATACCTGAATGCCTAGGGGTCCAGTACTTAAACTCTTTGGATTCCTGATGGATTGTTGCTCTGTACATTCAACATTAAATTTGGAGATAGAATGTCCCCCTGACCTGTTACAAATTTTCGAAATGAAAACAGAAAAACCTGCATTCAGAAGTGCATACACTCCTTTTCTTTGGGCAGTCGTGTAAAAATTAAATAGAACCCTATTTTCGCGAGGCGACGAATACTAACCATACAAACTCAAATAAACTAAGTTTTGCAGGATAAGTGTACAGCTTTACAAACAAACTGAGCAAACTGCTCCAACCAAACGGTACACAAAGTAGCATGTAAACACTTATTTTACTTTACAGGTTAACCATTGCCTTAAGTTTCTGAAACATTATTCAGTACCAGTTAGTGCAAGATGTTACCTATGGCTGAATGATGTGTCTCAACCTATCTTGTAATATTAAGCAAGCTCTAAGAGATTTTATACTCCTACAAATATTAATTAATTACATCCTCAAAAGTTTAACTAACACAAGCTTTGTATATTATAGCAGAGTCAAATTATGTATGTAGAACTTATTTTGGTTTTACGAGTGGTCAAGTGCTCAAATTAGTAGTTTTGGAAAAAATATTAAACAAAAAAAGGCTTGTGGTATCTTAAATTTTATTGTGAAATTAAATAAAAAATGTTATAATGTACGTAATTTAGGAAATACTTCTTGATGTTGTTGATTTGTTTACTAAACCAAAGAAGTTTATTTTTATCTAATGTTCCGATACAGTGCAAAATGTGTATTTATACCTGGATTATATGTACAATGTTATGGGTGTAATAAATGACATGCTCAACATGAGACTTTTATCTTTTTCTTGTACAATTAATCTAAACTAATGGGTTATTTATTTGATTCCAAAGGGTCAACATTTCTGCATTGCATCTCATAAAATCAAGCCTTAAAACAGCCAGGATGACAATGAGAGATCATTTAAGTCAATTTAGTATACTTCAAAAGAATATCCCTCTTTGTTGGCTTTTTATGATGGAAGAACCTATTTATGTATTTATTTGATGGAGTTCTTCAAAACACTTGTTACCAAATCATATTATATTTATACAAGACGGTACATAAAATTAAGAGTTAAAAATATGAGAAGCATAGTTATCACAAGTCATCACTCGCCTCCTCGCAGCGCTAACACCAAGTGAAGCACTGAACCTCCTTGCACTTTGTAGTCCTGGGCAGTTTTCTCATCATTCCTGGAAAATACAATATTATAAGGTTGATATTATATTTCAGTAGACAAGGGTTCAAGGTTCCTTAACTTATTTCATGACAATTTTCGCAATTTTTGACAGTGCATACAAGGGGAGTTTCATAAAAGCAAGAAAACATAGATTTCTTAAAACGTAAATGATTGTCATGTTGTGATTTTATGTATGAGAAGAAGAACAAGCAAAATTATGTGGTGACGGTTTATAGTTATAGTTAGTCCAATTTGAGTACAGGAGCGGATAAGATACTAAAAAAAAAGATGCATTAATACCACTAATACCAAGGAAAAATTATAATGTTCGTACATTTGTTTGCCGGAAAATATAAGACGTTGCTGTTGAGGTGGTATGCCCTCCTTCTCCTCTACCCTCTCTTTGATCCTCTCGACTTTGTCTGTCGGTTCGATGTCTATCTCGATTTCTTTGCCTGTAAGCGTCTGTAACAAAATATGAAAATAAAATAAGGTAAGGTGAGACCATCAGAAACGCTTCGTAATTGTACGAGATCAATTACTACCAAGAAACTATTTTCAACGATTAATCTTACCTTTACTTTAATCAACATATTTGCAAATACGTATTTGATTGAAACTTAAGAATACACAATAAATGCAATAGCTTATCCTCAGAACTTAGAACAGTTTTTCCTAAATGCAATGCAATGAATGAATTGCAACGCTCCGCTCCGTAGTTTTTACCGTGGTTGGTTTGGTACCCGCATTTTGACACATGACACATGACAGGTGTCTTCTTTTTTTTTATATTCATCAAAAACTGACATTGGCGCAAGCCTTTTGACCGCCATCAAGGAAAAAAGGAAAGGAAATAATATTCATCTCATCAAAGATAGACAAAGAAAACAAAATTCATACAGCTATGTATGTTGTTTTTTCTTGCAAAAGTCTTGTCCTTTGTCCACGTCCCGACATAGTCAGATGCGTCAAATCGTCAGTCTGTAAGATGTCTGTAGCGATAGTGTATTAATTAACGGCGAGCAGCTTTTAGCAGTGTCGCGTCAGGCGCGAACTTGTAGGTGAGTAGCCCGCTTTATAAGTTTTAGGTGGCAACACCAAATATAAAAAGTGACAGTTCTTAGTCTACGGGTTTGAAGTGTAACGACGCGAACGTGCACAATAGTTAAAAGTTTTCCGCGAGTCTTCCAACAGCGATTACGAATCTCCTTGCACCCAAAGCTGAGTATACCAGTGTTTCTGATTATACCTGTGTCTCTGAGAGTACGTGAGTGCTCCTATGGTCTCTTCGGTGTCGTTCGTATTAACTTTATACATTTGTTTGTGCCAATCATTATTGGGGGAATCAGAGCGGGTGTATGCCTACACATACCGTGTGGGATACAGCCTGACTGGTGTCCTTATTATACTCTACCTACGGCTCCATTTTCAACCCAGGTACATATCTCGTTGTCCGATGCGGGAAGCGAGATCTGGGTTGGTTAAAATCTTGGCGTGTACACGGAATCAAGTATCTTGCGTATTTAGGCGTGTGGGCCTGGAGACGTCCGGTTACCCCTCGCAACCACTAGAAATAGTGACTTATGGAGTGTCTGTTAGATCTAGAGTGTCGTAACATCGTGACACGATGATTGAGTCTTGCCGTTCTAATACCGGCTATGTTTTACAGTTGACCGTAAAATACTACACCGAGGAGCGCCACGGGCTTACCGTGACTCTCCGCAGCCAGATGGGTGATCAGGGTTACTCATCTGGCCATAATCTATACAGGAGGTGGAAAGCACATCACCAGCTGAGACACACACTACCCAACAAAAGCGAAGCAGATATACCACAAGCCAGCCGCCTACGCGCAGAAGAATCCAGGTATGTTAAATTCAGATCACATCGCGAAATTAGGATAACTAGATAACTTCCACAATATCCATGTCCAACATCATCAAACACATACATAATCAAACCCCCACTATATGGAAGCTATATTGAATAAGTATCTTCCAGCGACATGGAAGATATAAGGATTAACTTTTTCGCGATAAGCAGCATTAAGCAAGACAAGCCACTAATAACCACTACATCACGATTATTTTGCAAGTCTAGCCGCGAAAAGTGTTAAAAAGAAGTACTAGTTTTTTTGTAGTTAAGTAAATGCTGAATGTTAATTAAGTAAGTAAACACTTTATTGTACGAAAAAAACAGGATAAACGTAATTTACAAACAATCAAATTCGAGTACACAGGCAGGCATATCCCTATAAGGGATCTCTACCAGCCAACCTTGGAGTGGTGGAGAGGAATAAATAAATAAAAAAAATAAAAGACATTTATATTAAACAGTTTGTAGGTATACAGCTTAATCTAAGGAACAGTAACATTATGCTACTAACTATTGAAATGGTAGGCGCCTCAGCTTATGCCTGTGCCACGCAAAAGGTCTGTTGGCAAACAGACGCTGTTTTTCAGTCGCCCCCATAATACACTTATAGACTCTCACACACTCACAAGCACAGATGCACGCGCGTGTCGCGCACACACACACATAAATATACACACGCACACACGGACTGTTCGTGTCCATAAAACATGAAGAGGCACCAGTAACATTAGGTAAGTAAAGCACAACAAATAAAACACCATTGGTACAAGTTATAGTGGTATTCCGGGGTGATTCAGGGTGCTTGTGTTTGGCGGGAAACCGGTGAGCCGAAGGAGTGGATAGTTTCAGTCAATTAAATTTTAGTTTCTGTGTTTAACGTTGTTTGGTGGATAGTAAAGGTGGTGTTATACATCAAACTATCTTGATAGTGCCCAGCAAATGAAGAATTCAAGTGAAAACGCGTATTTCCTTTGTTTAAATTAGACGTACTTAATAAAAACAGGAAAACAACAAACCTTATAAGGTAATCGCGGTTAATATCCCGTTTTTATTATGTGTAATCGGAAATCATTTAATTTAAAGCTGTTTCCTTTGTTTGTTACCCCCGAGTGCCCGCCGGCCGCTGCTCGTCGTAGCTCGCCATATTATCGCTTTACGGAAGGCATGAGCAGCTGATAGGATGTGACTAAGACAGACTGACGACTCTGATTGTAACGGGACTACGGGATTTTAATTTACACCAAAAAACAGAAAAGAATCAAAAACAACAGACATTTCTGTAAGGACAGTTTCCTTTGCCTATCCCTTATGGTATGCACAGACTACTAAGAGATACTACGTATGTTTGACGTATGACGTGACCAGGGGGAGGAAAGTTACCTGTATTTGACAGTTGAAGTTTTTATCTGCGCCATCTCTTACCTGTGTAAGGCTAATTTTTAGTAGTTAGTGCGTCAATCATTGCTGTCGATTTAAAAAAATACGGTTTTTTTTTTCATTATATATTGCAAAATTTTATGAAAAAATACCAAACCGAAGGCTTGTAATTTTCAGTCACAAATTATTGCTTGTACTTCTCTTAAAAAATTTGCAAAATTTATCATCATTCAAAGGAGAAAAAAAACGGTTTTTGGTACACCTACTACATCCCTTAAATTTTCATACTCAAGTAAACGTCATACAGCATGCAGCCGATGCAGCGCCCAGCGGCTTTCTGTTTTTTAGAAAATGCGCAGTGTTTAACTGTTATTTCGTTAATTGTCCACTAGTAAATACGTAGAGTCGATTTTCAGCTCCTCCGTTTTATTAGTGTCAGTTCGTGTGTATTGGACGTTGCGGCGAAAATTCGGACGCTTTAGTTACAATCTTTCTGTGTTGTTTCAGTTATTTATTGCGATATCAGATGCTTGTGATTTGTGCTATTGTTAGCTGTTACGATTTTGGACGCTTTAAATGTATAATTTACGAAATAAACGATTTTGAATTCTGAGTTTGAATTTTTCATAATGTCTAATCTAATAAGAATGTGTACACATAATTCGTGTATGTGCGCGCGTGTGTGCACCCGCGCGCGTGTGTGTGCGAGCTTGCGCGCGTGTGTGTTATGAAATCTGTTCTGTCGACTATCACAGATAAAAGATGGCATTGCTGTAGAGGCTGGTTGAGGGTGTCATTTTTTTCCGCTGAGAGGGCGCTCTATTCCCCGTATATTATATTACTCTATGGACGTGACGTATGGGGTGAGTTGAGAGATTTTGGCGGGAAACCGATGAGAGTGGATCGTGTCGTTAATTGAATCTTAGTTTCTGTGCTTAATGTTGTTTGGTGGATAATAAAGATAGTGTGTTATACAACAAATTAACGTGACAGTGCCCAGCAAATGAAGAATTCAAGTGAAAACGCGTATTCCCTCTGTTTGTGACCCCCAAATATCCGCCGGCTGCTGTTCGCCGTAGCTCGCCGTAAAGTACACTATCGCTTTACGGAAGGCATGAGCAGCTGACAGGACGTGACTAGGACAGACTGACACAACTCTGACGGTGACAGGACTTTAATATACAGAAAGTTACAAAACACATCAGACTTGGCTGTATGGACTCAGTTCCTTTGCCTATCCCTTATGGGATGAATTAAAAAAAAAATGGGGTGAGTTGAATTCAGTGAAAAAAAATTATGTTGGTTGTGTTCAATTACTACATAAAATAAATAAATTTATTATTTAGGTAGGTACTGATAATAAGGAGAAGAATGGCAAAAATCCTTTCATTATTTGAAAATGTTGAAAAATTACTTAAATCTGGTAAGTTTTCATTCAATTAAGCTTGGGATTTTCTAAGTAGGTTAAGTTTTTGGTTTGTTGGTTTGATTACAAACTTTTTATTTGTCTGTTTTTTCCAGAGGGTCAATTTAACGCCTTCCTCATAAAAGGCGGACAAAATGCAGAGACGGGAGAGACTGCCGATGTTTTTATGGAGCAGACAACATTTCTGAACAACATTTTTAGAGAAATTGATGCCATATCAACAGAGCTGAAGAATGATGACACTATCCTTATAAGTGTAAAGAATCAAAAATTATTAAGAACGTGTTTTCAGTTGATAACTTCTTTGGGTTTTTCAAGATGCCTCATACCAGGATTAGGCATAAGTTTGTCCAAAAGGTGTTCATCTGCAAGCATCTTGCCCACACTAAATCTAAGTGATGAAGATAAGTACGAAATGCTTTCAAAATATACCACTTTCTTTACCAGATGTTACTCAGTGCCAGTTCTCAAAAATATCATCCTCACATTGCATCTGTCCGATTATTTAGCTGCACTAATACAACTATCCTTTGCTCCATTAAAGAAACCTGGTTTGTATAGGAATTTTACTATGACTCAGGAATTATATGAAAAGTTAAATAAAGATCGAGAGGATTACCTGAAGGTATATGAGAATTTGGTGGCTAACTGCTTTCAACCTATTCTTATGAAAGAACTGCTAGTTCTTCAGAGTGTGTCAGATCCTCCTCCTCCAGTCTTTGTCAAACGAGTTATTGCAAGAGAGATGAGTCGCAGACTCCTTGCACCAGGAGGCTTGCTCAGCCTCATCAGGTGTTTTATTGAAAGTTACGGCATAGACACTGGGTTTGAATGGAAAAAGATTGATTTGATATGTAAAATAGTTTCTGCTAAACATGGAAATTACTCTGAGGTAGAATATCTCAATAACATTTGCTCACAACTGAAACAAATACTGTCATCCAAAAACCCACATTATTTGTCTACAGCAGTAGCCTGTGTGTTGGCCTTAAATGAAAAATATCAAGAGTCAAAAGCTGTGCATATATTAGTAAAGAAAAATTTTCAAACCTTAGTCTATGATGAGTTATTCTTGCGGCCATTCTTACCAGGCACCATGGCTTTGTCAGTCCAAGAGATAGAGAGAACGGTCAATGTTCTTCATGCATGTGTGTGTACTACAAATTTGAAGTGGCCTTCTGCTCTACTGCTACCTAATCTTTATCTGCTTTACATGATTGGACTAAAATGCACCAAAGATGAAGACATGAGTATTAAATTAAGAGATATACTATTAAAGCTGTTGGAATCAATCCCTGAAGAAGAAATAGGGCCACAAATAATCATGTTGTTGTTTGGGAAAGCGAAAAATGAATCAGTAAATATACTGATTGAAGAGTATGAAGCAGGACTCGCTTTGAAGTTTGTGTCAAAAGTTGCTGAATATCCAAAACAGGAATCATTACTTTATTTCACAAATTTATACAAATCCTCTTCCAATGTTAAGTATGTAAAGGTGGTCTTTGAAGTATCTCTACAAATCCTCATTGATTTAACAGAGAAGCAGAAAACAAATATGAATAGAGATAGAGTAACACCTGAAGATGACCCAATGTTTTTTGATAATAGTGATGAGAGGTACTTGGACATTCTACAGTTGCTGTCTGAAATATGCACTTATCCAAAAGTAATTTTGACTCTGAAGGAACATCCCACAGGAGTTCTGAACTTTATAGAGTACTTTTTAATGAGGAACTTGGGAAATAATGATGACGATGACGAGTGTGTGACTATTGCTTTGGTGCTCTTGAATACAATACTGGAAAACATCACCAGTAACAAAGACTTGCGAAAGAAAATTCTCAATGTCGTACCAATACTGAAAAGGATGGCTGACAATGAGTTGGGATTAAACAATATTTTGTGTAAGGAAGCTCTTTCATTGATGACAAGCAATAAACCCCAGCAGTCTGAGACTGCTTGTGCAAAGGCAATTTCGGACGCCTTTGAGTCATTGTTGCCCATCAGGGCTCATGGAATTATAGAACTAACTAAACTAATTGAAGCTAAGGATCCAGAAACTATTTCCAAAAAGCATTTAATATTTTGTCTTTTCCAGGTAAATATTTTCCAATTCCATTAGACACAATGCAAAAGGGATATTGACCGCGATTACCTACCTTATAGGTTTGATGAGATCCCCATATTTCGACGCAGTTGAGTACATGCGTCATGATCATGATCTTGGGCAAACTGACGAAAAAATAATCTCTGTCTAATGCGATTAACCGCGAATCATTTAAAACTGTTTTCCAGTTCCATTGTAATAGTGTCCTTTTTAGGGTTCCAAAGCCAAAACGGCAACAAGGAACCCTTATAGTTTCGTCATGTCCTTCTGTCTGTCTGTCTGTCCGCGGCATAGCTCAGAGACTTTTGATACTAGAAAGCTGTAATTTTGCATAGATATACATATTAATTAGCCCAAAAGAATGCTTAGATAAAATCTTGAAAAAAAAAGTTTTTTTAGGGGTTTCTACACGTAAAGTGGGGGTGATTTTTTTATTTCTCGCCCACCCCATAGTGTGGGGTATTGTTAAATAGGTCTTTCAAAAATATTAGGGGTGCTCGAAGATCATTTTTCGACAAAGTTATTCGTTTGTGAAATATTTAGCTTTGAAGTGCTCATTTTTGTTGGAGTCCAGTGTCCCCGCCTCTACCAGAGAAACTGTTGTATTTGGTAATGTGAAAAAAATCCGAGCAGTAGTGCATATAGTGAATTTAAAAGGAAAACTATCAGAGATGAGTAGGCTTCACAGGTTTGGGAGTAATAGTCGATTAGCTTAATATGTTTTTCTGTGTCGGTAACCGATATAAATTGACCCCACACTGCTTATAGTTTGCTTTGGAGTAGGGCTCTGCTAACACTGGTTTCGAATAGGTGTGATGAAAATACCTTTAAATTAGGTATCTATGCCAGGGCTTTTTCGTAATGGCTAAGGAACCCTATCCTAGGCTTGTCCGACACGCTCTTGCCCGGTTTTTAGAGTTTCGTATCTCAAAAAGAAAAAATAGAACCCTTATAGGATCACTTTGTTGTCTGTATATCTGTCTCTCTGTCAAGAACCTTTTCCTCTGGAGCGCGTAGAGGTAGCATGCTGAAATTAGTATAAAATACTTGGGCAATCCCTTGAATCTGTGAAAAAATCAAACTTCTAAGTCAATCCAATCAAAACATACAGTCATTAAGAAAAGTGTTACCATACAAATGTCTCGAGAATCAAAACAAAACCTATAGGGTACTTTCAGTTGTCTTAAAAACTTGATATTTGGTATGAAGGTAGATCTTATAGCATAACTAGTAAGATAAATCTGAGAATCATACATTTTTATGTCTGTCTGTACTTATATCTAATATCAGTCAGTGACCAATTTAATCTGTATACATCTGTAAACACTGAATAACTGGGGAATAAATACTAGGGAAAAGCGGGATAAATCTTTAAGACTCGATTCTCATGACCAGACGAACTATTTACGTACCTACAACTACAATTCATTCATTGAATCAATCAACTTTCAGGAACAACTAAAGGATGTTGATTCCTACATTTACCTAGCCGCAATTAACGGCATAGCATCACTCGCTTCCATATGTACTGAAGATGTCCTACATGTCCTATGTAGGGAATTTATAGAGATCTCTGATCACCCTACTACTCAATCAAATGAGGATCAAAACAAGACTGCAGAATTAAAAATTAAAATTGGTGATATCATTGTAAAAGCAACTAGAAAACTGGGTAAGTTAATTAAATATAACATTTCAAAATGAACCTTTCGTTTCTTTTTTCTTTTGATTGAGAGTTTTTTTTTTTTGTTACAGGGGAAATGGCGGTTCTGCACAAAACAATTATGTTGAACACAATGCTCAGCGGGTGTCGGCACGAAGATCCTCTGATCAGAACATCTGCTCTTTCAAATTTGGCTGAAATTGTTCTTGTTTTGCACTACAAGGTTGGATCCATTATTTATGAAGTAAGTCGATCCTGTAATTTTTCTTCTCAAATATGCAGCCAGTACATAAATAGAAGCTAATTAGTTTTCTTTTTTTTTTTCAGATACTTTTGTGTGTTTGGAGTACAATAAAGACTGATCCGGCCATTGAGTGTCGAAGGGCCGCAGTTATGGTGATATCTAGCTTGCTCAAAGGCCTTGGAAAGGAAACATTGCTGCAGTTAAAAGAAAATCTTTTGCCTATCTACAGAACTTTGAAAGAGCTTTACAGAGACCTAGATGAAGACTCAGTGGTCCGGCTCCATGCTCAAATAGCTTTAGAAGAGCTTAATGATATAGTGAAGCAGTTCTTGTTCCCAGAAGTGTCCATGGACAAACAGATATTTGTTCTAGATAAACATGAAGCTGATGAAATAAAATACTGACGGTATTTCGCATTAGTTTTTATTTTATTCACACATTTTATGACTTACAAATAGTTGGTTATTTTATTTAAGAACTAAGTACTTATTTAATTTGATACTTAAAAATAAAAAGTATTTTCCTTGCACACCATATATGGACTCCATTCCATGACACATAAGTTGATTGTTTTGGTTTGAACTTTCTCATTAAAAGCGTAGTTAGTGTTTGTAATTGAGATTTATGAATTATTTTTAATATCCAAAAGTTAAGGTAATAGTTTGTACTTGAAGCATTAGCTTAGCAATAAACCCTTATAATATATAATAAATACATCTAGTCAGTTTATGAGAAAAGATAATTTTAAAGTTTTTTATATACCTAATTGTAGGTATTTTGCACGGTATGACCATATTGTTTTGTGATTATCATCCTCACTAGCTACAACGGCATAATCAGTACTAATTCTAGTCAGTTACTTAATCCTTGAGATCCGCCCTGATAAATTTATATTTACAAATTTCATCAATATCGTCATAACCCCTGGTGTAGCCTGGCTTTTTAGAAAAAACTTGACACGACAAAAATCCCAACCTGCATAAAACACATATACCTAGTAAAATTATCCTCACTAATCTTTAATACCTATAGTGAAATTAAGCTTCAGATGTGTTATCTCCCTCGCATGGTTTCTTAACAAAATCCTCGTCCTTTTCAGACAAAGTTATAGAATACACGGAGGTTCCGTCGGAGAATCTATCTTTGTTCCTCCTGCTGAAAATGCTGCTGCGAGACAGGGTAGACGCTGTCGAAATGGACACGTTGTCCCCATCTGGTCGCGGAACCATCTTCCAAATCAGCAGTCCCATTCCTCCAAACGCAGCTATTACCAAGAACATTACCATGGACACTTCTCCCAGCATACCTGAAAATGAAATCAAAATCAACAAAGATTTCCCTTTCCCAAATTGCTAATTAGGTAGGTTTTTTTATCCTTTAATTTTTCAACCAATGCCTTTAACCTGAAAATCGTTCGACTGAATGTCGTCTAAATCCACATTTGCTATTTGATATCAGAAGGATGCACTATTGAACTGTGAATAACAGATTCTATAAATAACGAGAAAGCATTAAAGTACAACTTATATTTGACATGAATGCTTAAGGTCTTTGATTTTGCATTTCAGATCTGAATTTCACAGTCACAGTGATTTCAAATATGACAACCTACGGCGGCCATAGTCCCTAAATAATTTAAAAGTAGGTAGTAGCTAGAATTTTCAGAATTGATGTGCGAAATTACAGTTAATTTTGTATTTTATCATGAGCTTTTTGGTGACGGAAAACACCGTGAGGAAACCTGCCACTCTTGCGAAGCAATTCAATGGTGTGTGTGAAGTTCCCAATCCACACTGGGCCCGTGTGGAAATTAAGTATAGCCCAAGCCCTCTCATACTGAGAGGAGGTCTGTGCCCAACAGCGGGACGTAAATAGGCTGGTGATAATGATGAGATACAAACTTGGTTCACTCTCTTCCTTCCCCGCCTCAAGCCTAGCCGGCTGCAGCTCATTGTAGTCGAGATCTTGATTGTCGTAGGGTTCCACTGACCCGGAGTGCGGCCTTGTATGCAGCAGCACATCACCAGGATTAGCTTTGGGTAAGTTGATTCCAGCTCTAACCGTCAAAGTCTCTGGTTTATAAGTACAGAGTACCAAGAACCTGTAAAGATGTGAATACATTATTTTACAGCTCTTACACAAGCTCAGTTAATGTATCGGTAAGAGTTTTTCTGTTGTGGTGTACGTACCGTCTAGTGCTGTGCGTCAGTATGGGAAGATTCTCCTGCACGATGACGTAGGTAGCAACCGTGGTATCGTTGACTTCGGACCCGCATTCGTCGTGGTGTATACGTAATATGTAGGCGTCTTGCGCGCTGTTGGGGTTCCCTTGCATGGAGCAGCGCTCGGGTCCTCCGTCCGCGGCCTCCACCGCGATTCGGCCTCCAAAGTACGGCCCTGTTTGGACCTCTACCTCACTGGCATGAGGTAAGCACTGGGTAGCTCGAGCTGAAACTGTTCGTTATGTCATAAGTACATAGGTATTAAAAAAATAAGCTAATTTGTTAGTACTTTGCATGCACTTTAACCAGGAGCTAAAACTTATGTATCTGTAATCTGTGTCTCTGTAAAGTCAGTCTTCAAACTTGGCTCTTTGTACATTTCATGTTGCAAGCATGGTGCGTTCCTGATATGGTTCTATTCTGCATTAAACTTAAGGGATAAATCATAGAGCGGTGCCGGCATAGATACAAATTGTTAGACTATATTTTTTCATTAATACATTCACGCGAGACGACCGAAAAATCTTAAAATAAAAACATACATACAGTGGAACGTAGAACCTCCTCCTTTTTTGAAGTCGGTTAAAAATCATGGTTTAATTCGAAACAAGGCCCATGCAGATATGTTCCTTCGAACCGGATCTCGCGTAGTGAACTATGTTTAGTTTTATAATAATGGTCCTTAGATCCGGATATGACCTTACATCGACTAATGTGCATTATTACGCGTACATCAGTATCGTTTTATTACTCACATCCTTTCGTCGGCACGATGATGATTTTGGAGCCGATGGAGTGGGGGTCGGCGAGGTCGCGCGCGTCGCGTCTGACCGGGCGCACCTCGAACGAGTAGGTGGTGGCCATGCGCAGGCCGGCAATGCGGGCGCTGTATGTGCGCCCGCGCCGCGCAACGGGGCTCGACGTCGACGATTCCGGCCGACCGGACTTATCGTCTTCTAGGGTTTCTACTACCTGGAATGTTGGACACCGGAATTACATTCTATGCTTGTTTTTTTGCGTACGGGTTCAAGCTCAGGCTCGCACAGACCTCCAGAGTTTCTCTTAATTTATGTGAGAAATTACAATTTTTTTGTAAGTTTATAATGAGCTTTTCGGTGAGGGAAAACATCCTGAGGAAACCGGCACACACCTGCGATGTAATTCAATGGTTTCAGTTCACGTTCAGCTACCGGAAAGGCGTGTACTCCCAGAGGAAGGACTACGGATTAGTCCGAAACATGTCGTGCTATACTCGACTGACATTCGTGAGTGATCCGTTTATTTCACTACAATTCAATGGTGTGTGTGAAGTTCCCAATATAGCCCAAGCCCTCAGTCTGAGAAAGGGTCTGTGCTCAGCAGTGGAACGTTAATAGGCTGCAATATTTTGCGAATTTGTTCTTTTCGCCTTACCTAAAGGTTCAGAACCTTGATATAGCTCTAACCATCAATCAACCGCTATTGCCATGTTTTAAGTGTGATAAATTGGAAATTTATTAATAATGGGACCCCATTAAATCTGATACGAAAATTCGTGGAATGTTGTTAATTAGCGCAATTTTAATGATACTTACATTGTAATCCCAGTTTAGTGAGCTAAAATCGCTCTATTATACTTATTTACCGCTACGCCTCTGCGCAATTATGGTGGGTTGTTTATTACCTAAGCTACACTTAACCGTTGTTTTTACTGGGTCTATCTGGGAATAACATCTTTTACACCTCCCGTCATTAACTCACAAGGTTTCAGATATTACGTAACATGTGAGCAGACTATAGGTACCTACTCAGAGGCAAAATTAATCGCCCACCATTTTTTCCTTGAGTAATGTAAAAACTGTTATTTACATAAAGAATACTTTTACAATAAATACCTAGTAAAATGAAAATAAGTTGGGCGATTAATTTTGCCTCTGAGTGTATTAACCTAATACCTCTTAATCACAAATCCTAAACTGCCCAATGAAGCTCTCTGGCGCCGGTGCGGTTTTAACTAAGTATGGGTGCTGTTAAGGTTTCTTAATCTTGGACCCTGATATGGGGGTGCCTAAATAACTTAAAATATCACTGTCTCAGCTCAAAACAAGAACCTACACCTAATCGTAAAAAATTGTATACCTATACTAAGTATCATATTTTATATGTTTTTCTAAAGACAATGTTGATGACGAATAAACATTGCTGCTCTGCTATTTGCTAGACAGATTTTTGCTAGTGAGATATCGATCTACCGCCCCTGTGATCCCGCCTCCTTACATACATCCATCTAATCTAACGTATTCGTTCGATGAACAAATAAGGTTAGGTAGGTACATTATATTAGGTACTCTTAACATTGTAATGTGTCACCTTTGTCCGGCACCGGTACTGCCCCCAGGCCTGCAGCTCGCAGTAGTTGATCTGGAAGGCCAGGAGTTTGGGCGTGTAGTCCTCGTCCGCTCTACCGTACTCCCACTGGAGACGGACGTCACGGAAGTCCGGCTCGCCGATAAGGTGTAGCACTTCTGTGAATAGGTACAATCCATATACTTTTAACCTGAAAATACCTTGACATTCAATCATCCTGATTCTAACTAATATTATAAATGCGAAACTAACTCTGTCTGTCTCTCGTCTGTCTGTTTGTTACCTCTTCACGGAAAAACCGCTGCACCAGTCTAGATGAAATTTGGTAAGAAGATAGTTTGAATATTGAGGAATAACATAGGCTACTTTTTGTTCGGGAAAATTGTATTGTTCCCGCGGGATAGCGATAACCGAAATCTATGCGGACGAAGTCATGGGCAACAGCTAGTAATGAAATAAAGGTGAGTGATCCGTTTATTCCTCTACAATCCGAATAATCTGTAGTTAACTCATCAAGTTTTCGGCGTAAAATAATTCTAATACAAGTTTTTATTGTAGGTACAGTCGAGGAAATTAATTCCTGACCCACCATAGAACATTTTCATAGTAAACGTTTTAACGATTTTCCTTGTCAAGCAATGCGATGTCACTATGACGTTTACTGTGAAGAGGTTCCATGGTGAGTCAGGAATAAATTTCCTTGACCGTACTTTTATGGTTAAATTGTACATAGATAAGGCGGGATTTTTTGAAATTCTGTCCCTTAAGGAGTGAAAAGGGTGGTGAAAGTTTTATATGGGAAATCGTTATTTTTTATGTGACGATCATGAAACTTAGCGAAGAATATATTTTTCAAAACAAATAAATGAACACGTGTTTCACTGTTTTTGAAAATTGCAATCCTTAGTTGGGGTGAAAACGGGGGTAGAAGTTTGTACGAGAAAAACGCAATTTTTTAAATTACGATCATAAAACTTAGTCCTCCCGTTTTTTTGCGAAATACCCACGGGATCCCTATCTATATATAGTTTTGTCACGGGAGCGAAGCCGCGGGCGAAAGCTAGTCGATATATAACGAAAGGGTGGTATGTACCTCGTGTGCCAAAAAGAAGGGCTGAGAACCGTATTGCCCGCCCCGAACTTCGAGTCCGCCTCCTACCGCTTTCCGCGTGCAACGTCAAATTTACAAACAAAATGCCTTGTTCAATAATAACTGTTTTCTCAATTTTCGAATGGCATTTTCAAACGTGTGATCTGAAAAATAGGGCTCCTTTCGTAATGCGCAGCAAAATGTTCAATTTTAAGATTTTTCGCACCTGCTCACTGCCTTGCACCAGGAACTTGGCTTTGACGATCGATCTAATCGTAGAGGAAAATAAACATGTTTTACGCGACAGGAATATGTTAGGTTTTTTTCCAATTGTCTGATTATTAATTGAGAATGTGAAATTTCCTAGTGGTGGCCAAATCCTTAATTGTGTAGGTAAACAAGCTGTGCGTGTGTTGTCCCGTTAAATTTATATTTCGGCGATCAAGGCTTTAAACTATTTTTGCAATTTATTTGGAAACTGATCGAGAGCGTAAGTCGACAATTCTCCATCATTAAATTCATAATACAGCGAGAGTTCAAAGTACAGAACTTCAGCTGTGTCATTTTTAGTAATCGTCTAATCGTTATACCTATCTCTGCAATAATTATTTTCACTCTCTATTCCTGTGTCATATTGTAACGCAGAGCTATTATTCTGTTTTTAATGATGTGTCTTGAGTCTTGATATTTTCTCATGGCGCCACGACACGCTTCAATGGTCGTTTCGTTGGAACAGCAATTGACCCAATGCCTTGTTCACTGGTCCGTCCTTTGAGTCTAGATAATTTACTGTTTAGTCTAATACGTCATTGGTTTAACTGTTATATTTAAGCTAGATACCCTAAGTTTAATAAATTAAGATAAGTTCTAAGTTGAATGCTATAAAATTGAAGTTGGAGTCACTTACGTGTACCAGCACTTTTACCAACATTCAGTTAATAAAATGGTATGGCTTATGAGATGATTTCAGAATTCACGGAGCATTCATAATCATAAGACATCCCTTGTCAATGAATGGAATAAATTAGGTCACGTAGAAGTCAAGACACTAAAACAATTGATCTTTTATATAAAAATATTATTCCCCATAGATTTCGGGAGCTGTAAATAACGTAATTAATAACACATAGGTAGTGCACGGTCCCACAAAAGCATAAACAAAGCAAAATAACCGTTTACGTCTAAGTAGGGTACCATTAGAAGTGGGTATGCACTTATTCTTATTTGCTATAGAAGCGGGCATCTGATACAAAGCTGTGTACAAAGCAAGCGCAAGCCTACGCCATCGATGGCCGCGGGCGGCTCGACAACCCGGGTACCTCCACCTGACAGTAATGAGAAATTTATCTATGTGGCACAATAGAGTGCTCCATTACAGACCGTATTACAACTAATTATACAACGCACAATGGACACAATTTATGGACGCGATTAAATATCCTCCGGGCGGAGTCTGGTTCTTTGGTGACTCTACCTATAGTCACAACAGTAGTGCCAACTGTTGTTACTTCGAACTACTACATGTTTTTGATGGTGACATCTAAAGGGCATTTGTTTTGATTGCTCAAATCACAAGATGACGATGCATTTTGCTACGCGTAACCATTTACTTCAAAACTTCGAAAGTAGTTTTTTTTTTTTGGTAAGTCATGTTCGGGCCAATTGATGGTGAATCGAATAAGTACCTTACTTTGTCGCCTTTCTATGTGTACACTCTAGCGACGATTTCAATGATCTTATAAAAGAGAAATCTCTAAGTATATATATAAGGCATTGTGTTAAAATGAAACTAAATTGGTTTTACGCGACAACGCTGTTTACATATACCTAAGTATACCAGAGTAAGGCTAAGCTGTACGAATAGCATGTTTGACTGTTCAATTGAACGAACAAAATGTGAACTGATGTTTTCCAAACGTTAGGTCATTTAACTTCCTTAGACCGTGTTATGACCCTACTTATTGCCGCATCGATAATATACAATAAAAGAGCTAAAACTAAATTGATGCTTGGTCATTTCCTTCTTCATCAATTATAAGCACAGTACCGGTGTTCTAACACCGGTACTCTAACACCGGTACTGTGCAGATTGTTTAAGTGAAGATGCAATCTCAACATTTGGTTAAAGCTAAATTGTCCATTTTTTAAGCACCGCACCGCTACTACTTTCTTAAGTATCTAGAATGCTAAGGACTCCGCAGAGCAATGGTAAAGCATGATTGCTACTGCTGTCGCTATAGTTCACGTCCATTTAAAATTGTTTTTGTGTCTTTTCTTGGCCACAAAGTGGGTTTTTTCCATTGTCAATTTTTATTTCAAGTTAGTTATTTCGGTTTAGTTTAAGACCAATATTTAGAGAATTGTGATCGTTATATAGTAGGAGTAAGACTTAATCCAGAGTCAGAAGACCGCAATGTAGAGATGCCTGTTACAGGCATTTCTACATTGCAGTCTTAGGCCTAGGTACGCCGCCGGTCTAACAATCGCGATTTGCGACAATCTCGCCCACTACATAAGTGTGCTATATCGTGGATCTATATGGCCATGGCCACTACATCGTAACAATTCCTAGACTTTCTTCTACAATCTAGTTGTAGTAAATGTATACTGAGAGTTGTGTAAGTAGAAAAGTAAGTACAGTCGAGTTCTCCAATATCTATACAGTCAACAGTTCAAAAATATCTATACACAGACCTTATTGCCAGTTACATAAGGTCCGTGTTTATATATTTGTGAACAGTTGGCTGTACAGATATTGGGGAACTCGACTGTACTAGGGATATGATTTAATATTGATGGTTAATGAGATCACCGAACCATTTATGTTTATTGGCTCTGAGACTTTAACGCATAAGTGAAAGTGGTAATAAACTTCCAAATGTCTCATCTCGTCATCATAAATCATTAAATTCTGATTTAATCTGGTAGATTAGATTGCGGTCAAAATACATGAGCAGAAAATATAAAAATGAAATTTTATTGCTTGGGCAGTTTATCCAGCTTTTCAAAACCATGATTTAACGAACATATAGGCTAAGTGTCTTTTCGAATTTTATATAAGATAATAATAACATAATCGCTCTGTAAACATTCTTCGTTGGCTTTACTATTAGCAGCGTTCCTAGCGATTATCCTGCCATCGCCTCGCAGCGTATAATCGTCCCACGACAACTCTGCCTATGATATTAATTGGCAACAGTGGTAATACTTTTTTCATGACATTCAGACATTTCTATAACTATAAATAATAATGATAGTAGTAATCAAAAGTCGCTGTTTTTTTTTAAATATGGCGCTGTCCATTAGAGGAAAATTTTGCGAGTGGTTAGTAGGTTTTGTCGTTGTACGGCAAAAAAAATCTAGAAAACAAAATTTGAGAGGTATTTTAATGGTGGATGGTGGATGAACGATGACTTGTTTATGTTTCATCTACCTAATCAAAAGTTCAAAACGTGTTGTTTGACTATAAATCAGTGTTGCCATAAACAAACTTTAGATTTCTACTGTTGTCAGTTCGTTGCAGAGTTATCGTGGGACTACTATAGGTAACACGGTGCTAAGCGTACAACGTCCAATTACCCTCATTCGCCCGCCGTTTTTGGATATAAAAGGAAGTAGGTACCGGAAAGGCACGAGGTCGTAAACTATAATTTCGCTGGTCCTCGGAATGAAATCACTAGCTCATTACCATTTCTACCGCAGTCGTACATTGGAGCGGATACGGCCTCGCCCGGCGGCACCGGCGGGCCGAGAGCAAACGGTGCCGGTGCGGCGGTAACATACTGTTCGGGTACCGCTATGATATTCGCCAGCTGTATTGAATTAATACGGACTACCAGAATTCGTCAATTAGGTCGTCAAAGACATAAATAAATATTTTTAACTGGCAATAAAAAAGAATGAAGCTATGTAGAGTCGACAGTCGACATCTTTGTAATAATAATGAATTAAACTTCCTGGTTTTAACTTAAGAATGCTATATTTTCTTTAATGAATTCTTAGCATTATGTTCAAATAACTAGGTGCATTATATTTTTATCGCATTAAAAGCTCCTATTTTTTTTTATTTTGCTTAAAGTTTGTTTTCTGCTGAAACCATTGCATTTTTGATAGTCATTAACTGAAAAGTATCTAGCTAACTAGCTTATGTAACGGATGTATCAAATATCTTGATAATTAAACGAAAAAAATTCGGTGTAGTAAAAATTCGGACAAAAGTTACTTTCAAGTTACTGTGCGTTAATTTCATAGTTCCTAGCAGTTAGTTCTGTAACATTCTGATGGATTTTCCAGAATCAGAGTTGAGTACCTAATATGGTGGGTGTTTTATTAAATTTAAAACAGTAACACCGCTGTGACGGATGCGCAGGCATGACCCGACGACTGGACCATAACGCCCATTGTTATGCTGTCGCTCCCGCCCCGCATCGCGATCGCTACAGTTTATAGGCAAATAGCCTTCTCGTTACCAAACATGTACTCATATTACCTGTACGTACTTACAGAGTAAAATTTATAAACATTACTCAAAGCTGACTTTGCGTCCTACGAGAAATTTAACGTAGTCATTTAATTTCTTAACAGCTCATTTTGCGCTCCGTTTTTCCAAATGAGTAAGGTTCATCAAAAGACACTGTTCTTTATTGTGTGTTCGTTTCATATTACAAATGCGACACGCATGGCATAAACGTGACCTTAAACATGTGTAGACTTGTGGAGCCCTAGAATTATACAAAGTGGTTTAACATAAAGCCCGTTGTTACCCAAGTGATGTACCAAACGGTGATTATCATATGACAATTCCCACGCCTTACGGGAACTTTGAAGTCATCGCAGGTCAACGCCGATGGTCATGATCCTCTCTATTATAATAAAGAACTAGGTATAAAGCAATACCGGCGATCACGACAAGCGCGGGAATAACACTACATTAAGCCTTCTCTGTAAACATTTCGTAACGTTTTGAATGAAATTATGTATTTTAATAATTTTCTGTTCTGTAAAGCAACGTATCTAACAATAAACGTTCTGGGTATGTTAGGTTAGTGTAGTCATATAACTTCATTGTGCAAGGTGAGTGGCGCGAAACGTCGGCCCTAAACAAAACAATAAAATGCTTCACGCTCACGCATTGCAGTTCATGCGGGTGGTATTTAGTATAGACTGGGCTCCATGATAGACTAAAGCTATTCATTTAAGAGGAAGTACTGGCAGGCAACTGTCATCACAACAAAAGACGTTTTCAACGATTTATTATTATAAGTAAGTACACTGCTACGACCGAGCGCGAGAGAGTACGACACACCAATTGAGCCATTACGCACACTACGTTTTAACGGGACGGTTTTCCGGGAAAATTCTGGCCTCTACGTGTCTGTTGTCTCTATTGATGTGCTTCAACCTGTCACGTAGATAACGGTGACAACGAGAGGACACAGTATTATTCTTAAAGGAATTCGGAACACAATGCAACGAATTGCCCGTCACAGTCGGTATAGGCTACATTGGCTACAGGAACAGTGTAACTTATGTTTGTTTATATTACGTGTATGACATGTATGTATGTACGTCAATATAGTAGACATTCCTCATTTAACAAAGCCACAATATAATGTTACTTTGACGACGCAAAATCTTCACGCATCAACGCGGGCGCGTTTGCCAGGATTGTTTTGGGTTCGGTCGATAGTCGTAACGGCAAGACAAGAATGCGAAGCCTCTATTATTTCGCATTCCGCCTTCCCTATGACGGTAATTGAATCGCGGTGGTACGTGATATCGTAAGTAAAGAAGCGCCGGCGCGATAGCGGCGACACCAGTCGTCGTCGACGACACAAACCACGTAAATCCACGTCGCATTGTTACTGCGTCGGCCGCTGCCCGTGCGTGGATAATCAGCGTTTTTTCTGCATTCAATTAAAAGTGACCTACTGCGATGGCTCGTGAGAGCAAAATAGATTTATCTAGTTTACGTTCGTACGTCACGGTCGCTGCAAGGGAAGCCCTCATCACGATAGCTTAATTTGATAATGATGGCTGTCGGCAACTGTCAGTTTTTATGATAGCTTATACGTGCTAATGGTTTTATTGTGCGTAAGCGATTGGGCAGAAGTATAATTAAATTGTATCAACCATTTCATTACTTACTAAATATACTGATGTAAAAATCGGTTTCCTATCACTTTGTCGCCAGTCATTTAGCAAATTTTCGTTTCGCAACCAACGATTGACAAATGCATCATTCCTAAAAGTATCATTACATATGTACTGATTTTGCAAATTATTTATTTTATCGAATAATAACATAACAAATTTTCATTTTGTAATGTATAATTTGCGAAATAGATTATTTATTAATAATATCAGATAGTCAACTAACGTATCACCTACCAACGTTTGGTTATTACTTTGTCACAGGTTTAATTTTATTTAATATAATATATAAAATCGCGGTTAAGTTTTAAAAGAATCAGCCCTTTTAAGGACGTTCGGGCGGACAGACAGACAGACGGACGGAGACAGCGAATTCAGCGAATAGGCTTATAATAGGTTAGGTTAAGTTAGAGTTATGTCAAGGCGCGAAGCGGCTCAAGCTCGCGGAATAGGAGCTCCGCGAAGGGAGATCCGTCGACACCGTCCGTAATTGGGTTTGAGTAATATTTTTCAACACATTTGCTCGAAAATTTTATAAGTCCATCTTAAAAGTCCAATTTAGAAATCATTATGCAAGGTGCTATAAAATTACGGAGTTCGAGTATAAATTTCATACCGCCCTTCATTTCGTTACGCAGAAAGTAATTTTTAATGAACGATGTTTACCATTGACGTTTTGCAAAATAACTGATTTTAAAAATGATTTATCTGTGAAATGAACATTTTTAAAATAATAATTTGTCATTCCACATGTTTGTCAAGCGTCAAAGTTTCTAAATGTATATTTGTCGAATAATTATTTATAAAATGAGCATTTTTGCAACAATGTATTTGTGAAATGAATAGTATATAAAACGTTGGTTGTGAAATTAACTTTTGTTAAACAAGTTTCGGTAAAACATTAGTGTGATCTGACTTTAAGATTAACTTCCCATCAACGTTCTAGCTATCGGAATATTGTACTTTTGGTCATTTGAAAATATGTATTTTAAACTTCGGTGTATCGGCTATCGGGATATAGTATTTTCGGTATTTTGAGTATCGATATATTTAACGTCGATTATTTTATTTTTAGTTATTATGAATTTTCGGTAATATAGTTTTCGGCCTTTCAGGTGTAGGTATATCAATCTTCGGGATTGTAGTTTCCGGGCTTTTAGGCTTTCGGTCAAACGTGTTTTCGGGATTTTAAACTTTCGGTCATACAAACATTCGACGTTTTAATATTCGGCCTTCCGTTCATAGGCTTTGTGGATTTCGGTCTTTCGTACTTCGGTATTGTAATACATAGTCCCGCACTATGGGGCAGACGAGAGAAAAAAAATCATCCTCACTTTACGTGTAGGTAGGTGACGTACCCTAAAAAAAAATGTTTTTCATTATTTTATTCCAGCACTTTTTTGGCTAGTTAATATGTATATCCATGCTAAATTACAGCTTTCTAGTACCAATTGTCTTTTAGCTAAGCCGCGGACAGACGGACAGGCGGACATGGCATGACGAAACTATAAGCGTTCCGTTTTTGCCATTTTGTCTCGGAACCCTTTAGAGACACGTTTTATTTTCCCGTAATCTTTACACATTTTGACATTTATTATATGTACCTACCTATGTAATAAAGTCAGGTTGTTTATCTGCAAATTTTGAAGACAATGGTATTTTTGAAACGTTTATCATTCATTGTAAATCGAAAACTGGTGGCCCGGCCAGAATCGTCTCCTCAGGAAGGAACTCTTCAACGGTTATTGGCATCGACTTGAAGTTTGGTAGATATGTAAGTTGGATGGCAATACAAGTACTACATGCAACAAAAAGAACGATCGGCATAAAAACTTGCTCTTATTAAAAATGAAGTTTTTAACAGAAAACTGGTTACGGTTTTCTTAGATCTAGACACGCCACCCAGTGGCTGTATATTCGTAATAGCTTCATTTTAGCCCCAGCAGTATCGATAACCGATACTTATCCGCAAGCGCTACCAATAAATAGCTGTAACGGCTGCCAACCTCGCCAGTAAAATGACTAACCGTTTATGGTTGTGCAACTGGAAGACGTCAAGCAGCCATCGCCACCCCGCACCCGCGCCCGCGCCGGCGCCGCGCCGCGAGCCCCGTCGCCCCATACGTGCTGCTCGAACTGTTTAACTCCAAAATAAGAATGACACCGTGAAACATACGATCACGCTACTTCTGAAAGGTAATTTGGCGTGGGTACAATCTATAAACGAATATGGAAAAATCAAAATAAGGTCGCGAATCCGTTATCGACATGCTATAGGAGCCTACTGAGGCTATAGTCGTCGCGGTTGGCGATAAATTACTTGTTAGAGGTAGGTGGAATGGTTTATGGGTGCGCGAACGGGTAAATTTTCGTTTAGGCGCGAGCTGATGGCGGCAGCTAGGTCGCCGACCCGCGGCCAGGACCTCTACTGCCCTACCTAGCGCGAGTTACCATAATACCTTGCGCCTTACAGGCTTACACCTACTGGTTTAGCGTAGGTAGCATCTATGCATCCGTGTTGGTGAAACGGTACCTTAATATAATTAATATGTTCCTTTTACATAATCAAGCAACACTATAGCGTATAGCTAGCCGGTATTGATATCGCCATAGTTCACACACTTTGAAATATTTTCTGATTGATAGCCAGTAATCAACTTTTATTTAATAAAAAACCGGCCAAGTGCTAGTCGGACTCGCGCACTGAGGGTTCCGTATAAAAGATTTTCCCGCATTTCCCCAGTGTTTTAACTTGTCCAGTGTCAACAGAGCCCTGCTCCTAAATAAAATGTGCGCAGTGCGGGGTAATTTTATATTGGTCTATGACATATTACAGACAGACAATTATTTTTTTTAAGCAAATGTTTGTTTTAATTTATAGTATCGAAAAATCTCGCTGAGTTTTGTTCAATATTTAAAATATCTAGGTACTTATTCACTGTTATCGAATAATGAACCTCGGCAATTGTCGATTCTTTTGTGTCCCACCTCTACTCTATTCCGTTTCACACGTTGCGTACTTTAAAAATAAAATAGTTTTCTATCGTATTCAATTAAAAGTAATTAATAAACAAAGATTTTACTATTTATTTCAAGAAGTATAGTTTTTACGTTTTTTTGATTATTTGCTACAAAATATGTATGATTAAAAAAAAAAAAATTGCGAACATGTATGTTATATACTGTAGTATGCGTAATTCGGAAAATTTTAAAGTGACACAGAACTCATCAGCATGCGTCTGTGGTGGATTTTTGTTACATTCCTGTAAAGGAACGTCGCAGTGTCGAGTTTACCGTATTTAGTTATCACATTGCATCTAGAAAATCGTAACCTATAATACTTACTTTAAAGCTAAATCTAGTCTAATTAATGTTTTAAGGAAATAATAGAGTGAGCATAAACGACGCAATCACTCTGGACTTTTCCCAGCCCGCGGCCCTCGCCTCCTGTAAAGGTGTAAGTTCGAGTACCTACTTTAATTCGCCATCATAATATCGAGACAATCCATTCAGGTTAACGCTCTTAAATTGTCAGTGTCGGTATTTATAATTTGATTATTTGCACAATACATAAGTACGTACGACTAATAAATTGTTTCGAAATTGGGTTGATTTTATCTCGATAGGTAACAAATTTCCAAAATTCAGCGAAGCGTCTCCGACCTATCTATTATACTTAAATTAACGATAGGTGCGAAAGTAAATTAAATGCTTTCATATATTTAGCACGGTGGCTCCAGTGAAGCAAAACAGTCCAGTTAACGCGGCTCTACAATAAACTTGCGAGTTGTCAACGCCACGCCTAAAACGTAATTATCGGCTGATTAAAGCAAGCGCCTAGTCATACGCGTTCAGTGAAAGCAAAGTTTCACACGTGGCCCATTTAATGAGAAATAAAACGAGCAAAACAACAATGTTTTGGTTTATCCGAAACTGACATTTCACTATGCGATGTACTATGGCACTTATGACAGCCTTAATGGAGTAAAGTTTCATTAAGTGTGGTTGTGGTGGTATTAGGGACGTGGTCGCGCAGGGCTGCGCCCGCGGCGTCGCCCGCTACCGTTAGCGTATGCATAATGCCGACCGCGAACTGTTAGGCAGGCACTCGTTGTCGAGCCAGACATGCGGACGCTTTATGAAATGACAGCGAGCTATAAGTTTTGCGCGTGCGCCGCCCAACTGACACGGTTAAACAATGGCTAGTGCCAAAGGTTACAAACTTTGAATACGTTCAAAACCTAAATAAGTAAGTACCTAACAGCTCGCATAATGTTTTTTTAGGAGGCACAAGCATAGACGGGCATTCCACTTTGGGTTTATTTATCATTTAATAGTACCTATCTAGACCAAACTTCATGTAGAGCCATAATGTAGCGAAACGACCATTGCACTAAGTGTCGGTTGCTGACAATATGAGCAAAACAAAACTGACAACAAAGACATCGTTTTTGTATCAGTTTACCGCACTATCATTGTAAACGGGTTAACTGCCGGACTGGATTACGGCAGCATCTGCGATATGAGCGCCTGCTCCACCCTGCGCCTGCGGCCCTTGCGCGGCTCCCGGACACTGCTAATGCACACCGCCGGCCGCCACGTTCAGAAACTAGCAACCACGATCATCCCAGCAGGAGTCACGAGCGGAGAAAGCAATTTCAAAAACGACTCTACACATGCACCCATTATAATACGGCCCCGATTTCGCTCTCTTCGTCGTGTGTAGGTATGTTGAGATTTCATGAACACAGTTAATTACCTACATTCACAACCGGCACAAGACTCATAAAAGAATATCCCAATTCGTTACGAATATATGTAGTCATTGTCGGCGACCCAGATAGTATTTCCTGACTCCAGATTCGGTAACGACCAAACCGAATCGGTCCATGTCATGTAAACAATGAAAAAGATAGTCGATAACGGTGACATCGTGAATAGGTAGGTAGTAAATATTTTGTAGGTACATATTTTCATTGTGCAGTTAATTTGGTCGGAGCAGTTAAGAGATCGCAAGATAGGCTCTGCAGATGGCTCGCTCCGGCTGTGACTGCGATCCGTGACACAGATAGGGCTGCATTAACGTTTCCTGTCAGCTCGGCTGAGCTACGTTGTTCCTGGGTATTGCGCTAATACAATGCACTCTTTGAGCATGTACGACCGACCGTTATCCGAGTTGAACACGATCGTGTAAAGCCTAACTCTAATACCGCTAAAATAGTTTAAAAAAAGTCAGATTGAAGTGTAACACGCGCTCGTCTTGGAGCTGATGAACCTGTGTGATGAACATTACGTGAAAGTCGTTATCGTTAAGTTGATAGATAATTTGTGCGATGTGGGAAAATTGAAATATCGATGGTTTGCGGTGTGCGGGCATTGTTGCCGCAGCGGGCGTCGAGTAACCAAGGGAGTCCTACCTAACGGGACCGTGTTTAGTATCTAATCGGTAGATTTTACGGGGTTAACTTCCTACTTTTCTATGTGCACTCATGCAACTATACATATGAATAATTTCGTTTGAACGAAAACCACTAGCAGGATCGGAAGCTGTTGCGGGAGGGCTTTGTTCAGTATTTACTACTTAAGTTACTTCGGGCTTAATAGATTTGGTCACTATCGATTAAATACATCATATAAATTTTCACTCAACTACAATTTAAGATAAAAGCGCTTGGAATAGTTATAGCATGTTCTTTGTTAATGTTAATATCAAATGCTTAATCATTCCACTCGATATAAAAGTCGCTCAATCGTCCTACAGTATTGAACAAGCCTAGATTTATACTTGGGTCTGAACTATGAAGTTTAAGATATGCAAGCAAAAGAATTTCTCATTAAGTTTATACACGAAGCATAAATAAATCAACGTGGGCACCGCTCCGCGGAGCGGCAGGCTTTTAACTAAGAGCTACCTACTTAAGTATAGGCACCTGTGTTGTTTTATCTACACGCCGTAAAGGATCATTATCGCCTTGGAGCGAAGTCTTGGAAATGTGTAGAGACCTAGAATAGCACGAATACCATACTATCCCCCTTTACTAATTATTTGACTGTTTCTGGAAACAATCCCAATATAGATTCAATATGAGCGCCTAATTTACTTACCTGGTTAAGTTTCTTTCCCCAAAATGAACGATATCTAAGTAGGTATATGACGTTCACAAAAATCGAATTCTGTGAGTCGTAAGAATGTTTGTTTTTGAATGACCTTAATATATAAAACTAAGAATATCTTGCAATTTATCCGACATTGAATATTTGAAGTAGAGTCACTCATACTCGTAAACACATAGACATATATAATAACTACCAGGCAGCGTATATTCAAATATATGCGTAGTGCGTACGTAGACATACTTAGCTACGGCGCACCTGTTACCGATTATCTTGCTTGGCGTGCTCTGTAGGATGGGGTTATGTAAACCTGTCATCTTTCATACAACATAGGAATGAATGCCTTTGTCCCAAACATGCCGTTTCTACTTAAGCCTTATCTTATGGCAAAAGAGTTAAAGTTGGAGCAGCTAGTTGAGATAACAGCAAGCCTGTGTACGATACGTGCGCTTTATTGGTCGGTGGGATTAACTGGGCCTACCTACCTTAAAGGTAATGAAGAATTTTAATAGGTAATGAGTAAAGTAGTATAGAATTATCAGTATACGCGGGAGGTATTGTAAAGCTGAGAGCATTGTAAAGTACCTTTAACGCCAGGCTAGAGAAAGGACCTTGCGGGTTGTAGGACCTCGTGCGAGGTCCATCCGGATCGCTACCACCATCTTACGTGCTAATCCTGCCGCTACGCAGCAGTGCTAGCACTGTCGTGTTCCGGTGGGGAGAGTAAGACAGCCGGTGTAATTACGAGCACAATAGAAATTTCATCTTAGCTCTCTAGGTTGGCAACGCATCTGCAAACCCCCTGAGGTTGCGGGTGTCTATGGGCAATGGTGATCACTCACCACTTACCATCCACCTCTTTTTCTTTAGGAAGTCGTGTAAAAAGGAGCCGTGCTCTTGTCGGTAAACATCATAGCAAGCTGCATGGTTGCACTTGTCACGGGTTCGTTTTCGTTTAATGTATTAGAGTGTAGTTGTATGTTCAAACTTCCACAAATAGGTATTTTATAGTATACATATATTACACATCTAGTGTCCTTAGTGTTAGACTTTAATTATTAACTAGATAGCGTTATGCTGTTTATATTTTGTGACTTGTTATTGTACCTGTGTCAATAAATACCGCTTATAAATTATTTCCTAAATGGATGTTTTACTAATGAAATAAGTACAATGTTACAAGTCGATTTATGTATTTATCCATCAATTAAAATTTAGCTTTCATTTATATATATGTGTTATTGTTTTGCTTTATGTAATTATGCTCTTACTTAATAATTGTAATATTATTTATTGTAGGTAAGTATGCATTTTTCTGTTTTTTTAATTAAAATTAAAATAAATCTCATCTAGGTACCTACTAACAGAAAATTCTCCTAAACTTATATCGATTTTTTTTGCTAGCAAGAACTTGCTTTGTAAATTTACATCAAAAACCATATATCCATAGTAAAATAAACGGATCACTCACGTATATCAGCCGAGTATAGCCCGACATACTTTGGACTAATCCGTAGTCCATTCTTTGGAAGCACACGCTTTGACGTGACGGTATCGAAACACGACTCCAACAAAAATGAACATTTTAAATATTTCACAAATGTATCCCTGAATTGAAAAAAAAATCGCATCACCCAACATTTTTGCAAGACTTGTACCTATCTATCTAACGGCACCCCATATCGCGTGTGTGTGAGTTTTCGCCACTTTATGCGTAGGTACTTAGGTAGAGGTTTTTTTTTTCAATATTTTATTTTACCACTTTTTCGGCGTGATTATTATGTAGGGATACATACGCCTATGTCCAGCAGAGGACGTCTTTCAGCTGATATGATGATGATGATGATACATATAAAATGCCAGGTGCATACCCCTCACCTCTCTCGCCTCTTACACTTCCATTCATACGTGAATTCATGCATTGCGTCGCGAACAGCCGAATTTACAGTTTTCTAGTAGCAAGAGTCTCTGAGCTAAGCCGCTGACAGACGGACAGACAGAAGGACGAAACTATAAGGGTTCCTTGTTGACTACGAAAAGCGTAAAAAATGGTACCATTTATTAATAAAATCTATCTATCTATCTAATAATATCTATCTAGTAAAATCCGTCCATTTAAAAAGGTGTCAACGTGATGTGTTTGCGTTGGTTGCAGTCATAAGAAAGTCGTTTAAAATAATTATCATTACATTGTAGCAGCATATATTTAGAATGTGCTAATAAAATAACTTTAGGTACTCTATAAGAATAAAAGCTCACTTCAGACTAAATGCCACTCCTATAGAGTTTAAAAACGTGTCATTTACTTCCTAGTAAGTACTGTACATATAGCAATTTTTTTTTAGACACTGCTTATATTGGGAAAAAGCGCGTTAGGGTGTCATCACACCCACTCAGTTTTTTTTTTTTTTAACTTCGCGCTCTTGGCGCACTTGGCCATACACACCCACTCAGTTGATGAAGATCTATGTCGTCAATTATTGGAAAGGCGGACTGTGTCACAGTTTTTTTTTCACTACGCTAAAGATATCGATCAACAGATCTCCTTTTCAATCAATCGATCACATCGACTGACGTCCGTCGGGTGAGTAACACCCCTTATGATCCGATTATTTGATCTGTAAGCTACAGTTGCACCACTTCAATTATGCATGAAGTTGCTGTTCCCATTTTCACTTTAACCCTTTTCTCAAAAAATGACATTATCATTAAGTATAACCTATGATATAAGCTACATTCGTATCTGCCAAAAGACCTTCTTTTTCGAATAGTACATATGTATGTACAGTGGCAGTAGGTTTACATTTGCCTACATATACAAACCTGCAGAAGTGCTCTACAAGATTGTGAAACTTTTTTGACCACTTAGATCATTCCCATTATCAACTGCACTTAATTTTTAGGGTTCCGTACCTCAAAAGGAAAAATCGGAACCCTTATAGGATAACTTTGTTGTCCGTCTGTCTGTCTGTCTGTCTGTCAAGACCCTTTTTCTCTGGAACGCGTGGAGCGTGGGGCATGCTGAAATTAATATCAAATATTCAAACCCACAGTCCCTTGAAGCTGTGAAAAAATCTAACTTCTAAAGTCAACGCAATCATAAGATACAGCCATTAAAAAGGCCATTTCCATACAAATTGCCGATTTCCAAAAACCTAAAGGGTACTTCCAGATGTCTTAGAAACTTGAAATTTGGTATGAAGGTAGCTCTTATAGCACAACCACTCAGAAAATTCTCAAAATCTTAAATTTTTATGTCTCTCTGTAAATGTCAGAGACCAATATAGAATAACCCCATACTGCGTACATTTTACTTAGGAATGGGGCTCTGCTAATATTGGACAAATTAAAACACTGGGGAAAAGCAGGGAAATCTTTGTCCGGAACCCTCGTGCGCGAGTCCGACTCCCAATATCCCGGTTTTACAATAAACACTGAAGCGTACTCGTATTAACTACCTAATATCCATGCACTTTATATGTAGGCATCAAACAATACTAATTCGTGCCTTTAATAAAATTCGTATAAAAAAGCGCATTAACATAATCGCAAGTCAATTAATCTGTGTGGTTTGAAAGTGATGTATAAGTTATCACACGAGTTTGTCGCTCTCGGTAAAATCGAGGTGACACAAGTTAAAATTTGCAGTATTTCAAATTCAACCATAAAGTTGACGTATTACGATTTGAAATATTAGTATGGTTTTGACTTAAGTATTATTTTGGTGTATTTTAAAGTTAGTTATTGGTATTAGCAAAGCTGTGGTGTACGTTTGGATTGGAATGGATTAAAAAGCTCGCGGTGACAACGCTCGCTCGATGCGGAACTTTCACACATGCACATTAAAATGCAAATTATGTAAAACTTTCAAAAGAATAAGATCGCAATGTTTTGTTACTTCATATGCTAAATAGGCATAGTTTTTGTTTCGAAGTCAGCAGACTTTGTAATTTTGCTAAATACTTACTTGTTTATTTTTACTTACCTCAAAGCTCTAGTCGATACAAACTCACAAAAAAATTTATGTACCTACTTACCTATACATATAAAAGTGTGTCTGAGGTTAATATTTCTTGTGCTTTGATATTGTGCATTCTTACCGGTTTTACCCCATGAGGAGCTGTATAGGTATATATACTATCTACATAGGTACGCGCCGCTCATTACCCAGCCAGACAGGTTAGAATTAGGATCTTATATTTTATGTCAACCCCTATAATCCAGGTTAGGTACAATCCTAAAATACTCAGGTAACTACCAAACTAACTAGCGGCTTGTCAGCAAGACACCTAAATAACTGTACTTATTTACTTCAAATTTCATCAATATACCTACTTACCTACATTTTGTACCTTTTGAGTAAAATGCCTGTGACATGCGGACGGAACGGACGGACGGACATGACGAAACTAAGGGTTCCTTGTTTGCCATTTTGGCTACGAAACCATAAAAAGTAAAGGATAAGCCAAACTTGATATTTTAGAAATGTCTCTAGCACTCAACATTCAGCCGTGGTAGGTATCCCACTAATGCTACCCTATAAGTTTGTTGATAGATATTCACTGTCATCTGTAAAGCTGAAAGTTTGTGACTTTTAGAAAAAAATCTTGAAGCAATTCATAATTAACTAATTAAACAAGGATTTAACGTTCTATATTTTTTGTTACGTGTTACTTATTTTTAATTAAAACAGTAAAATAAAACAATAATTGTTTTATTATGTATATTTGAATCTAACGCTCAGTAAATAGGTAGCAAACTGAAAAATATCTTACCATCGTCTCCTTCAAAATCAGCAATCGGGGAAACGGACGTTATCCGAAAAATGATGCCGATGATAAATAAATTACTATGGCAAATCATAATGCCGGGTTTAGATCTTATTTCAAACACATTAGTTCTAACACTGTTGCCGTATCGTGTTCGAGTTCGCGATGCGCGGGAATGGCGAAAGCACGCGCGGGCACAGCTGAGGACGCAGACTGACTAGCACAGCACCGCTTGCGTCTGGTGCAGCGGCGTGGTGCTTGCGGCGACATTTTTTTGTAAAACTTTTTTCGTTTTTATCCTATGTTCTCAAAAATAAATTAAATTGGTGTTAATTAAATAAATAAATACTTATATATCATGGGACAATTGAAATCAATTGACCTAGTCCCAAACTAGGCAAAGCCTGTATTGTATACTATTGGTGGGTACTAGACAACGGATAAACTACACTTATATAGACATATACATACTTATACATACATATATATACATACATATTAAAACATCTAAGACCCTAGAGCAAACATTCGAGTATTCATCATACAAATGCCCCGACTGGGGATCGCAGCCAGGATCTCAGCAAGCTTCATAGTCAGGGTCTCTAACCACTATAGGCTATCCGGTCGTCAAATGATGAATATTATCATGTATACTTATAACTACCGATGAAGAGCACTGAAAATAAGAAAATACTTAAATATTATTAAAATATAAACCCAGAATAGACAAAATCTTTGTTCCTGGTCCTTACATTAGATAATCAGGACAGTCCTCCGATAGTGCACTGAAATTTTGCAGATTATACATGTCGTTTACTTTGCAAGGAAAATCTCCGAATGTTAACTAAGTATCTATTGATATTGGGGCTCTACCTCTTTCATGTGATCCTCAATGGCCTTCCCTGAGCCAGACGCTGAAATGGCTGCTTTTAGAGCCATTCTGTACATTATTTAAACGATAAAAACAAAATATATAAATACATTAAGTATCTCTATAACATCTCAACTTGTTTTTCTACGTTTTTAGGGTTCCGTACCTCAAAAGGAAAAAACGGAACCCCTATAGGATCACTTTGTTGTCAGTCTGTCTATCAAGACCCTTTTTCTCTGGAACGCGTCAAGGTAGCATGCTGAAATTAATATCAAATACTCAAACCTGCAGTCCCTTGAAGCTGTGAAAAAACAACCTTCTAAGCCAACACAATCAAAAGAAACAGGGCTCTGCTAACACTGGACTTCTTAAAACACTGGGGAAAAGCGCTAAAGTCTTTCTACGAAACCCTCGTGCGCGAGTCCGACTTGCACTTGGAAGGTTTTTTTTTTCGTATTTAATGCTTATGATATCTGCATCACAAGTAAGTCAAGTCGCAATTAATATTCTGTCACTACATCGCATCATAAGCATAATTTACATTGGCTTGTGACATACACCAATGTATAGATAATTTAATTTAATAGGTTAGGATTTCTACGTTTAGCATTATTATAATACCTTTTTATAATAATCATCATCATCACCATCATCATCATCATCATCGGCCTATTTACGTCCCACTGCTGGGCCTTTTTTTTAATGCTAAATAATTTAAGTAAGTATTCGGTGCGAATTCTGAACAATTTTTTTTTTCGAAAAGACGCGTTATTTGTGATAACACTGTGTAAAATGAAGTTAGACCGATATTTACTAGAATTTCGCCACTAATAAGCGAAGTTGTTTAGTAGAAGTGAGGTTTATTTATTTATTTATGTATTTATCATAGATAGATTGTATGTTAGGGTTATAGGTATCGAAAAGGCTTTGCCTCCTGAACACACCACTATATTTATAATAAATTAATGTTTCTTATTTTTTTTTAAATATAAGAGAATAAAATAAAATTACCAATTCTACCAAAACTACGCAAGAATGGGTGTAATACTTTTGCTTTTTTTTTCACGAATAAAAAATAAGCAACAATCACACGTAGGTTTGACAATGTCAGGTAAATTTAACATCTTGGTTTTGTTTTTTGATCGTAACAAGACAAAGACAATTGATCCATCCTAGCGTCATTTCGGAGTTACATCCTTTTGGAATAAGTACCTTTTAATAAATTAATTTTTAATTAATTAATAATTAAATTCATTACAAATCCTAATGAAAATTTAAAATCGTAGGTTTGCTCCTCTTTCAAAGTAGAATACAGACAATTAATCAAATTATAGTCTCAAAAATATGAAATTTTGTCAATTTCCAGCAATGAGTTCGATCTCGTACTCGTATATAGGTAACATTTGCATCTTTCTCAATGGGTATTACCCACCTACTCCTGTTAATTGATAAGTTAGGTACTTCCAAAAAACCTGCTTTCAGATAAAAATAACCGCATTGAAATGGGTTCAACTATTTAAGAGCTACAGTGCCACAGACAGACACACAGACACACATAGTGGTCAAACTTATAACACCCTTCTCTTTTTACGTCGGGGGTTAAAAATGCTCTTTACTCAAGTGTGGTACAGTCTAACTAATTACGCTATAACTTTCTCCAAGTAGGTACCTCGTCATCACCAGCCTTTTTTTTACGTCCCACTGCTAGGCATAGGCCTCCTCTCAGAATGAGAGGGATTGGGCTATAGTTCCCACGCGGGTACAGTGCGGATTGGGACTTCACACACGTCATACATTACAAATGTATCTCCAAGTAGGTACCTAATCTGATTAAAATCTGCAAGTTACCTAGGTAGGTATATTAGCAAGTACAATAAGACCATAATAAGCATAAGCACCGACCGTATTTAGGCATTACGTAACGTCACGACGACACAAAAATACGCCAAGTTTACCCCTGGTTAGTGACTAACCCAGGTCGGTGAGTGGTTTTTATTTACAAACAGGGACGCCGATGTTATCACGCATGCGCAGTGTGGGCAAGGACCCGCCCGCAGTCGCTCGCACCCTTCTATAGCAACAACACCTCACGACACATTTCGGAAATTCATGAATGAGACACATAGTAAATAAGCCGTGAGCATGGGCAACCAATTCAAAAACGTGGCGGTGATAGCCTGCCTCAAGACTTTCCTTTTCATTTTTAACATCGTTTTCTGGGTAAGTCGATATTCAGTATCATTATTATAACAATAACATTGTGTTATCATTACAGTTATCATTTTGACAGCTGTTATATTTTGATTGCCAAACTTTGACCCTGGAAAGAAACAGTAGCATTTTTTGTTCATTAACTTATTGTCTGGATAAATGGAATTTACACTCAAAACACGTGAATATCGCTTAAGTACCTATCTGTTGTCAATACTTGTTTTAACTATCCGGGTACAACGATTCAGTGCCTACCTGTTTTCATATTTAAGTAGAGTAGTTTTGTTCGCCATGTAAATTTTGTTTTAAATTAAAAGAACAGATAGGTACTTACATATTACTTCGATTCATGTCAAGTTCACTTCCGGTAGGTTCTTAATTAAGCCATGAAATAAGGAACTGATAAGTTGCTGACCAGATGACCATTTGACCGATCGCTCCGTCAAACGTACGAGTAAGTATACCTTCTAGTGGTAGTTTTTTAGGAGAGTCCGATTCGCAAATAGCCAATCTTCGATCAACGCGCAGGTCGGAGTCTTGTATAATCAGATAAAACCTGTTGCTTTACCAACATCAAGGCTCCGGCAATCGACATTCGAAACTGGAACGAGTGCAATAGATAATAATAATACGCCTCTGTGTGCCGCAGTTAGTTGCTCTTAGGCTGCGCATCCACCATAGTTGTGCGGGTAGCTGAACGGTATGAAAAAAGCAGCCAATAGGATAGCTGTCTAGTAATGAGGCAAGAAGGAATAGTTACTTCGCACAGCTCTGACAGATACCTACGCAGCCTTATGCAGTACCTATACCTATACCGCATATAAGTGATGAACCCATTTTCCAGCTGTCGGGCCTGGCGCTGCTGGCGGTGGGCCTGTGGGCGCAGTTCGACCTGCACAAGTACATGGAGCTGTCGTCCGAGTTCTCGGGCACGGCGCCGCTGGTGGTGATCGGGCTCGCGGGGCTCATCGTGCTCGTCAGCTCCGTCGCCTTCTCCTGCATTATCAAGGGGCAGCCGGTGCTGCTTTATATTGTAAGTATAGGTACCATTAGCATTAAGTGTAATTTACCTGCGTAAGAGTCGAATAGAATTTTTCAGTCTCGATTTTGAGTTTTTCACTTCGTGTAGCTGGGTGGTCTGTCTGATAGTTAACACGGACACTTATTTTACGTTTATCGCTCTATGAACGCTCTAAATCAGAAAAAGACGCACTGATAGAAGAGCGTGATGGAGCGCGGGCGATTATGGAATAGGTTTATGGAAGCATAGGTTTAATAAGTATAAATAACATAAATGCCTTTTACAATATAAGAAAGTATTATAAATTCCAAAAAGACCATGTTTCTAATCTATAAATAAAATATAAAAGTGAAAATACTCTAACATAAGGTTAAGCTATCTTTTATTAAAATACTTAGATGTCAATTAAACTTGTAAAAATATTACAAAAAAAAAAACCTACGTAGCTAAGTGCAAAAGTTTGATTTTATGTAGATACATACAATGACTATAACTAAGTATATCCTACCAGAGAGCATGAAGGTATAATATTGAGTTGAGACTTATGTAGATATAGCTCTAGTATAAAAGTTTTTCCCCAGGTTAGGCAAAAATCAATCTTATTTCAATGTCGTAAGCACTTTGACATGTAAAAATATTTTAAACTTGTTTTGCCCCATAAATTGTAGTGACCTTGGCGCTATCTGTCATCCACATACCTACCTCGTTAACAGTGTTGCAGATTCATTGAAAACGCTAGGGATGATGGCACGGCACATTTTCTTGACATGTAGCTACCAATAATTTGATAAAATAAAATTAAACTGTTTATTTCGAATAAAGAAACAAAAATCATACAATACGAAATTAACCTGTAAGCTTTAAGTCACCTGGTCTATTTGATGTGAACTTCACAACTCACTTTTTTATTTAAATGCTTTAAGTATACGGACTTAAAAGAGGTTTTATTATGTTTTAAAACTCCATAATAAGTGATTTCCTGATTTCCTGAATGATTTCGCTTAATTTCCCCAGTTTGAAACAGAGCTGACGGCGAAATTGGAAATTTCGAAAACTTAATATTTTATTCAGAAAACTAATTAAATTGTACGAGTCTCTTGTTTAATAGAAATATTCTTGTAACAAAAACTTTTTATATACCAATATGTCACATTGACAGTGGGACAACCCTATGACTTAGTTTCAATGAATCCGCAACACAGATAACGGAGTGTGGTCATCCAGTAAACTTTAGCAACTTCCAGCGCCATCTAGTCATCGAACATAATAACTTTTAAGTTCTGTTCTAAATAACGCTGACGAAGTTTCTAAAGCCGGTTGCAAAACTAAATACAACTGCTTCTCATCTTTAGGACTTCGGTCCCCACCCCAGGCATAACATCTGCTATCTGAAATCTCTTTGACTAAAATACCTACTATTTTACCTATTGATATTATATTATTATTATTGATTTTGATTCGTAAAAGTCCCTTTGTAGTACATGGGCTAAGGGCACACATACAACCTTCAACAAGGTAGGATAACAAATAATTGATGTAATCTGATGTATCGTCCAGTACGGCGGTTTCCTGGCTTGCATCTTCATGATGGACGCGGGCGTGGGCGCGTCGGTAGCGTGCTACCGGGACACCTTCGCCAAGGGGCTGCACGACGGGCTCACGCAGACCCTCATCACCTACGACCCTCACAAGGGCAACTTTGACTTCGCGCAGGCCAATGTAAGTACCCACGTCATGGTTTACTACAGGCGTGTAAACTAATCGCGAGCCGCGGTGTGTAGAAGGCGCAGAGAGAGTCGAAGTGACAGCGATCGATCATCGACGTGTGATAAAACCACATCTCTCTCCTGGAATTTCAGTTAGGTTGTACCTGCGCCTATTCCTGCTTTTGATATAATGGCCTTAATGACTCTTTTGACTGCCTAAATTACTTCAAATATTTACGGGGTTATTGTTTACCTAATTTCTGTAAGTAATCATTTTTGTTTTCCGTTGCCTACAAAAAGATATAGGCAATTTTGTCTCGAGGCTGTTAATGTTGCCGTGTGGCGTGCTTGCAGCTCCACTGCTGCGGCGTGTCGAACTACTCGGACTGGGTACGCCTGTCGCCGCAGCGCACCATCCCCGTCTCGTGCTGCGGCGACCCCAACAGCTGCGTCACGGCCAATTACAGCGACGTCTATCAGGAGGTAGGTACTTTACTTATACAGTACACAGACTGTGTTCCAAATAGGGAAATGTAAATATTTCAGTCTGGGTTTAACTTTACTACAAAGGAATTGTCATGGGAATTGTCCTTCAACCAGCAGAGGCTTAAGTCAATATATGGGTAAGGCCAATGCCGCCAAAATTATAAAAAACTGTAAGCCCTTGTAAAATTTTGATTTGTTTCGCCATATATAAAACTGAATAAAGTTGTTTGTTTCTCAAACCCTCCTATTTTTGGTCAAAACTTGGTTAGGTACTTAACTTACTTTGTCTTGAGTACCTACCTTGTACGCTCAACAACAAGCTTTTTAACCTTTTCAACGCCAAGGACGCTTAAAAGCGTCATGAGCCGAAGTGCCTACGACGCCACCAACGCTTATATGCGTCCGGCTGCACAGTGCAAATGCGACCTACGAACGTATGCTTAAGGTTTAAGTCCCCGTTGACGTTATGCCAACTAGGCGTGTGGATGACAACTTTTGTATGCGACGTTGGCGTTGAAATTAAGGGTTAAAAACAGTAGTTAGTGTAATATTTGCGTTACGGTATCACAAAAGTTATTGTGTTATCTATTATGATCATTTAAACAGCCTTACCCGTATATAGGAACTTAAAGAAACTTAACAGGGGCGTTCGCCTAAACTTAGTAAAATATTTACGGTTTATTATGTGGAACCCTATAAGCGTCTCTGCTCCATTAGATCTGGGGTAGTTTTAGTTTAACGTGTGCAATAGAAAAAAAGGCCATGTGTCAATACCTACCAACGAAATCCATTGGGATTGCAAGATCAAGAGTTCGATCGCCATTCCACACACACAATCTCGCTCATTATGCTGATTTCAGGAGATCGATTTTTGATATCACCAATTGCCAAAAGCCGTATTTTTGAATGTCACCTGTCTACTAACATGCAGCTAATTTGCGTTACTGTCGTAGACAAGCATGTCAACATGGTGGATTGAGGTTAGTTGTCACTGCCGGTGGTGAAGAAGTCGCTCAGTGATCTCGTTTACGACCGGGCGAGGGCATTCGTAGGTATTTGATACCACGGGCATGAGAATTTTAGTCACCGGTGAGATTAAAAAATACGAACTTTTTAGAAATCACTGAATTTAGTCACCGAGTGAGATTCAAAAATCGATCCCCAGTACTTAATTGATTTGCATTTTAATTATATCCTACCATATACCAACATTAATTTGATTTCAGGGTTGTTACAAAGTGATAGTTGAATACCTACAGAGCAACATGAATTTACTGATGGGCATCGCGGTCGGAACTGCACTGTTTCCGCTTGTTGGCACCATCCTCTCCTGCTTTCTGGCCAGCTACATCAAGAAATCGAAGTACGACGTCATGAACTGAAGCCAACAATAATCTGTCAAATATACAGTATTATAAGTAACATAAAAACGGAAATTCTCAATCTTAACTCTTGGACTGAATAACTATATACTCAATTAATGATATAGCTAAATGTTAAAAACTATTAAAATAAGTATATATATGTACAACTAAACTTGTAGCTTTTTGTCTTTAAGTATATGGTATTGTCAATAAGCATAGGTTTATTTATTTTTAATACTTAAATTCTTGATGGATAAGAAGTTTTAAAAGAAATTTATTCAAATGTTTATGTTTAATGTTATAAAATTATGCAAGCATATAAATTTCGAATTTTATTTGTAAACATAGCTGATTGTTGGCCTGGATATGGTATTATTCTTGACCCCTTCTGAAAATCGTGTCTGCTCTTGCATATTCTGGTGCAATAAGCATTTTGCTGTTGGCACTTTTTGTGGATTGTACTTGCATTATCATCCAACCTACAAGATATCAACATAGGACCACTGGATGGAAGTGGATCACATTTAACTTGCGAGATTTGACTTGCATAAAGTAACAGGGCAAGATAAATAAAAGGTTGTAAAAAAATAAAAGGACAATGAAATTTTAACAAAATATGTATTGCTTCTTCCTAAAGTCTTATAACAGTATGAATCAATCTAGTCACTGTCGGAGCTGTCCTTGTCCTCCTTGGTCTCGGCCGGGGTGTCCTGCTTGTAGTGCCGGTATTCCGGTTTCAGCTCCCACATGTTTTTGTGTGGATTCTTCAGGTTGTAATTGCAAACTTCCTTTAAAATCTCTTTTAAGTACACAATGGGCTGTTTGGTTATCTGGGAATGGTAACATTAGAATAGAACACATTGATATATTTCTCTCATAGAGGTATTAGAGGGTTGCATGGTTAAACCTGATATGTTAAACTAACTTTTTTCAAATATGGAAAAACAGAAATACCTTTACAAGATCCTTAATGTTATAATATTGATGTTTTTCAAATGCTGCGAACAGTACATTGAGTACTGCATCCTTGTCATCTCTCGATTTTTTGCCTTCTGCTTTCTTCTGCGCTTGGTATTCAATCTGAAAATTGTATATAAATTAAATTAAAACATAAAGAACAATTAAAATTTCTTAACAGGACAATGCAGATTCCCAATACTTACATTATGCTTATGATCAGAAACAGGCTTGAAGCTCTGTACAATTCTATCTAATTGTTGTACTTGGCGTTGTGGCATAGATGCCTTCCTTATAGACTCAGACTTTAATTTGTAATAGGTAGGGTCCGCATAGGGCCTACACTCCAGCTTCTGTACTATTCTTCCCTCCATGTACAGCTTTTCTGTCTCTGGAACTACAGAATCAGTATTGGATGCTGGAAAAACAGAAAAACATAATAGGTCATGCAATTTATGTTACTTATTATTATTCATTTGTAATGTTGCAGCTGATGTACCTATTAACAATAAAATTTAATCCGTACTTACGCACAACATGGGAAAATACGCCTAAGGATTGCCTAGTCACGTTGGAAACGTCCAGACGGTGTTCTTTTGGGATACTCTGCTCGCCAGGCTCCTTCAGGCACATCACAGCCTCTGACAGCGATAGTTGCACCTGGGCCCTCTGACCTTGTACACGGGATATCTTCAACTTTCCTACTTCGATATTTCCTGGAGCTTTTTCCCATCTGTTTGCTATATACTTAGGTACTTTGACGAGCCAGACTCCTCTCCCAGTATTGGATAAATCTAATTCCCGATCTATTTGAGGAACTGTAGGTGGAATACTCATTTTGAGGTACAAACAATTTGTTTGGCTAATATTAACGAGAGGCAAGTTTCCTTATATTCTACTGAATAATAATACAACACTTATTTCACAATCAACAAACGAACATGTCAAAAACACATTACATTTTTTTATTTTTTTTATTTAATTCATCCCATAAGGGATAGGCAAAGGAACTGAGTCCATACAGCCACGTCTGATGTGTTTTGTAAATTTCTGTATATTAAAGTCCTGTCATCGTCAGAGTTGTGTCAGTCTATCCTAGTCACGTCCTGTCAACTGCTCATGCCTTCCGTAAAGCGATAGTATACTTTACGGCGAGCTACGGCGAGCAGCAGCCGGCGGATATTTGGGGGTCACTAACAGAGGGAATACGCGTTTTCACTTGAATTCTTCATTTGCTGGGCACTTTCACGTCAACTTGTTGTATAATACACTATCTTTATTATCCACCAAACCACATTAAGCACAAAAACTAAAATTCAATTAACGACACGATCCACTCTCATCGGTTTCCCGCTAAATTCCCAACACATTACACATAAAATTAACCCCTCGTATGCTTAGTCACGGATCCGAGCCAAATTTAAGGCTATCTTTTGCAATTTTTTTTGCAATCTCCAAAATTAGTCGGTATTAAAATAAATTTAAATAAAAGAGACTTGACTTGAAACTTGAATGTAGTTTTTTTTTTTTTACTTCCCGCATACGAGGGGTTAATACAATTTGATTACAACCACTGGCAACACTTGTGTAAAAAAATTTGTCTCGGATTCGGATTATATTAAAAGTAGTTCTATGCGTGCGTGGAAAGGAATGTTAGATTATTTGAGACATTTGTTTAACAATCACATTGGATTTTTACAAGCTTATAGGGTTAAGTACGAAATACGCCTTTGTAAATGTCACAGTTGTCATTATGGTCATTATTTTCTATCTATTGTGTGCGTTGCGTGAGTCAAGTCCGAATTGAATTTCACGGAATTTTCTTTGCATTTTCTTCTCATTAATTTATTTATGTGAGAAATGTGATATCGTAGCCTAACTATTGTTTTATATTATTGTATGGGTATGTGATAGTAGCTAAGTAAAGTCATGTTCGGATATAGTAAAGAAGCTGTTAGAGTGAAAGTCAAGGTTTGTATTGCAGAGCAGATAGCATACAATTTCGCTTGTAAATTCTTAAACTACGACGTTTTTCTTTCAGGTTTTTTACTAAAGCTTATCAATCTTAAGACTAAGGTGACTTAGTTCGAACCACACATGAATATTCTCTAAAGTAAATTTAAAAACAGCAGAAATGACCATTAATAGCAGTGAATTGAAGTATCACTTCTACGGAGCCCATACTGTAGATACCTCTATTATTATTATTATTTTTTACTTTTATTATCTTATTAAATGCAAGTTTTATTATGAACCAACAAAGTAATAAAACACATTAAAAACAACCTAAACTTAAATAATAAATATCTAAATGTAAACAACAATTTTAACAAAATATATCACCCCGCAATATTCCCGGCGTAAAGATGCCAAAACGCTAGCCGCGTTGCCGCGCTGAATATATAACATTAGATGATTAGTTTTTTCCTAGAATCAGTAACTCTGTTATCGTAGAATAATATTCGCCTATTTCATTTGGAATATAACATTGATCAGAATAAAAGAAAAAGTAATATATTGTGCTAGTACTAGTGAATGTTGGGATGCAGTCTTTAACCATACTCATGAAGCCTTAACAATCAGCAAAAACTAAATGAGTGGTTATCAGAGTGGAACGGCAATTACCTTGAATTTTTATGTGTACCTACTTAAAATAACTCATTTGCTGTTTATTGCAATACTGGACTGTAAAGTAAAACATTTAAAGTGCATTGGAATGAATGATAACAGAAGTCTAAATTTGCCTTTTTTTATTTTATTTATTAAGCCTTACAATTCAGATACAGATAATATATACAAATAATAATCTTTCCGCGGTAAACATTTTAAACTTCGGCATCTGTGTGCCCGTTGGCAAAGGCCTCCCCCAGCAGTCTCCATTCTCTCTCACATGCAGCCACTCTTGTCCATGTTCTGCCAGCTACTCTAGCAATTTTGTCCTCCCAGCGTCAAAATTGCCTTCCTTTCTTCCTTTTCCCGTCTCTTGGGATCCAGGTTGTTATAGTTTTGCTCCATTTGTCTGGGCCTCGCATGATTTGACCGGTCCACTTCCATTTCATATGTTTTATTTTGCAAGCTACATCAGTTACTTTTGTTTTCATCGCAATTCCTCGTTTCGTATTTTATCTATTCTTCTCTTGCCTATCATGCTTCTCTCCATAGATAGCTCTTTGGCCAATTTCCAATTTCTTTTCATGTCCCTTTGTTAGTGCCCAAGTTTGACAGCCATAGGTGATTATTGGTAGTATGCAGATGTTAAAAAGTTTTCGTTTGATCTTTATGCTGGTTTTCTTGTTTTTCATAATTTCCTTGAACGACCAGTAGGATTTCCATGCATTACTTAATCTTCTATCAATTTCTTTGGTTGTCAAATCTTGGGTAGAGATAATTTGGCCTAAGTATAGATATTCTGATTCATATTCTATTACTCTGTTGTTAATTTTGATTATTGTCTGGGTGTCGTTATTTGTCATGGCCTTTGTTTTTTGGGTGTTCATTGTTAGACCTACCTCTCTGCTTGCCTTGTCTATGTTCGCCGTTTATGTTAAGACCAAGTTGGTCCCAGTCGAGCTTTCGGAAGACCTCTTCTAGGATGGCTGAAAATAGTTTTGGCGACAGGGGGTCTCCCTGCTTTACCCCTCGTTGTATTTTTACAGCCTCTCCTTCTCTCTCGAGTTTTATCTTGGCCGTTGCTCCAGTGTAAATATTTTTAATAATTCTTATATATTTGTGGCCAATTCCTTGGTTGCTTAGGGCTTCCCAAACTTTCCTGTGATCTATTGAATCGAAGGCCTTACAGTAGTCTACAAAACAACAGAAGAAAGTTTTGTTATATTCTTTGCATTTTTCTATTATTTGTTTGACTACATGGATATGATCAACAGTTGAATAGTTATTTCTGAACCCTGCTTGTTCCTTTGGTTGGTTTTCATCCAGAGTGCTGGTAATCCGACTCAAAATTATCTTCGAGAATATTTTGTATAGGTTTGATATTGAGCTTATCGGTCTATAATTGCTTATATCATTTTTATTGCCTTTTTTGTGTACTAGTGTGATACAGGAGATTTTCCATTCTTCTGGTATTTGTTCAGTTTCTAACATGATGTTGAATAGTTCTGTTAACACTGTTATGATATGCTCTTTCACTTCAATCAGCGTTTCGTTTAATATTTTGTCTGGGCCAGCAGCTTTGTCTCCTTTTCTTTGTGGATATTGCTTTTTCTACTTCTCGTGGTAATATTCTAGGTACCTCGGAATTTCCAGGTAATATAATATTTTCTCCCATATCTTGATTCGAGTATAGTTCTCTATAGAATTTTTTGGCTATTTTGATAATATCAGGTCTTCTAGTTTTAGAAGATCGGAATTATCATTCAATTTAGGAATCCATTCTTTTTTTTCTTGTAGGATTTTCATTGCCTTTTTGTTCCACCTGTCCTCTCTATTAAGATGTTAATCGTTTTTTTCCTGTAAACTGGTCATCTCCTGGATCAGCGCCGCCCTTCTCTCCAATAAGTGTATAGTCCTTTCAGATAATATTTCCTTGCCTCTTTTAATTGGTTCTTTTTTCTTTTTACATTTTTTCAATACATTGATCAAAGTAAAACATTTAAAGTGCATTGGAATGAATGATAACAGAAGTCTAAATTTGCCTTGATTAAAAGCAAATGTTTAATCTTATTTATTCAACGTGTTCTTTTTTTGTAGAAATGTGAAGGCAAACTGCAACCAGAACTAAGGAAGTTCTCAGTCGACCCTCAGATAACCTCATTGGAGGTTTTACAAAGCATTTTAGTGAAAGCATTTGATATAAAGTCAGATTTCACTCTGTCATACAGAAGTGTTGATGACAATGGACAGGAGATATACTTGCCTCTTCTCTCTGACTGGGACCTGGATGCTGCTTTTCTCAAGTATGTATTCTTATCTACAATCTTCTATGAATTTATTTACAAGGTGGCATAAAGTTCATTAAACAATGCAGTATATTTGTATTGAATTGTAAGTTATCCATTTTAATAGTTGCTAACCTAAATGAAAGACTGGCCTTCTAATAATTTTTCCCTTACTTATTTTAGGGCGCATAATATAGCCCTGACACAGCATTCAGAGCCATGTGTCCAGTTAAGGGTGGACATGAAGCCATTTGCCGAGGCTTCAGAGGACTGGGAGCCCCCGAGCATGAGCCCCCTGGCGTCGCCGGCCTGCCGCGACTCCACGCGGGAGCAGCCCACTGTCGCGCCTCCACATCAACCCGAGAAACAGGAGATTTCAACAGGATTTCAAGGATTAATCATGAACCAGGTAAATGCAACTGCCATGTACAAGAGAATGGTGTGATTGTGTTAACACTTCTAATACTAGTTGCTCTGTGAGCTGTAGAGACCTCTCGAGCCCATTTTTTAATATTTGTGGATTTTTTATTTTCAAAAAACAAATCAACAAAAATATCTAAGTGTAATTATCCAACTTGCTTCCAAAATTTCCTGAGAATCGGCTGAGAAATGCAACCTGTTGAGAGCAGCCGGACACGCTTTTGTCCAAGCTGAAACAGAGATGTTTTGCTCAGTCAAAAAGTTGTCTGTTGCATTAGTTTATGTCTAGAAACATAATAATTACGGAGTAAATTATGTTTTGATTTGAAAGCTCTCGAAAATATTATAAAAACCATTTGAATATCAGACAACAAACAAACAAACCTTATCAAATTATTTGTCTATAATTATTAAAGTTCAAATTTATTTGTGCCATTTTGACTAACTACTTCATTTCATATAGGCTTAGCCTGCTTGTACATAGTCAGTATGCCAGCCATTAAAGCCATCTATCTGGTCATTAGTGGAGTGGCTAGCATGGGTGACACCCGGTGGGGATATTGTGGGTTGCACCCCAAAAATCAATCATCTCATCATCAAACTTGAGAGTTACACTCTTGTCGGTGGAGTTTCATCCAATCATTTCTCCTATGAGCCAGTTCCTTGACCTCCTGATACGACACGACACCGGCCTTCCCCTTATCTGGTCCATGTAGCTTCGCCTAGGCCGACCTCTTCCTCTCTGTCCTTCAAAAATCAATCAAAACTGTTAAAATAACAAATGAAACTAATGGTAATTTGTGTTTTTATTTATTATTTTTTATTTATTTATATCCAGCCTATTGAAAACTCCTGCCCCTAGGTCGAAAAAACATTAAATATGGTGTCCCGAGCCCTCAACCTGTGCGACGACCCCAACTCGCCGCCGCGCGCCCCGCTCAGCGACATCGAGTTCCGGTCATTCCTCGACGCCGTCGGCCAGATCACTGACGCGGCCAAGCTGCGGGAGGTCATTTATTGTGGCGGCATAGATCCCAGTTTAAGGTTGGACCGTGACACAAACAGACCAATTTCATTTTGTTACATAACTGAAAACTAATAATACTAACTATACTGTATTTGTGCATGATAATAACTTAAATTTTTACTATTCAGCTATATTAAAATATCACAATATTTTGACACCTGCCTACCATACTATTTCTTTACATTTTACAGAAAAGTCGTATGGAAACATATATTGAATGTTTATCCTGATGGCATGACTGGAAAAGAGAGAATGGACTACATTAAAAGGAAAGCAAATGAATATTATGCTCTTAGAGCTCGTTGGAAAGACTGCATTCAGAAGGGGAAGGTTTGTCTCTTATTGATGTATACATTTAGCAGTTATCAAGAGCACAATGGTGTTTTGCGAGCGCAAGCAATGACAACAGCATGTGAACTTGCGTCTCTTAACTTTCCCAGAATTCTGGAAGCTTAACTCGACCTTAATTACCAATTTTACGTACCTAATATGAAAAGTAAATACCTAAGTGTAATTCCTTCAGGTAAACGCGGACTTAGCCTACGTGACGAGTATGGTGCGGAAGGACGTGTTGCGAACGGACCGACACCACAATTTCTACGCCGGCAGCGATGATAACCAAAACATCGCTTCCCTCTTTAACATTCTGACGACGTAAGCATTCGTTTATAGAAGCAATACATTTATTTATTCTTATTTACCTACTGTATTTTTTATTATTTTATTTACACAAGTCAGTATCACTATGCTGAACTTTCACACCAAGGTACCGTCGAAATAAAGTACAGTGCCCTTAGTGTAATCAAAAAGCTCAAAAACGCCTCGATCGCGTTTTCGTTAAAGTGTCAAATAGTATGAGAATTGTTAAACGCGAATTGTCCCTTGAAAGTGGGTAGTGTTTTTAAAATCATCTGGAACTACATACTTTGTTTAAAAGACGTAACAATTCCTTCCTTGTTTTTTAGCTACAAATAATTATACTAAGTACCTACCTACTAAATATTTTTTCTAAAACAGAAAACTATCCGAGAGGTGTACTAAGTTACTCGTGTCCGCCGTCCGTGTAAGTGTGTTGCGTGGTGCGCAGGTACGCGCTGAACCACCCGACGGTGAGCTACTGCCAGGGCATGTCGGACCTGGCGTCGCCGCTGCTGGTGACGATGGGCGACGAGGCGCACGCCTACATCTGCCTGTGCGCGCTCATGGCGCGCCTGTCCTCCAATTTCCTGCTCGACGGAGAGACCATGACGCTCAAGTTCGCCCACCTCACGGAATCCCTCCAGGTCTACGACCCGGATTTCTACGCCTATCTGAAGTCTCAGCAAGCCGATGACCTGCTCTTCTGCTACCGCTGGCTCCTCCTAGAAATGAAGCGAGAATTCGCGTTCGACGACGCGCTCCGCATGCTGGAAGTGCTCTGGGCGTCCCTGCCGCAGAGGGCCCCGGCCGCGGAGCTGAGCCTGCGCGAGCGCGCGCGCGACGAGCGCCCGCCGCCCCCCGGCGCGCTCGCCGCGGGCCCCCGCGAGAACGCCTACACCAAGGTCTGCGCCATCCGGCGCCAGAGCTCCAGCTTCAGCTTAGCGAACGTCAAACCCCCAAAACTAGCGACATGCAAGCAACTGAACCACAGTCTAGACGAGAGCGCGACAAGAGATACTGCGAATAACTCGTCCCTCAAACACGCCAAGGAGTTCCAGAGTCTGGACGACGCGGCCCTGCAGACGATGAAATCGAAAGTGGACAAGAAAGATAACAACGTCGAAGCGATCATAGAGAATACGCTGGGCGAAGACTTGAAGCCTCACGTCCGACGGAACATGAAAAGTTTACCTGAAAATGACAAGCAGGAGACTCACTCGAATACCGAAATCTTGTTAAACGGCAAATCAGATTCGGACAGTAAGGATACGACGTTGGGAGGGCAGATTAGGCTATTACGCGATAAAATATCAGTTCATAATAATAAATTTGACGCGTCCAATGACACGGACTCATCTAACAGGCCGAAAGTAAAGATGATTAAGAATTTGAATGAATTTCTCAATTTCGCGACGGCCAGTAACGCCGATCCCGTCAGACGCGAAAAATTGCAAAGAGCTCACTCCGCTATAGAACACACAAAGGAATACCCGAAAATCACACTGACCAAAATGTCGATGGACGAGAGCGATCTAGGCAAACAGAACGTCCGAGAAGCCTTAATGAATAAGATTAATAAGAATATTTACAACGACACGAACGACGGCAGCAGCCCTGACGACTCGCAGGAGTACTACCCGATGACGACCGCCGTGACGCGCGAGCTGCGCCTCGAGCTCGAGCAGCTGGACCGGCAGGTGTTCGGGCCCGCCCGCGGCGCCGCGCGCAGCGCAGACGACGTGTACCTGTGGGAGAACCCTCTGCACCGGAACACGCCGAGCGCTCGCGCCGCGGCCAGCTGCCCGCACACGCCGGACGAGCAGGCCGACCTCGAGCTGGACGACTCCGGCGAGATCTTCGAGAACCACTCCGGCAAGACCTCCGTCACGCCCATCCGCCTCGTGCGCAGCGCGCGCCGCGCCGGCGCCGCCCGCGTGCCGCGCCGCCGCGCCGCGCGCTCCAGCGACTCCGACTCCTCCGAGCGCGAGCCGACGCCCGCCCCCGAAGACCCGCCCCTCCCCGCCGACTCGCCCGACCCGCCCTTCTCCAAATCGCACAAGTTCTTCTCGAACATGTCGCAAGAATTGGAAAATGCAAAGAAGAACTGCGAATCTCTACTGAACACGAAACCCTCGAATCTGCACAGCGTCGCGTCGACGATAAACAACTTCCAGAAGAAGTACGAGGCGTTCAAGCCGCCGCTCCAGAAGACCTGTAGCGTCAGCTCGGCGAGCAGCTCGGGCGGCGCCAAGAGCGTCGGCGGCCTGCCGGCGCCCGCGGCCTTCGGCGGCGGCAACCCCTTCCTCATGTTCCTGTGCCTGACGGTGCTGCTGCAGCATCGCGACTACGTCATGCGCAACCGCATGGACTACAACGAGCTGGCCATGCACTTCGACAAGATGGTGCGCAAGCACAACGTCAACCGCGTGCTCAACCAGGCGCGCCACATGTACGCCGTCTACCTCAAGCAGCAGGCGCTCCGCAGCGCCGACGTCGCCACGTGAGCGGCGCGCGCGACGCCCTCGCTGGCCAAAAGTGAAACGATCTCTTGTAACGTTTGCTCATAAGATGTATTTTGGTAATGAATCCTATTGGACTGTAATGTTATTGGAGATGTTCTATTAATTTTTAATAATGGAAAGATCTAGTGCTCCGGATTGCAGTTCATGTGACCTATATATTTATTGAAGTGAGTGGAGTCCAGATATAAATAGGACTGATTAAGACTTAATTAATTATACTTAGGTTTTTATTCCAAAGAACTTATTTATAATGTTATATTGTGATATTTTTGCACCATACTATTATGTTATTATAATTTTCAATAACTTTTGTATGAGATTTATTTGTTGTTTACGAAATAATTATGTTATTTGTGTATTAGCTGACCGAGCACATAATGTAAGTGCGACTAGTGCTACATATGCAGTTTTGTCAGTGCCACTTTTTAAAACTATGTACAAAAAGAACGCACTCGGTATATAAAGCAAACGGTATGCCGCGCAAATTGCTTGAGGAGCAAAATTCCTCTGTCCTAAGTACAGTACGATTACTCTAAGTTTACCACTGACGGATGGTTTGCCTTCATTTCATTTTCAAATTTATTGTTGTACAAATAAAATACTTATTACAAAATTTGTGTCATTTTTGCAGAATTGTGTAATAAGTGTTTTATTTGTACGACATTAAATTTGAAAATGAAATGAAGGCAAACCATCTGTCAATGGTGAACTTAAAATAATCGTTCTGTAAGCGACGTGATCGACGTGCTTATCGAACTGTTCAAGAATACTTCGAACACAGCTTCACAATAATAGAATTAAGAAAATATGTACCTATCTCTAACCATAATATTTGCTCCTTACATTTTAAATAAAATATGTGCTTTGTGGCCTACAGTATTCATTACAATGTTATCCACTTAATTATGTACTTATTATCATTTCAAGAAAATATTTTACTTATTAATACTGGTTGAGAAATTAAACTATTAGCTTAATGTAAGAAGTGTGTTTAATTTAAACTTCATACCTTAAAAGGAAACCGTATGAAAGATATGTGGCGCCACTAGCGCCTGGCTGCGCGCCGCATCATTCCGCCACTTTGCTTGCATGGCCTGTGCAGAGCTGGCTCGAACTGGCCAATCAACGTCTCGCGCGGTACGCGTGACGGTGGACGCTGATTGGCTGGTTCGTTACCACCGGCATGGTTTTTTTCTAGGGCTCTCTGTCGATCCATGCCCACGCGCGGTGGTGTTCGAAATAAAATCGGTAGTTTGTACAGCAACCCGATGTGTATATATTTTATTGTGATGTGAACGATGATTACACATATCTATATAAAAAGTGGAGTAATTCTTTCGCCCTCGAACAATCCGACTCCAAAGTGGTGACCCCGACGTGATATACGCATCGTGCCGTGCCGTATAGTGCTACCCACGACGCGGTCCCAGCCACGCCGCCGTGCCACCGCCGCGGCCCTGCGATCCTGCGGGACACACAAAAAGTGCGCGCCCGCCGATTACGTGCGGCCCGCGAGCCGCGCCCGCAGCGACCACGTGCCACGTCAACCTCCGTGCCCCCGCGCGCACTACCTATACGTGCGGGCTGCTCGCGCCTTGCGCTCCGTGTGCGCCCGTCTGCGCCGCGCGCCTCCAACGTGCATGGCCCCACCCTCGGCCCGGCGCCGCTGCCCCGCTCGCGGCCCACCACCCGAGTGACTTCGCCTGCGGAGCGCGTGCCTACGCGCCCGTGCCTGGCCGTCCCCGCGCGCCGCTACTGCGCTGCGCTGTGGACAAAAGCGCCCAGCCAGACCGACGGCAACTCTCCAGTGTGCCGCTACTGTGCGCACGCCGTGCGTCGCCTTTGGGGGTGCCCCGTGACCACCACGCCGAGTCGCTGAACACGTGGTGCGCTAACACGCGCACGCTGCGAGCATTGAGCTGCCGCCGCGTCGTCGCGTCGATCCCGTGCCGCGCCACTGCGACACGCTGACACCTACCCAGATTCGCTGGCCAGTACATCTCCGTCGCGCAGTGCGGACCCAAAGAGCACGCGCTTACCAAGTTTTAATTATTTTTTTATTTTTAACCTAACTAATAACAGCGTAATTGTAACTTAATTTTAGCCTGTGTAAACATGGACGAATTGGAGGCTCGTTTGGCGGCCTTGCAGGACAAATATACTGCTCTGCAAGACCAGTTAAGCAAACAACATACACAAGCCCCTACCCCCTCTCCCCCAACTGCAATTCACAAAGTAGCTGTCCGACTTCCTCCCTTCTGGACAGACAAACCAGCCGTGTGGTTCGCCCAAGCTGAGGCACAGTTTATATTGTCAGGAATAACACAAGACTCAACTAAATATAACCACATCATATCACAGCTCGACACACGACTGGCAGCAGAGGTTGAGGATGTTATCACCAACCCTCCGAAGGACGGAGCGTACCAGCTTCTTAAGGCAGAGCTGGTGAGAAGGCTGTCACAATCTGAGACGGAGCGGGTGAGAAAGCTGACCAGCAAGGAGGAGCTTGGAGACCGTCGCCCCACACAGTTTCTGCGGCACCTCAAATCTTTAGCAGGTGAGACACCAGACCTTGTTATGTTAAAACAGTTGTGGCTCTCTCGTCTGCCCAACCATATCCAGGCCATACTCACCAGCCACTCCGATGTAGACTTGGAAAAACTAGCAGAACTGGCAGATAGCATTATGGAAGTGTCACCAGCCAACCCTATGCTGGTGCACTCCACCACGGGCAGCAGTTCAGGCCTACCTCCCTCCACAGCATTCCAAGCAGCGCCTGTACAACCAGTACCACTTGTACAACCCACTCCGACCTCACCAGTGATTACCACGGAGTGGCTGCTCGGTTTAGCTGCCAAAGTTAATTTATTGTGCGAGCAGATGTCAGTGTCCGCTGTGAGTCAGCAATATAGAGGCAGGCCACGGAATAGGTCACAATCCAGATTCAGGTCCCAGTCCAGGGGAGCACCAGCCACGCCGGCACAGCCTACCATATGCTGGTATCATAAAAAATTTCAAGCCGACGCCCAGCGATGCACTAAACCATGCAGCTGGGTTAACAATACCCCCCCGGCTGCGGCAAACTCCCCCGGCAATCAGTAGCGGCGGCAACTGATTGCCTCCCCGTCGGCCGCCGTCCTTTTGTCACCGACAGACACACAAAGTGCCGTTTCTTGCTCGACACTGGGTCGGATCTGTGCTGTTACCCCAAACATCGACTCGCCGATCACCGCGTAGCCACAGATTACGACCTCAGCGCAGCAAACGGCACCCGTATTAGAACTTACGGCACCATACAGTTGAATCTAGACTTAGGCCTAAACAGACCATTCAAATGGAACTTTGTTGTAGCGGATGTTGACCTTGCCATCATTGGGTCAGATTTCCTGGCACACTACAACTTACTGCCTGATTGCCGCGGCAAGAGACTTCTTGACGGCCAGTATTGCCGTGCAAGTCCGCCCCCGCCCCTCTATCTACAGAACAACAAAGTAGTGTGAAAGCGGTTGCTACCAAAAACTGTCCGTTCCTAAAATTACTTTCAGATTTTCCGGACATCACGAGGCCACCGGGCATGATCCGAGCGAGGAAACACAACACGGTGCACCACATCACCACCACCGACGGCCCGCCCGTATCCTGTCGCCCTCGCCGCCTCGGTCCTCAGAAGCTGGCTGCTGCAAAGAAGGAATTTGATGAGATGGTTCAGTGCGGGACAGCACGACCATCGAAGAGCCCCTGGTCCTCACCCCTCCACATGGCACAAAAGCGAGACGCCACATGGCGCCCTTGTGGAGACTACAGAGCGCTGAACTCAAGGACCACCCCTGACCGATACCCTGTCCGGCACATCGGTGATTTCAACCAGGCTGTCGCAGGCTGCACTATCTTCAGCTCGATCGACCTGATTAAGGCCTACCAGCAAATTCCTATCTTCAAGGCAGACATAGAGAAAACTGCCATAACCACCCCGTTCGGAATGTTTGAATTTCCATACATGACATTCGGCTTACGCAATGCCGGACAAACATTCCAACGGTTTATTGATGAGGTCACTCAAGGCCTGGATTTTACATACTTGTATGTGGATGACATCCTGGTTTTCTCTCGCGACGCCGAGCAGCACTCGGAGCACCTGCGCACGCTATTCCAGCGACTCCAGGACTATGGTGTAGTCGTGAACTCTTCGAAGTGTCACCTAGGCGTAGACCAACTGGTTTTCCTGGGCTACCACATCAGCACCGAAGGCACACGACCGCCCCCAGAACGCATTCAAGCCTTGCAGGATCACCCGCTTCCCAAAACTATACAAGGAGTGCGGAGGTTCCTTGGCATGATCAATTACTACCGGCGTTTCTTGCCCCGTGCCGCCGAACTGCAAGCACCCCTGATCGACGCCTTAGCCGCGACCAAGGACAAAGGAGCGAAGCCATTCCCCTGGACGTCAGAACTGGAGCAATGCTTTGAAGCCTGCAAGCTGAGCCTCACCAACGCTACCGTACTCGCTCACCCGATCGGCTCCGCGCCGCTCGCCCTCTTCACCGACGCATCCAGCACCCAGATTGGCTCTTGCCTGCAGCAGCGTGTCGAGGACGCATGGCAGCCCATCGCCTTCTTCAGCAAGAAACTCACCGCAGCGCAGAGCGAGTGGCCGGCGTACTACCGTGAGCTGCTAGCCGTGTACGAGAGCGTCCAGCACTTCCGTCACATCCTGGAAGCACAGCACGCCACCGTGTACACCGACCACAAACCTCTCGTATACGCCTTTACCCAGCGCCGCGAAAAATTGCCCCCCGCCCAGCTCAACCAACTTTCTTTTATAAGTCAATTCACTACAGACATAATACACGTCCCCGGACAGGACAACATAGTGGCGGACGCTATGTCGCGGATAGAGGCAATCTCGCTTGAGGAGGACTACGCCGCCCTTGCCGCCTCACAGGCCACCGACGCCGAGCTAGCCAGCCTGCGTCGATCCAATGGAAGCTCCCTCAAGTTGGAGCAGGTTTGCATCCCAGGGACGGATAGCATTATCACCTGCGACGTCTCGACCGGCAAGCCCCGCCCCTATCTCACCACCCCCTACCGCCGCGCGGAGTTCAATAAACTGCACAGTTTAAGTCACCCCGGCGCACGCGTCACTTCAAAACTTGTCGGCGACCGCTATGTGTGGCCCGGCATGAACAAAGACTGCCACGAGTGGGTGCGACACTGCGTGCCGTGCCAACGCAGCAAGGTGACGCGACACGCCTCGACGCCCCTCGGACACTTCGATACACCATCTTCGAGACTCCGCCACGTCCACCTGGACATCATCGGCCCCCTACCTCCGTGCAACGGCTATCACTACTGCCTCACCGCCGTCGACCGCAGCACGCGCTGGCCAGAGGTATGGCCGATGACTACGATGACTGCGGAGGCAGTCGCCGACACCTTTATAAACGGCTGGATATCCCGGTTCGGCGTACCGACGATCGTCACCACCGACCAGGGCCGCCAGTTCGAGTCCTCGCTCTTCCAACGGCTCATGCACGTGCACGCTACCACGAGGATCAGAACGACCAGCTACCACCCACAGTCCAACGGATTGGTGGAGCGCGTCCACCGCCAACTGAAGGCCGCACTGATGTGCCACGGCGTATCGTGGGATAGAGCACTACCTCTGGTGCTCCTCGGCATGCGGTCCGCACTTAAAGAAGACATCGGCTCCTCCGCTGCCGAGCTACTCTACGGCGAGCCGCTGCGCCTCCCCGGCGAACTGCTCGTCCCGCCTGCCACTTCAGAACGCCCCACCGATCTCACGGACTACGTGACTCAGTTGCGCGGCAGAATGGCACAGTTTCGCCCCGTGCCCGCCTCGCGCCACTGCCGCCAAGCCATTTTCACGTACAAAGACCTTCCATCAGCTACTCACGCTTTCCTACGCGAAGACGCAGTGCGCCGCCCGCTGCAGCCGCCCTACTCGGGTCCCTACCGGATCCTGCGTATGAGGGACAAGACGGCGACGCTTCACATCAGAGGTCGAGACGTCGAAGTAAGCCTGGATCGGGTAAAACCGGCGCACGTCGTGACTGAAGAGCCTGCTTGCCCCGGCCTCCCCGCCGTTTTTCCCGAGCCGCCCACCTCTACCCCGGCCCCGCTCTTGTCGCATTTATCGCCGCCGCGTGCTTCCGACCCCTCTGTGTCAGCGACCCCTCTGCTGCCAGTCGTGTCTCCACCTGCGGTACCAGCTGCTCCGCCCCTGGCTAAGCCACAATACACCACACGGTCTGGTAGGAAAGTCCATTTCAAAATTACCTATGATCCCTCCTAATCACTCCATGGATACATACATATAATTACAATAATACACTACATACATGCCATGTTCAGTGATGTTATGTACCCAATATCATACCATAGTTAAGTACTATATACTATTGTGCATTTATTAGTCATACTATACCTGTTTACCATTACCTCTTACAACGTTGTAACTACGCGTAACCTTACTGTTTCTGTAAATATTATGTTAACTAGTCTGGATTAGCACTATAATTAATTTCATTGTATAGTTTTTTTCTCTCCGTAGGGGGGTGATGTGGCGCCACTAGCGCCTGGCTGCGCGCCGCATCATTCCGCCACTTTGCTTGCATGGCCTGTGCAGAGCTGGCTCGAACTGGCCAATCAACGTCTCGCGCGGTACGCGTGACGGTGGACGCTGATTGGCTGGTTCGTTACCACCGGCATGGTTTTTTTCTAGGGCTCTCTGTCGATCCATGCCCACGCGCGGTGGTGTTCGAAATAAAATCGGTAGTTTGTACAGCAACCCGATGTGTATATATTTTATTGTGATGTGAACGATGATTACACATATCTATATAAAAAGTGGAGTAATTCTTTCGCCCTCGAACAATCCGACTCCAAAGATACTTACTTAAAATCAGAATGAAAAAGGTGAAGGTAGCTCTTAAGTGGTTGTGCCATAACCACTAAGAAAAATCTGAAAATCTAACATTTTTTGCCGTCTGTATAATGTCACACACAGACCAATATAAAATGACCCCACACTGCGTACATTTTGCTTAGGAGTAGGGCTCGTCCAACACTGGACAACTTGAACACTGGGGAAAAGCGGGAAAAATCTTAGCAAAAAAAAGTTATTTGATATTTGTACGGAACCCTCGGTACGCGAGTCCGACTCGCACTGTGCTTACTGAAGCGAAGAAATACTAAATGATACATACCTAAATCTAACATAATTCACAAGTGCCCGCTAAACATTTTATATACACACTTCATAAATTCTTAATTAAGCGTTCAGAAACCGTAGGTAATGACTAATGACTATCATTACGATAGTCAGTTTTCATATTCAAAAAATAATTTTGAAAATCGGTCTATAATTGGCGGAGTAATCGATGTACATACATAAAAAAAAAAAACATACAGTGGAACGTAGAACCTTCTCCTTTTTTGAAGTCGGTTAAAAAACCAATAGGTACAATTTAAAATAAAAATAGGCCCCAATAAAAAAAATGTCGATACGAAACGAGAGCTCGGTATGTTTGCCTATGATTTAAAAAAAACAGTCAAATTCATACATACGTACTGTGGAGCGTAGCCCAGGAAGTGGGCACTGGAGAAGGTACGGAGTCACGCTCTAACGGGAAAATACGCCCTGCAATAACTTGAATATTTAAATGAAAGATAATATTTTGAGATATCCTGTTTTTTGTGCAATAAAGTGTTTACTTACTTACTTACTTATATTTTAGTCTGGGCTGGATTTATTTTCAAATAGCAGGGGCTTAATTCTGTTGACTATCTTACAAACGAAGGTTCCAGCCCGACTGATCTGCTTTCCGGAGAACCGGGTCTTCGTTTATTTAATATAATTCTAAACTTAAAAAGGAACCAATCAGTCCAGCTTGCCAGGACCGCACCATGCACTTGCAGCATGGAGGCTGTATGTTGTGCCATAACCACTAAGAAAAATCTGAAAATCTAACATTTTTTGCCGTCTGTATAATGTCACACACAGACCAATATAAAATGACCCCACACTGCGTACATACCCCCTACAGTACCTACTGTGGCGGAGCGTGGGAGAGAAATAAGAGAAAGAACCGTCTTCGTTGGATTCACGTTTAATTCTGAATCGACTTACCTATTACATTTGTATTTAAAGGCTAGGTTATGGTTAGACCTTAGGGAATACCACTACATCTTACATCAAATTTTTTTAAAAATTAAAATTATAAACATTATTTTTATTTTTGTATTACCTTAAAAGTAATAACTTAGTAACACATGATACATAATAAACCATACCACTACATTTTAAATCCTTACTAAAGTTTTGCTTTATTTTGGGAAATTTATACATAAATCTTAGTATCGTAATACAAGAAACCAAGACAACATTATTATCTGTTATTTAGTCACAAAAAACCTTGTTCTATTTTTATGAACTTTTACATTTTTCCCTTTATAATCTATTACAATATTAGGGTTTTCAATTGCAACCACTTTATATGGTCCAAGAAATAATGGGTCTAACTTACTTCTATTTTGATTTTTTAACAACACTAAATCTCCAATCTTATATTCTATGGGTTTAATTACCTTATCGTATCTATTTTTCCTAAGTAATTTTGCGCTTAACAAATTTTGCTTTGCTTCGATTTGCGACTTTTGTAACCTGTATCGAAGTTCCTTAGGGTAATCATAAAAATTATATAATGGGTCAAGGTTGGCAGTAATATTTTGCGGCAAGTTGCATTGTTTTCCGAAGACTAACTCATACGGGGTATATTTTGTATGCGTATGTACTGTTGTGTTGTAAGCAAAACACCAGTAGGGTAACCATGTACACCAGTTGTCAGGTTGATTGTCTGTCTGAATTCTTAAGTAAGATGCTAAGTGTTTATGAGTATTTTCAAGGGAGCCTATTGTTTGGTGGTGATACGCTGTGGAAGTTAAGTGTGTTATTTGTAACAGTTGACAAACTTCTTGCATTACTTGTGAAATGAATTCCGTACCTCGGTCGGTCACTATTTTACGTGGCAATCCGTATCGTAATATGAAGTTCTCAACAAACGTTCGAGCTATGGTCACACTATCCTTTGATTTAACAGGATATGCTTCAACGAACTTTGTTAAGTCGCATTCTAACGTTAAAATATAATTATGATTACAACTATCCTTAGCTATGGGTCCAACTAAATCTAAAAATATTTTATCGAAAGCTGACTCGCCTACGTCTGTTACTACCATTGGCTCTTTTATATCTCTAAAGTACTTTTCACGTTGGCATTTAGTACACTTTCGAACGAAGTTCTCAATATCTCTATCTAATCCTGGCCAGAAATAATTTTTACGAATGTTTTTTATCATTCTTTTTATACCGACATGCCCGCTGGTTGGTAACATGTGGTAATCATTCATAATCACGCGTTTAGTGTCATTGCTAGTAATTCTTTTAATGCCTTGCATTATACATATCCTGGGACCGGTCCAGTGTGTGTCATTATTTATATACTGAGCTAACTCTTTAATGATTATTTTATTGCTTTCTTTTTTAATTATATAAACACATTCTATATTTAATTTATTCGTAAATGAACTCAGCTCTCTCGCCAAGACAGCTCGTGTACATTGCAATCGAGTAACTGGTTTTACGCATATCATATTTTTTTCTTTAACGTAAGCAAAGAATGTACATTCTTCGGTTACTCTATTTTTAACACTATTCCACATGTCATCGTCGGCAAATACCAATTCTGTGTAAGCGGTTGGTAGTTTAAGTATCTCTACAACTCTCGGTTGATCTAACTGAGAGTTGTTATTTGATACCTTATCATTGAACTGATTTTGCTCTAATTTTTTGCGCTGACCTCTTGTAAGTACGGATATAACATGTTCATGCATCTCTTTTAAGGCATCACTACTTATTGTAATTCGAGGCATCGCATCTGCGGGGGCGTTTGTTGTTCCTTTTATATATTCTACCTCAAAATCGTATTCTTCAATTTGGAGCCTATATTTTGTCAATCTGCTTGATGGGTTTGTCATATTAAATAAATAAATGAGTGGCTTGTGATCGGTTTCGATTTTGAATTTGCGACCATATAGATACGGCCGAAAATATTTTATTGACCATACTATTGCCAGCAGTTCCTTCTCTATGGTTGGATAATTGCACTCTGCTTTGTTTAAACTGCGACTAGCATAAGCAATTGGCCTGTGATCACTATTACATAGCACTGATCCAATTGAAAGACCTGACGCGTCAGTTTGCAATATGAATGTATTTTTTTCTTCAAAATCTGGATACTGTAATATTGGTGGCGACATTAATAACTGTTTTAAAATCTGAAATGAATATTGGCATTTTGAGTTCCAATTAAATGTTATATTTTTACGACAAAGATTATTTAACGGTATTGCTAATTCGCCAAATTTAGGTATAAATTTTCTATAATAATTTGTGAATGCTACAAATCTTCTTACGTCATCTGCATTTTTGGGTACTGGATAATTTTGAATAGCTATAATTTTTTCAGGATCTGGTTTGACTCCCTCATTCGTTACTACATGTCCAAGATAAAGCATTTCTTTTTTCATAAAATCGCATTTGCTCGGATTTAATTTTAAGTTGACTTCGCGCAATCTGGTCAATATTTGCATTAAATTTTGATTGTGACTGGCTAGACTTCTCCCGTGGCATATGTAATCGTCTAAATATAACATTATTTTGTCATATGTTAATCCTGACATAGCTACTGTCATAATTCGAGAAAACGCTGACGGGCTGATTTTTAATCCCATCGGCAGGCGTTTCATTTGGTACAGGCCAGAAGGTGTTGAAAATGCTGTATATTCTCTGCTAGAAGGCTCAAGTTCAACCTGATAATAGCTTTGGTCTAGGTCAAGGTGGCTGAAGTACATTGACCCTGATAAAGAATCTAATATGTCATTTATATTTGGGAGCGGGAATTTGTCGTCAACAATACGGTCATTGAGTTTTCTGAAATCGATCACAAGTCGCCATTTTTTACCGCTGGTTGAATCTGACTTTTTCGGAACTAACAAAACAGGACTACTCCATTCACTGTATGATGGCTCTATGATGTCGTCCTTTAATATTTTTTCGACTTGCCTCTCAACTTCATTTCGTTGCGAAAATGGCAGTCGATAAGGCTTTACGTATACTGGATCTGCACCTGGTTTTATTCTTATTTTTTGTGGATAGATGTTTGTTGTTGTTAGTTTATCACCTGGCAAGTAAAAAACGTCTGAAAACTTGGCGCAGATATTTTCTATTGATGATCTTTCCTCGTTATTTAAATGATCTAACTTTAATTCTGAGAATAATTTTCGCACCCTTACACCATCTACATCTGTTCGTTCAAATTCACATACTGTATACAAATCTAGTCTTTCAGTTTCCGGTCTGAAATAACTTAACTTTACTTCTGTTTCTCTAGTATTTAAAATTTGAATTTGAATTTTCCCATTGTTTGGTTTACATACTCCCCCTGACAAAAATACTCCTTCGCATAAATCTTTTGGAAAAACGACACACTCCTTGTCTAAACTAGTCTCTATGTCGTAAACTTTTTCGCAACGAGGAGGTACAGTCAAATAAGAGTTTTTACCCATCTGCCCCATCTCGATAGGTATAGTTATATTTTCGTTTTGTAAATGTAACTTCATTGTATTTAACTCAAAATCTAAAATGCATCCATATTTTTTCAAAAAATCTATTCCTAGAATCCCAACAGTATGACAAGGTACGTTGTTGATAACGTAGAATTTGTGCCGAAATTTTTTATCTCTAATTATTAAATCTAAATGAACGTGACCTAATGTTTCAGATTGTCCTCCAATTCCATTAATTTTAAATCTCTGCTCAACAATAGGTAACTGTAACTCGCGTATAGTATCAACTTTCACTACCGATAATGATGCACCTGTGTCAGCAAGCCATTTATATTCTATGTCATATAATGACATTCTCACGGAATTGCAGTTGTTAACTGCATTTACAACATTGTTATTTATGTTATTCTGCACGAAAAAACTGACTAAGCTCATTTACTTGTGGCGAACTCGACACCGGTTGCTCGCTGTCGTTGGCGTCGATATAATTTATGTTCGGATTATTTCCACGGTTCCCGTGGGAATTTCTAAAGTACCTAACTCCTCGGTTTTGGTACCCGAAACTGTTACTTCTACCACGCCAATTACCTGTTGGTTCGCCGGTGGGTCGGGGTCCTTGATGATGGTTTGGGGTAAAGTTTCCCCTGCCGCGGTATCCAAACGACCTTTGGGGTCCACCACGAAACCTACCTTCTCCCCTTTGGCTGTACAGCACGACACCATCTGTGTCCGAAGGCAGAGTAGCCAGTTCCTCGTCTTTGGCTGCGCGTACTGCATCCTTCAAAGCTGTGTAATTTCGCGCCGCTAAAATAGTGCTCAATCTCTTATCTCGCAATCCGTCGGCGAAGCGTTTAATTGCTAATTTTTCATTGATCGGTTTTAGAACCGAATATTTATCTTCATCACCGTCGGCTTGAGAGATAGTTAAGTCAACAAATAACTCCTCGATAGTCTTTGCATAGTTATCGATTGACATTGATCCCTGCTTTTGGTGGATAAGCTGTGTCTGAAGTGAAGTGCTAGATTTTTTGGTCAACAAATGTGACTTCATGTCTTTTATAAGAGCGTTAACATTTGCATATGTTTGTGACAAGCGCATTTTAGCGCCTTCGCTTAAACGCGTTTTGATAACGAAATTAATTAATGTTGGATTAGATTCCGCTTCAAGTAATGAGTGATACATTTCTATGGCCGAAATTATTTGTTTAGTAGTTTTCTCAGTACCATCCATTACTGGAATCAACCCAACAGCCGTTTTTAAATCAAATGAAGGCATGATGTCCGATTCGTTTTTCGATACTATATTTCCACTAGGGAGGGTCTCAGAACCAGAGGGCTCCACTTTTACTTGATACCACTCTTTTATTTTTGTAAATAAGTTATATACTCTCGTGACTTCTTCTATATAGCTTTCAACCTGGTCTACTGAAATATTATTTTGCGCAGATTTGTCGTATGATTGTAGTTCCGTAAATATTAAGAATGCCTCTGCAAATTTATTACCACCAGCCTTGCTAGTTGCCCTTCGTGTTGGGCCTAATTTACGCAAATACTCATAAATCTCGTATAACTTATCATAAAAATTCTTTACTTCTAATGTTTCCATAAAGATTTGTTTATATTACTACATATAAAAAGAAAAAAAATATTAGGTATGTGATTTTAAAGTCTAAAATACGCACCACATTATTTTGTCAATACGCACCGCACTCTACGCAACTTAACATGACACGTCCTCTCTTCTTATTGAATGTCTTCCTCTCCGTTTTTGGCTTGTTCACGACGACGTAGAGAGCGGAGCCTGGTAAGAGCACGCTCCGTGATCTGCTGGTCCATCCATCTCACGTGACATTTCTTGTAAATCTTGAAGATTATGTAACAGGCTATCAATGTTAACATTAACACGGTGAAAATCATGAGCCAGTTGGCCCGGTCGATGTGTCCACCAATGTCCTTTAATAAGGCATCATTGTTGCCGCCGGCTGCATTCTGGGGTGTAACTATAGTTTCTCGTTCCACTCTTGACTGACACATTATTAATTTGAAGCACGACGTAATACACTTTCACTCATTTCTGTTTTAAGTCATTTAAGTTGTTAATAATGAATGTTCAAGGTATCCGCGCGGGTCACATTGCGCGCCGGTCGCGTCGCGTCTCGCGTGTCACGGTCGCCATGTGGCGGAGCGTGGGAGAGAAATAAGAGAAAGAACCGTCTTCGTTGGATTCACGTTTAATTCTGAATCGACTTACCTATTACATTTGTATTTAAAGGCTAGGTTATGGTTAGACCTTAGGGAATACCACTACAAGGGTGCGAAAATTATTCTCAGAATTAAAGTTAGATCATTTAAATAACGAGGAAAGATCATCAATAGAAAATATCTGCGCCAAGTTTTCAGACGTTTTTTACTTGCCAGGTGATAAACTAACAACAACAAACATCTATCCACAAAAAATAAGAATAAAACCAGGTGCAGATCCAGTATACGTAAAGCCTTATCGACTGCCATTTTCGCAACGAAATGAAGTTGAGAGGCAAGTCGAAAAAATGTTAAAGGACGACATCATAGAGCCATCATACAGTGAATGGAGTAGTCCTGTTTTGTTAGTTCCGAAAAAGTCAGATTCAACCAGCGGTAAAAAATGGCGACTTGTGATCGATTTCAGAAAACTCAATGACCGTATTGTTGACGACAAGTTCCCGCTCCCAAATATAAATGACATATTAGATTCTTTATCAGGGTCAATGTACTTCAGCCACCTTGACCTAGACCAAAGCTATTATCAGGTTGAACTTGAGCCTTCTAGTAGAGAATATACAGCATTTTCAACACCTTCTGGCCTGTACCAAATGAAACGCCTGCCGATGGGATTAAAAATCAGCCCGTCAGCGTTTTCTCGAATTATGACAGTAGCTATGTCAGGATTAACATATGACAAAATAATGTTATATTTAGACGATTACATATGCCACGGGAGAAGTCTAGCCAGTCACAATCAAAATTTAATGCAAATATTGACCAGATTGCGCGAAGTCAACTTAAAATTAAATCCGAGCAAATGCGATTTTATGAAAAAAGAAATGCTTTATCTTGGACATGTAGTAACGAATGAGGGAGTCAAACCAGATCCTGAAAAAATTATAGCTATTCAAAATTATCCAGTACCCAAAAATGCAGATGACGTAAGAAGATTTGTAGCATTCACAAATTATTATAGAAAATTTATACCTAAATTTGGCGAATTAGCAATACCGTTAAATAATCTTTGTCGTAAAAATATAACATTTAATTGGAACTCAAAATGCCAATATTCATTTCAGATTTTAAAACAGTTATTAATGTCGCCACCAATATTACAGTATCCAGATTTTGAAGAAAAAAATACATTCATATTGCAAACTGACGCGTCAGGTCTTTCAATTGGATCAGTGCTATGTAATAGTGATCACAGGCCAATTGCTTATGCTAGTCGCAGTTTAAACAAAGCAGAGTGCAATTATCCAACCATAGAGAAGGAACTGCTGGCAATAGTATGGTCAATAAAATATTTTCGGCCGTATCTATATGGTCGCAAATTCAAAATCGAAACCGATCACAACCCACTCATTTATTTATTTAATATGACAAACCCATCAAGCAGATTGACAAAATATAGGCTCCAAATTGAAGAATACGATTTTGAGGTAGAATATATAAAAGGAACAACAAACGCCCCCGCAGATGCGATGTCTCGAATTACAATAAGTAGTGATGCCTTAAAAGAGATGCATGAACATGTTATATCCGTACTTACAAGAGGTCAGCGCAAAAAATTAGAGCAAAATCAATTCAATGATAAGGTATCAAATAACAACTCTCAGTTAGATCAACCGAGAGTTGTAGAGATACTTAAACTACCAACCGCTTACACAGAATTGGTATTTGCCGACGATGACATGTGGAATAGTGTTAAAAATAGAGTAACCGAAGAATGTACATTCTTTGCTTACGTTAAAGAAAATAATATGATATGCGTAAAACCAGTTACTCGATTGCAATGTACACGAGCTGTCTTGGCGAGAGAGCTGAGTTCATTTACGAATAAATTAAATATAGAATGTGTTTATATAATTAAAAAAGAAAGCAATAAAATAATCATTAAAGAGTTAGCTCAGTATATAAATAATGACACACACTGGACCGGTCCCAGGATATGTATAATGCAAGGCATTAAAAGAATTACTAGCAATGACACTAAACGCGTGATTATGAATGATTACCACATGTTACCAACCAGCGGGCATGTCGGTATAAAAAGAATGATAAAAAACATTCGTAAAAATTATTTCTGGCCAGGATTAGATAGAGATATTGAGAACTTCGTTCGAAAGTGTACTAAATGCCAACGTGAAAAGTACTTTAGAGATATAAAAGAGCCAATGGTAGTAACAGACGTAGGCGAGTCAGCTTTCGATAAAATATTTTTAGATTTAGTTGGACCCATAGCTAAGGATAGTTGTAATCATAATTATATTTTAACGTTAGAATGCGACTTAACATAGTTCGTTGAAGCATATCCTGTTAAATCAAAGGATAGTGTGACCATAGCTCGAACGTTTGTTGAGAACTTCATATTACGATACGGATTGCCACGTAAAATAGTGACCGACCGAGGTACGGAATTCATTTCACAAGTAATGCAAGAAGTTTGTCAACTGTTACAAATAACACACTTAACTTCCACAGCGTATCACCACCAAACAATAGGCTCCCTTGAAAATACTCATAAACACTTAGCATCTTACTTAAGAATTCAGACAGACAATCAACCTGACAACTGGTGTACATGGTTACCCTACTGGTGTTTTGCTTACAACACAACAGTACATACGCATACAAAATATACCCCGTATGAGTTAGTCTTCGGAAAACAATGCAACTTGCCGCAAAATATTACTGCCAACCTTGACCCATTATATAATTTTTATGATTACCCTAAGGAACTTCGATACAGGTTACAAAAGTCGCAAATCGAAGCAAAGCAAAATTTGTTAAGCGCAAAATTACTTAGGAAAAATAGATACGATAAGGTAATTAAACCCATAGAATATAAGATTGGAGATTTAGTGTTGTTAAAAAATCAAAATAGAAGTAAGTTAGACCCATTATTTCTTGGACCATATAAAGTGGTTGCAATTGAAAACCCTAATATTGTAATAGATTATAAAGGGAAAAATGTAAAAGTTCATAAAAATAGAACAAGGTTTTTTGTGACTAAATAACAGATAATAATGTTGTCTTGGTTTCTTGTATTACGATACTAAGATTTATGTATAAATTTCCCAAAATAAAGCAAAACTTTAGTAAGGATTTAAAATGTAGTGGTATGGTTTATTATGTATCATGTGTTACTAAGTTATTACTTTTAAGGTAATACAAAAATAAAAATAATGTTTATAATTTTAATTTTTAAAAAATTTGATGTAAGATGTAGTGGTATTCCCTAAGGTCTAACCATAACCTAGCCTTTAAATACAAATGTAATAGGTAAGTCGATTCAGAATTAAACGTGAATCCAACGAAGACGGTTCTTTCTCTTATTTCTCTCCCACGCTCCGCCACATTACCTACATAACATATCACGTCATGCCTCTTTCCCACGGGGGTAGGCAGAAACTATGGCTTGCTACTTGCTGCGATCCTTACACACCTCTTTGGCCTCCTCCACATTCAGACATCTATTCATACACGCTCGCCGGTTCCGAGTACTACGCACCTGACCTTTACGGAGAATATCACCGATATTGTCGGCGTAAGTTCTCCTAGGGCGTCCTCTACCGGTACCGCCACTCACATTCGCTCCGTCCGTAAATACCTTTAGTCAGTCTTCTTTCATTCATCCTCTCAACATGCCTTTTTCAATCTTAACAACCACATCCTCTTTCAAACCACAATAAAATTCGTGACAGGTTTATTATGTCTTCGGCTTCTGAACCCATGTTAGAGTACTTGTAATATGTGTCTAGATAAAGTATAGTATGCAACTCTACATAATTATGCCTTAAACACTCGTGTGATCCTATTATGAAACTGCTTCGCCTCGTTTCATCATAATCATAATAACATGAAGTTCGGCACGCCATACAAATCGTACCGTAATCGTACAGCTTGGCAAAAAAGAGTAGATATTAAATGAGGCGCCACTTTCTTCCTATCTGTCACATTTTTTACGTAATTTGTATGGGAAATTATAGTTCCTCTTTTCTCAGTTTTCTAGTCTTTTTTTGCCAGGCTATAATGTAACTTCGCATAGTACTATGTAGACGACAAGGGCTTAGGTAGTGTAAGGTCATAGACAAATGATATGTTTACTGAATAATTTATTCATTAAAGCAAAGTCCGTCGAGGAAACTTATAAATATCTTCAACGATCTTATTACCTCACCTACGCAAATATCACAACATTTGAAGTCTCCAATTAGGAGTCGATAACATGACAAAGAATTTATATCTACAAATAGGTTATAATGGCCAGGGGCCTAACTTAACAAATCATCATCATTTGTGAAGACTACATATTTAAAGTCGCATTGAATTAACGCTTTTTAACTATGAGAAACAGTAATGATTTGATTGAATTATTTTACACTGCGCTCTCGATTAGTGATTTGATATTTTTAGATTTTGAGTGGTTGAACTTAAATTAAAATATTTTTTTACTTTCTCTTGTTGCCGCCGCCTCCCGCCAATATCATGGCAATGCGCATGAAGATGTTTATGACGTCCAAATATACAGAAACGGCCCTGAAAGAAAAAAAAGTTTTTAAAAATACATCCAAATATTATCATCCAAGGCATCATAGTGATAGTGATAGCTGAATGGTTCTTAAAATGGCACAGTCGAAATGTATAAACAAGTTGCTTTTTAATGAACCATCAAGAATTCAGCCAGGGGACGAGTAAGTCTAAATGAGCACACCTGTGAAGTTTTTTTTTATCCCATAGTATATTGTCAACCAGCAGAAACAATGATTGTATGGGAGAATGTTTTTTTTTTATTTTTTTTTTCCAAATAAAAACTTTACAGGGGTGTTTACTTAAGACTTACTCAACACCTGGCTGAATTCTTGACGGTTCATTAAAACGCACCCTGTATAATAAAATGTATATTACTACTACTCAAAAGAAAATGGCCACAAGTATTTTGATAGTTACATGGAAATTATAATAAACAGTATATTGAAATAAGTGAAACAAGTTGACTACTTAATTAAATGATTATTAGCCTAAATAAAATCAAAAGCCTTGTATTATTGTTTAAAAAAAATACTGTTTAAATTAATTTTCGCGTCACGATCAATATACTTAGTGGCCCCTATTTTCTTTTGTGTAGTATACCTATGTATCAAGCTATGGTATATTTCATTTTATTAGATAATAAGTATTACAATTAAAACAGTTGGTAACAGTCGACTCACGAGTTGATGGGGTCGTAGGCCTGCATGCCGTAGGCGGGGTGCATCTCGGCGCGCTTGATGATGGCCTGCGTGTCGTACAGCAGGAACCCGCCGAACACGATCAGCCCGCCGTACAGGCTCAGCGAGTAGAGACCTGGAAGGAACCGCCATTGTCATTACATTAATTTACCCATTTAGAAGCCATTAATTATCATTGTAACTAACCTTTTCAACGCCAAGGACTCATACATCAGCACCGCAAGTTCAACGCAAACGACTGATATATGGGTCATAAGAAGGAAAAGCATTTTGTTTCTTGCAAGAAAACTATTTGGCGTATGAATGAGTGCTTTGACATTTGTTTTAGCGTCGAAAAGGTTAATAATGCACAGGCAATTAATGGTTTTCACCCTTGCTGTTTTGGCAAATAGTACTATAGTAGAGACATTGCACGCATGAGAAGGAAAAGACGGGTGTGGAGTTAAGTTGATGGTGCAGGAACACAGACCGGCCCCGAGCGCGGACGTGGGCGGCAGGAACATGCCGGCGAGCGAGGCGGCGAACACGGCGCCGAGACCCATGGCGAGCGGCGCGCGCATGTTCAGGAACTCCCCAGACGGCGCGCAGATCGCGATCGTGCTAAGACCGCCGACCACGCCCGCCGTGTACCTGGACATAAATCCAATTTAGTGGCTTAAACCATCATATTTCACGATAACCCAAAAACATCTTATAGGCTTCTCAAAAGGGTGCTTTAAACAGGGGTACCTTTCGGATGGTCTAAAATTGTCTAGCACAAAAAGTCGAAAACGTTGTGATATATTGATTGGCATACTTAATTCTTGCTTTTATACATTTTTCATCAAGTTGAAAACGATGTGGCATAAAAAAAAGAAAAAATGTTTTAGAATGTGCAAACAATGCTCCTGGTAGCCCAACTTTGAATTTTCAAGACCCCCTTTCAGTCCATATTGCAAAAAAGATGAAAATATTTTTGATTCTTTTTTTATTTGCAAAATTGCTGGGTAAGCATTATCTAACACTATTCCAAATTTCAAGTCAATAGCATTAGTAGTTCCTGAGATAACCAGCTGTGACAGACGGATGGACTAGTCTCCTTCCTTTCCACTGGAAAACGTAAGTGGTTCCATTTTACCATTTTGGTTTGGAACCCTAAAACGAAAAAGTTTTAAGAATGTGCACACAACACTCTTTCGTTTGACTCCCCAGCTCCCCACATGACTTAGTAGCCTAACTTAGAATTTTTAAGATCCCTTTTTATTTCATATTTGGAAAATAGTTGTGCAAGCATAATTTAAAACTATTTCAAGTTTTGATAGTTCCTGAAAAAACCAGCTGTGACAGACAGACAGATTGAGTTAGGTACACCACAAGGGTTCCTTTTTATTATGTTGATATGGAACCCTAAAAATTAACACATACCAAGCAGCTCGCAACAGTACAGGTCCACCGAGGAAGCACATTGGGGCAATCACTGCTCCCATGATACCGGTGTGCACCATCCAGGCGAGCTGTTTAGCACCAAAGCCAGGTTGATACTCCATCCCACGCACCACCATGCCGGAACCAATCATGAGGCCCATTGTGACAAGTATTGACTGCAAAGTGTAATATATATAATAATTACAACATTACATTAATTAATGTCTCTTAGTTTGGTGTGCAAAGGCCTCTTCCAACTGTCTCCGCTGTGATCTGTTATATGCAACTGTTGTCCAACATGGCCCTAAGGGCAGGGGAATGTCATCCTCCATCTCCTTGGTGGGTGTCCTCATCTTCTGGTCATATCTTCCAGGTAACATTGTATAACCTGATTGCACCATTTATTTGCTTCATACTGTGTATGTGTGTATGCTGTGTTGTACTTCATTTATTTGTTTTTACTGTAGCATGGTGGAGACATGCTAAACTTTCTAAGGTGCAATATGTAAAAAGCCAGTAGTGGTATTGAATTTTGTGTGACTCATTAACTTACTGCAACAAGAATCCTCTTTTATGTAAATATGGAATTGCTTGTTCATAGGTATACAAATATTTAGCCAGCTATTCCAAAATAGGCTTACCATCCATCCATTTCTGGCAACCAGATTCAACAGTGCAGGTGTTCTGAAAACAGTAACTGCGCTCCCAGCCGTTATAATAAGTGAGCCAGCAATGTATCCATAAGTTGTCTTGATGCGGTCCTTGACATACTGAGGCCAAAGGCTAAAACCATACATTAATGTTTTATCAGTAAATTGTTGCATCAGATGAAAAAGACAATGCAATGCTTACAATGACATGTAATCAAAGATTTATGACAAGTTCCCTAAAAGATTCCCAGAATTGTCAGCAACTTATCAAATCAAATGTCACCCAGAACTTCCATCCATGGTGATAGTAAGACAAAAAATGGCTAATTGAAATTTCAATTTGGACTCCAATTGCAATGCTTTTGTACTTGGAATTCACTCACTGTGCCTCCTGCAGTGTGCCAGGTTTGACACCAGAGCCATAATAACATAAAGCACCCAAACCAACAGCTGATGCTCCGGCTAATGCTCCTTTTCCTAGGCTGTAAGCTAAAAACAAACAACAATACAAACAATATAATTATTTAAAGTAAACAAACTTCCGGGCAGGGCAACACTTGTTGCAAGGTAATATCCTCACCGTTAGGTCCTGCTGGGGCCATTAACCTTTCCCTAAGTGTAAGTTGTGGTCTGGACGCAACACGGGTACGGGTCTCGCGAGCATAATTTCTGATAACATAATTCCTGGGCACAAATTTCTGTGGAACCGGTGATTGTAGTGTATGCGTTACACTGATGACGGAGCGACTAACACACATTCGAGACAGCATTATGATTATTTATGATGCAACCTGGATGAAATAAGTAGATCGATCAATTTTCACCAAAAACTGACGTAAACGTCGGTAGACTAGACAGGACAGAACTTTCTCGCAATGATCACTCACGTCAAATGTGTTAGAAATATTAGTAACACTTATTGTAATAGGTATTACAGCAGAAATAATTACTGAATAAACGAGAAATAAACGCTGCGTATATAATTTGTTATTATGACGGCCGGTGGCAGTGCTGCTGATTATACAAAACAGCACAGAAAAAAAACGAACTAGATACTAGTGATTTATCTCGCAAAGTCTAGATCTGGAAAATCCATGAAAATCTGAGATCAAATTGACCAATAGCCAGCAAGACAGAGACGTTTTCAAATTTTGTTCACACAATTAAGTTTGTTTCTTTATTTAAAAAAAATATAAATACGACGCTTTTAAAAATGACTGCAACAACTTTTTTTTATTAATGTAGTGTATCGGCTACAAGGTCATCAGCTTAATCCATCCTAATCCTTACTAATATTATAAATGCGAAAGTAACTCTGTCTCTCTCTGTCTGTCTGTTTATTATCTTCACGGGAAAACCGCTACACCAATCTAGATGAAATTTGGTACGAAGATAGTTTGAATATTGAGGAATAACATAGGCTACTTTTTATTCGGAAAAATTGTATAGTTCCCGCGGGATAGCGATAACCGAAATCTACGCGGACGAAGTCGCGGGCAACAGCTAGTAAAACATAAAACCTCCATAAATAGCCTTATCACACTAGCGATTTGCGAGCGAGTTTTGTATTAAGGCGATTACACGATGTGTTCGCCGCGAGCAATATTAGTATAAGCTTCTTGGTTACTTGGGTGGTCCTTAGCGGGAAACCGGTAAGAATGGCTTGAAGTGGCTGGCTCGTGTTAGTCAATTAAATTTTATTATTATATTTCTGTCCTTAATGTTATTTGGTGGATAATAAAGATAGTGTATTATACAACAAATTAACGCGTATTTTCTCTGTTGGTTTGTCACCTCCAAGTACCCGCCGGGCGCTGCTCGCCGTAGCTCGCCAAAGTATTTATAAGCAACTGACAGGACGTGACTAGCACAGACTGACGACTCTTACTGTGACGAGACTTTACAGCAAATTAATAAAAACGACATGGCTGTATGGACTTAGTTTCTTTTGCCTATCCTTTATGGGATGAATAATAAAAAAAACTTGCTATTTGTCAATGTCAAACGCTTGTCAACCTCGCTCGCTCGCTCGCCGCTTGGCTGCCGCACACGAGGTTTTGGTTTAGCATAGCACATAATTTTGTGTTGTTAGTTTTCATACGAGTCAAGATGAAGAATGTAAAGTCGAAAAAGCCAATAAAAACTCCAAAGATCCATGAGTCAGGTAAACTCTTAAATACCATACATAAAAACAGTATCCTTTTATTGAATAAGTGTTAAGTAAATAAAATACATTGACACCATTCGTTTCTAGATTCTGACGAGGAAATGGATACAGAAAAGCACAAGAAACCTCTTGAAAAATGTAGAAAGTTCAAAAAGTTAATAAAATCTCCGGACATCCAAGAGTCAGGTAAGATTTTAAATTTCACTGTTAAATTATTGTACCTTACCTACACCTTCAAAGCAAAATGTGTTAGGTACCTACTTAAATAAATTACCACATCTGTTTGTAGACTCTGACGAGGAAATGAATCCAGAGGCGCACAAAAAGTCTCTTGAAAAGTTGAAGAAGATAGATCCGGACTTTTATAATTTTTTGGAGGAGAATGATGAAAACTTGCTTAACTTCGAGGCGAACTCTGACGAGGAGGCGTCGGACAAGGAGGAGGATGAGGCGGTGCACACGCCTGGCCCCTTGCAAGCAGACAGCGATGAGAGTGACTTTGAGGTTTGTTGCATGGTATTAATTTACTAGTTTTAGGTTATAGTAAGCTTTAGCTTATATTGTACATACACAAAATATGCAAACAATCGAAATGTACATACACAAAATATACATCATGAATCATGACAAATGTACAGTACGCGAAATGTACAGCCACTAAAATGTACTTACGCAGAAAGCACATAAAGCAAAATGTGTAAAAAGAAAAATACACATTTCGCAAATTGTTCAATGTAAAATGCTCAATCGCCAAACATACGAAAAGTAAAATGTACAAGTACAAGTATACAGTAAGCAGGGTGGTTTACCAAATAACTACAAGGTTCAACTTTCGTTTGCCAGACTATAAAGTATGTACATTTCGCATATTGTTATTTTTCCATTATGTACAATTTGCATGTTGATCTTTCTAACTTCGTACATTTTGCCACTATCATGTGGAGTACATTTTGCATATTGTACAATTATCATATGTACATTTAATTGTTTGTACAATCTGCGTATGTATATTTCGTGTACTGTAAGTTTGTCAGGAAGTAGATTTTGCATATGTACATTTAACTGTTTAATATAAGCCGAAGCGCTTTTTGGTACTCGTTTTAACATTTTGTTTTACTACTAAAAAGATGTGAATGTGACTCTAAGCAAAATAGTAATATTTTTTCTCCTGTCCATGACAGGGAATATTGCTTAATTAAGACTTTAAGGTTTAATGTCATGGAAAAATGCTAAGTACAGCAAATGGTTAAATGTTTTTTTTTTTTTTATTAATTATCTCTATCTGCCATCAGTTGCATGACTATAATCAGATCGCTTGAGCGATGGTGGCGATGGTTAATAGTTAATCGGAAATCTGTTAATAGTTATTGTTGTGTGACTGAATATCATCCATCAGTCCTATACAGCAGATTCATCAATTCCAAACAAGTAAGAACAAGATTGTTATCTTAACAGACTTTTGGAGTGCACTTACCTGGCTCAGTGTGTCTCTGAACCCCGAGGTATGCCGATAGCTTATGATATCCTCAAAATCTTACATCACTTGCACTCAAGTCACATACAGATAGTGTTGCAATGGGTACGAAGCAGATAGGTTGGCTAATATAACAAAGTATAGTGGTGTGGAAGTGTTGTGTAAGCCTTATTGTTCGAAATTGATGACAGAAGCTAGAAAGGAAAATTTTAATTTTTTTTTTAAATCTAATATTTTAACAAAGCTTGAATGCACCAAATGTGTCTATGTCAACCTTATAGGAAACCTCAGACTTCAGAACTCTCACCCAGAACCCAAGTCTCTAGATGCAAAGGCGTGTCTAACGAATTTGTAAACTAGTATCTCTTCATCAGACAAAGGTCGACTCAGAATTATATTTATGCCACCATTAAACATACCCATTCCATCCAAATACTTTTCTCTAACATGTTCATTTTTATCGCATTCCATAATAATGAATGAGGTCCTCGGTTCTGTCACATCCCACACACAAAGGCGATTGTACAACTTTCATCAAATTAAGGAAACAATTTAATGGGATATGACCAGAGCGCACACGAAAAGCCCACACGACACGAGTAGGTCCCTGGGGAGGCCGGCACGATCAAACCAAGGAACTCTGCAGATCTTGCTTTCTATGGTACTGTACCAAATGCCTTTAGCCATGGATTCAGCATTGAAAATTCTTGCTTAGGGCTTACACAAGAGATCCACACCATCTGTTATCACTAACTTAGCCATTTGGTCCACCTCCTCATTACCCACCAATCCCACATGGGATGGTATCCATTGGGACACCAATTGAACACCATCAGAGCGCAATTTATACACCAGTTTTAAGATGTCGTAGGCTATCGGCATCCCTCGGTTCCCCGAGGTACACCGAGCCAGATGTTGAAGCGCGCTTTTCGAATCTGATAGTATTGCAATTTGGCTTTTTCCAATGTATTGCACATAAATACTAATGCCTCATACAAAGCTTGGTAGCTTGTGTTCAGCTCTCATAACACATATACCTGGATGTAATTTAAACTGTTTACAAAAAATTTACTTGCTTATCCAAGAAAGCGGCTCCAACACCATTAATGGTTTTGGATCCGCCCGTAAACAATTTATAGAAATCTTTATACTTTTGTGCAAGTATTCTAATTACAGTTTGTTTTAGGCAGTCAGTTGGAATGTCTCTCTTTGGTCTGGTGATATCAATATTACATCTTATACAAGCTTTCAAGTCAATATATGAAATTTGTAATAGTTGGCAAAATGTGTTTAACGCAGCTTCCATGACAAAAGGCATATGGTCCAGTACTATTCAAAATGAAATATTTTGGATACCCTGGTTTAATCGGTCCAGCCTCCCCAGCAATCTTCTAGTGACAGCTTTTTGTGTTTGGTCTGGTCACATTCCATTAAATATTTTTTTGCATATGATGAGGGTTGTACAGTCCCCGAAATGCATAACTTGTGGGGTAACAGAGGATTTTATAAATTTTTTGGTGGAGTGTAACCAGAACGAAAGCATCAGATGCAGATATTTGAGGTGCCTAGACTTGAGTAATGGAGGGATTAATGTTGTGTTGGCCAACCCTTTGTCCGGAGATGCTGTCCAAATTTACAAATTTGTAGAGAGCTCCTTCATTGCTAGGAAATCCGGCACTGGAGGCAGTGCTTCATAAACTATCTATACCAGAGTCTCCCCATGAGGCTGACATGGTCACACCAGGTGTACCAAAGCTTCAATAAAATATAAGATAAAAAAAAAAGTTATTAAGGGTTAATGTCAGGGAAAAATGCTACAGCAAAGGGTTAATAATTATTGTCCTGTGACTCAATTGCGCACTTGTACCTGATGCATCACTCAAACACAGCAGATTATAATCCGATACCCGAAGTGAATTCAACTCACAAAACATACAAGTGCGCAATTTTTTCGTAGGCAGTTAGAATTTACTGAGTACTACTTGTAAAAAAAAATATGACAGAATTTGACATTGCTTTTGAAATTATCTAGGTATTTGTTAGTTACACTTGTAAATCCAAAGAAAGCGCGCTGCGCCTGGCTCGCGCGAGTTCGCGTGTATTTAAATTAGGGATAACTGATAAGTTCATAAAATTTGAAGCTATTGATGAATTCGTTAGAATTTTTGTCTATAAATTACTATAATAAAACCTAAACCTATAAATTACTAGAATTAAATAAGCCGATTCGAGAATTATGAGATTTTTTTTGTGTAAAATAGAACACTTTGAAAATTCCACTGCTTATAAAAGAACACGCTATTGATAAATCTGTTAAAAATTAAAACTGTGTTTACTTTTAACAGGTTTAAATACATTTCAGTAGCCATCATTGACTTGTAATTTTTTTAAAGAGATTTATAATTTTTTTTACGTGATTTTAATAATGCTGGCGTAAGCTCTTGATGAAAGTGTTAGAAAATGATAGGTGTTGTTCTAATAGTTAAATACAATAATCTAGTAGAGAAAATTTACACTTGCATATTTTTTCTTTGGATTTACAAGTGTTACTAACAAATACCTAGATAATTCCAAAATCAATGTCAAATTCCGTTATATTTTTTTTTACAAGTAGTATTCAGTAAATTCTAACTGCCTACAAAAAATTGGCCACTTGTAAGTTTTGTGAGTTTACAGGGTAATTAACACGTTCCAGTACTGGACTATTAATCAATTCCTTTAATTGCCCATAGAAATTCAACAAAAAAATAAAGCTCATAGAGATTACCAAAACTGATTTTCTGTTTATAGGAGGAAGTTGCAGTCAGGGGGAAAATCACTCTTAAAATGGTATCAGAGTGGCAAGAAGAGTTGCAAAGTGAGAAGATAAAAATCACAACACTGAGTTCCATAATCAAAGCCTTCAATGCCGCCATGCTGAGAGCTACAAGTGATGATGGCACTTCTAAGGGTGAATACAAAGTAGAAGGTATGAAACATTTTAATCACTCAAATGAATGAATAAACAACTATAAAAACAATTCAACATACAGTGACAATGCAAAAAAAAACTAGTTTACTCGATGTGGTCCGGTTGTTTACTGAAGGGTACCAAAGGATAATTTTAATATTACTTATGTATTTTATTCTGTGTAGAAAGAAATTTATTTAATATAAGTATGGCCTTTTGGTGGAGTGTGGTATGGATTACCGAGGTTGCTGGTGCAAGTCTTCAAGTCCAGGTGCCTAAAGGCTTTGCCAGACAGTTACATTAGAAAACTTTTTTTTTTTCAGGCTCCTCTGTATTCAATGCAGTAATCCAAATGTGTGTCTTGTACCTACCTGGTGCCATAAAAAAATATCTTGGCATGGAGCAATCAGGTAAAGACCCACAGAAATGCAAACATTTTGTCAAAACCAAGGCCTCTCTAGTAGCTTATTTGAATGACTTATTGAAGCTCCTGAGTGGAGTCACATCAGAGAACATCTTGACAGTCCTTTTGAAGCATTTGCACCAAATGTCTGTCTATGTAGCTTGTTTTGGCAGAATATCGAAACTGGCTCTGAAGAAGCTGATCACCCTGTGGAGCGCCAGTGAGGAGACGGTCAGAGTGCTGGCTTTTCTCTGTATTCTCAGGATAACAAGAAACCAGCAGGCTACTTTGCTGGACCTTGTACTCAAAGCCATGTACATGACCTATGTGAAGAATTGCAAATTTGTGAGCCCATCCACATGGCCAGGAATAAACTTTATGAGAAGGTCACTGGTAGAAATGTTTACATTGGACTTAAATGTTTCATACCAACATGTATTCCTCTACATAAGGCAGTTGGCTATCCACCTCAGGAATGCTATAGTTGTGCAGAAAGTGGAGAACAGACAAGCTGTGTACAACTGGCAGTTTGTGAACTCATTGCATTTATGGTCAGACTTGCTGGGAGCCACATCCAATAAACAGCAGTTGCAGCCCTTGCTCTATCCACTAGTGATGGTAATCACAAACACAATCAAGCTTGTACCAACCCACCAATACTATCCTGTCAGATTCCACTGTGTGGAGATACTGATTCATCTGTCAAAAGAATCCAACACTTTTATACCAATATTACCATTCATCCTTGAGGTAAGAGTATTTTTATGTTACTAACTATTGATTGAGTTTTTAAATTCTAACAGAAAAGTAATTGTTATTCAAATGGGTTTCTTTCAGGTATTGACATCATATGACTTCAATAAGAAACATAAGAAAGTCTCAATGAAGCCGCTAGACTTCTCCTGTATCCTCAGGCTGGCCAAATCCCAGTTGATGGAGAATGCATTCAAGGATTCCGTCATAGACAGGATATACGCGCTGCTGTTAGAATACATGGCAAATCAGTCTCATTCCATTGCCTTTCCAGATACTTCACTGCTTGCCATCATTCAGGTTTGTTAATGATAATGATCTTTATGTATTCAATTAGACTAATTTTATTCTATTGCTACTATTGAACCGATGTTCTTTGTCTTACAGATAAAACAGTTCCTGAAAACATGTTCAGTATCTAATTACACTAAAAAGATGCGCCAGTTGCTTGAAAAAATAGAAGAGAATAGCAAATTCATTGAGAGTGAAAGGTCAAAGATCAGTTTTTCTCTGAGTGAGAGTAAAGTAGTGGCGGCCTGGGAAGCCCAAATTACCACTTCAGGAACACCACTGCAGACATTCTTTGAAAACTGGAGCAAGATCAACAGGATACAGAAGAGAAAGAAGGTCACCAAGAATGATGAAATAGCTGGGGAGTTGCCTATGATAAAGAGAAAGAAAATATCAGAAGATACAGCTAACACTCTCAAACCCGAAAATAAGGGACATATGGTTCTGTTCCCGTCAGATAGTGAAGATGAAAAAGATAACTTTGTTATGGATGAAGATAACCACGAACCGAAGCGCAAGAACAAGCCCGAGAAGAAAGAAGAAGTTAAGAAGAAGAAGAACAAAAAGGTATCTGCGCACGATGCAGGCGGTGTGGCGGACCAGGGCGATGTCGTGCATGATTTAAGTGTTAATGACTGGTAATAAAACTTACATTGTTAACATTGCCTTGTTTTTCTCATATCTCCTTAATAGCGACATAGGGTTGCCAAAAACATTAAGCAGTAGGTGAAAATAGTTTTTCCACAGGTCAGGTAAAAAACAATCTTATGTCAAAGTCATAAACACTGACATGTAAAAAAAAATCTCAATTCAACTATATGCTGAAGTACTTTTCATGAGCTATCTATAGTTAAAGTTAGAAAAGCTTTCACATGTCAAAATGTTTATGACATTGTGATAATATTGATTTTTGCCTGGCCCGTGGGAAAGGTTTTTCTAATTTATTGAATCAGGCGTTACTTTGCGGAGGTCCATATTTATGAACTAATAACAATTACTTTGCTCACCCGCGACCACTAATGAAAAATAGTTATATCTGTGCGGCAAATGTATGTTTCCATGCAACACCTCCGCCTCCACTGCTACACGAATCAACACATGCCACACAGACCCAACTATCACCACCACCACTAAACTAAACGCTGACGCGTTTCGGCACTCTCCACGAGGCCATTTACGAAGCACAACAACAACCGCTCAACATGCCACCACTTCCACTACTGACATATGTAAACCATGTACTCAATTTAGTTAATGACAAACCCAACGTAGCCACTAATCATCATCATCACCAGCCTTTTTTACGTCCCACTGCTGAGCACAGGCCTCCTCTCAGAATGAGAAGTCTTGGGCTATAGTTCCCACGCGGGCCCAGTGCGGATTGGGAACTTCACACACATCATTGATTTGCTTCGCAGGTGTGGTGTGTAGGTTTCCTCACACTAATATTTCCACTAATATTTTATAAATTCCAAACTACCCTTTTATGTAAGTTCTACCCTTTTTTTTTATGAATTCCAAACTACCCTTTTTATTTTTATTTTTAATTTACGCCAGGTACCCCGTTATTTTTAACCGAGTACGGTAAAAAGAGACGTTATGTTCTTATGTTGTGTGTCGTTATGTTTATTTCCTTGGTTCTAATTTTAATAATGTGTCATAGTAATAATGAGAACATAAATAAATAAATATCATGGGACAATTTGATACCAATTGACCTAGTCCCAAACTAGGCAAAGCCTGTACTATTGGTACTAGACAACGAATAAACATACTTATATAGATAAATACATACTTATATACATATTAAACACCCAAGACCCGAGAACAAACATTCATATTCATCATACAAACATCTGCCCCGACCGGGATTTGAACCCGGGACCTCAAGCTTCATAGTCAGGGTCTCTAACCACTAGGCTACATAACGTCTCTTTTTACCGTACTCGGTTAAAAATTACGGGGCACCTGGCGTAAATTAAAAATAAAAATAAAAAGGGTAGTTTGGAATTATTTAAAAAAAACGGTAGTTTAGAACTTACATAAAAGGGTAGTTTGGAATTTATAAAATATTAGTGGGTACGTTGGTTTTGTCATTAACTAAATTGAGTACATGGTTTACATATGTCAGTAGTGGAAGTGGTGGCATGTTGAGGGGTTGTTGTTGTGCTTCGTAAATGGCCTCGTGGAGAGTGCCGAAACGCGTCAGTGCTTAGTTTAATGGTGGTGGTGATAGTTGGGTCTGTGTGGCATGTGTTGATTCGTGTAGCAGTGGAGGCGGAGGTGTTGCATGGAAACATACATTTGCCGCACAGATATAACTATTTTTCATTAGTGGTCGCGGGTGAGCAAAGTAATTGTTATTAGTTCATAAGGTTTTTCTACTATGTGTATATTTTACTTTTACATCCATGATTGATTATGTTCGTTTACTCAAAAAGTTATCGTGAAAAAAAAACTTAGCATGTAGCTTTAAAAACTTCCTTAGTTCATAGTGATTCTAATCATGCAAGAAAACACCGAAAAATATTGAATTAATACATGAACTTAGGGGTTTTTCGTAACAAGGACATAAGGAAAAATGACAAAAATTCCGATTAAAATGATCAATATCGCGGAAACTAATAACAATTGCTGAACATACATGGGGGTTAAATCGATAGTTTATGAGCTACTCTATCACCCCCTTAAAGCTTTGCACCTAGCTACCAAACACCCTGTATATCTATTTGCAATTTATGACAATTTGGAAGTAAGACAAATTGAGATTGAGTCAAAATATGTATGTAACTTTATTATGACACTTACTTAAGGCCAAATCACTCTTGTTCGCTTAGCTGATTATTTGGCTCCCTAAAGTTATGCACACCTGGGATTGCGCAAACTTGGATTACACGCATTTAGGACCAAATGAAGGTATTATGAGCTTTTCGGTGAAGGAAAACATCGTGAGGAAACCTGCACACACCTGCGAAGCAATTGAATGATGTGTGTGAAGTTGTCAATCCGCACTGGGCCGGCGTGGGAACTATAGCCCAAGCCCTCTCATTCTGAGAGGAAGCCTGTGTCCAGCAGTGGGACGTAAAAAGAGGCTGGTGATGAAAGTATTAAAACGAAAACGATTTCCTGCTTGCTGGAAATTAATTATTCGAAATTTGTTAATTTGATTGGCAAGGTTTTGAACTTTGTATCCGTAAATATATGATGATACAAATAAATAAGTCAACGTCATTACGTCATAATTTTGCGTCAATAGCGTCATTCATCATTCATCACACCAGGGTCGTGTTTTATAAAGCTACAAGTTGTAATTTACAAGCGGAAGTCTCTTTCTAACAAAAGGTGATAGAATGAGACTTCCGCTTGTAAATTGTAACTTGCAGCTTTATAAAACACGGTCCTGATGAAACAAAAAAATACAAGTCTGAATAGATTTTTATTTTAAATATCCGTTAAAGACACAAAGTGAAAAAGCATAATAAATAGTTCACGCGATGCCTTGCAGGAAGTAAGTCCACTGGGCGCGGGGCTCTGCCGGGTCGTAGCACTCGATGGTGAGGCAGCCGGTCGGCAGCTCGCCCGACGTCGAGCTTGACTGCTCCCGCAGGTACACCACCACTTTCATATCCTGTACGAGTATAGAATCAACACTCATTATAGTACAAAGAATGCACATTAGGAACGTCGCCACAAATCGGCAAAGGTCGTACAATGAGTCGAAAGATGATTCAAAAGATCTTAAAGCACCACCAAGGCCGTGTTTTATAAAGCTACTAGTTACGATTTACTAGTGGAAGTCCCATGCTACCACCTTTTGTTAGAAAGAGACTTCCGCTTGTAAAATGTAGCTTAGCGTAGCGTAGCCGGCGGCCCAAGGCTTCAAACGCATGTGTGCGTGCTGAGACAGCCATCAAACAAAAACAAATACTCGGATTAGTTGATCGATTAGTCGTCTCACTAAACATATAGAAATAGTAATTTGGAGGGGCGGGCCATGTTATAGTAGTTTATCTTCTACACATGGTGTCTCTCCCTGCACCAGCCCCTAAACTACGAAATTCGAAAATCGAAGTTCGTATCGTATCGTCCCGCTCACTCTCGTGTTAAATTATATTAGCTTGAGAGGGACGGCATGATACGAAGTTCGAATTTTGCACTTCGTAGTCGGGGGGCAGACCAGTTCTTATGCAATTCGTGTATTTGCTGGTGATTTTTCCATTGTGGCACAACGAACACCCCTCATTATAGACGATCCATATTTCTTTCCGATAAGGTATAAATTGCAAATTCAGTGACTGAAGTCCTTTATGCGCAGTCAAAATGTGTACATACGCAAAAATCTGCATCATGACAAAAATAATATACAGTAGGTACGCAGATTGTACAAACAATTAAATGTACATACCTATGATGGTCGTACAATATGCAAAATGTACAGACCTACTACACGCGATAGTGGCAACATGTGCAAAGTTAGAATGATCAACACGCGAATTGTATATTACGGAAAAATGACAATAGGTACGCTAAATGTACATACTTTGTAGTCTGGGAAACGAAAGTTGAACCTCGTAGTTATTTCATCGGCAACACTGTCTCACACTTGCTGCCCCCCGACTACGAAGTGCAAAATTCTAACTTCGTATCGTGCCGTCCCTCTCAAGCTAATATTATTTAACATGAGAGTTAGCGGGACGATACAATACGAACTTCGATTTTCGAATTTCGTAGTCGGGGGGGCTGAGCATTATTATCCATTTTTCTGCTTATACATTTTACGTTTTATACGTTTGGCGATTGAGCATTTTGCTTTTGTAACATTTTGTAGATTATGAATTTCGCATTGAACAATTCGCGAAATGTGTATTATTCTTTTTACACATTTTGCGTTATGTGCTTTCAGCGTCAGTACATTTTGCTGGCTGTACATTTCGTGTACTGTGCATTTGTCATGATTCATGATGTAGATTTTGCGTATATACATTTTGATTGTTTGCACATTATGCGTGCAGTTAGCATTTGGCGTGTTGTACATTATCAGCCGAAGCTAAGTACTTAAAGGTATGATGAGAAACTTAAATACTTTTTTCGATCGTATCGGTTCAAAGAGAGTCTTGACGTAGAATTCTTGCCGGTCCACCATCATCTTGAACATCCTGGTGTCCTCAAAGACATTTTTGAATGTGATGGTTGTAAAGCCACCGACCCTGATCTCATAAGGCCCTTGTGGTTTCGGCTTAGTTGCTGTTCCTGTTATATCATATCTGAAAACACGTGAAAAATATAGTAGAATGTTTTCCACGATATTCAACTTTACCTGCAATTTTTGACAAATTAAAACCCATCTAACTAAGAGAAAGCAAAGAGACTTCATAAATTGATTGATCTTACACGAATTCTCCGGCCACTGCTGAATTGAATGACACTGTACACTTTTGGACACCAAGTTCCGTCGGTTCAAACCAAACCAGAAACTTGCCCTTCTCGAACGGCCCAAGAACGTACTCTCTTTCAGTTATTATTGACGGATGGGTGACCTGAAAACAATGTACTCAGTTCAGGACAATGTCTCGCCTCTTTAGTTTGCCAATGAATAAATAAGTAACTCAGGGGTACCCCAACCGGGGCGGCGGCACTCTGGGGTGCCGTAAAGAGTGTCAGAGATGCCGCGCCGCATTCCGAAGTTCTCCTCTCGCTTAAACTGCAAACGCACAGACATCAGTACCTATCGGTTAATATTCGCACTTGTTTGAAAGATGCCGTATATTAGAGCACCGGCCGGAAACGCTCTGTCTATAAGCGACCTCCTCCATACGTGTACGAATATTACCATCGATACAGTCTCTGCCCGGCGCCGCTTGGCGACCGCTCTCTCTGAGTATGCAGCTTTCCTGAGTTAATGTCATTGTAATGTATACTTTGCATGCATAGGGCGCCGGGCCGGGACGAAATTCAAAAGCTACATGGTTCGCCACGACCGCGAACTGAAATTTTTGATAACCCCAGCCGTAAATGAAACTATTTAGTTAACAGGCTTTTTTAGTTCTTACTGTAGCGATGAAGTCAGCTCTTATGTCTGTCCGGTTCTGCGCTCTAAGCCGCATCGGAACGCAAGTGCCGATTGGTGTATTTATTTCCAGCTCCTTTGTCTTGGCTGGCAAACACTTAAGCATGACTTTGTAAACGTATGTCCCAACTAAATCATTGGTGATCTCCAAGTATTCCTCAGTCTCTCCTACCACCAGTGGTGAGTAGGACATCAAAAGAGTTGCCTGTAACGAAAAATTCGATAAGTAGTTGGTTTGATTTTTCAAAAACACCTGCTCCGTATTACGGGAGACACATCGCGATCAGTGTGGGATCACCTGGATACCTCGTCATCGCTCTTGATAACTAGTGTTTTTTAGGGTTCCAAAGCCAAAATGGCAAAAAGGACCCGTTTTAGTTTCGTAATGTCCGTCTGTCTGTCGGCGGCATAGCTCAGAGACAATTTTTACTAGAAAGCTGTAATTTTGTATAGATATAAATAGTAATTAGGCCAAAAAAGTGCTGGGATAAAATCATGAAAAAAACCCCACCCCACACACGTAATAGAATATTATATATAATATATTGAATAGGTCTTTCAAAAATATTAGGGGTGCTCAAAGATCATTTTTCGATAAAGTTATTAGTTTGCGAAATATTTATCTTTGAAGTGCTCATTTTTGCTGGAGTCCAGTGTCGTCGTCGTCGTCGTCGTCGTCCCCCCTCCCTCCCCCCTCTACCAGATTAGATTAGATTAATTTATTACTAAAAAACAAATTAATTAGGTACATTATAAACATTGAAAAACTAAAATTTTAAATACTAAGTACAAACTAAAACTAACTAAAGATAAAAAATCTCTCCCAGATCGCCGCCAATTAGGCCAGTACGGGAGCATGTTAATTACCCTGTAAACTCACAAAACTTACAAGTAGGCAATTTTTTGTAGGCAGTTAGAATTTACTGAATACTACTTGTAAAAAAAAATTACATATTTAGACAATGCTTTTGGAATTATCTAGATATTTGTTAGTAACAATAGTAAATCCAAAGAAAAAATACGTAAGTGTAAATTTTCTCAACTAGATTATTGTATTTAACTATTAGAACAACACCTATCATTTTCTAACACTTTTATCAAGAGCTTACGCCAGCATTATTAAAATCACGTAAAAAAATATAAATCTCTTATAAAAAATTACAAGTCAATGATGGCTGCTGAAATGTATTTAAACCTGTTAAAAGTAACCACAGTCTTAATTTCCAACAGATTTATCAATAGCGTGTTTTTTTATAAGCAGTGGAATTTTCTAAGCGTTCTGTTTTCTAGAAAAAAAAATCATAATTCTCAAGTCGGCTTCTTTGATTCGGTTTCATTATAGTAATTTATAGACAAAAATTCTAACGAATTCATCAATAGCTTCAAATTTTATTAACTTATCACTTATATCCCTAATTCAAATACAATGCGTGTATGCTAAAACTATCATATATCATAGAGGCGGTTGCGCCGCCACATAAGCAGTCGCAAATATATAATCGTACAGTCAACACGTGTTTCCATTCTAATACAGGTATGTGATTGGACTGCGGCTGATTCGCGCGCGACCGCGTGTATTTGAATTAGGGATATAACTGATAAGTTAATAAAATTTGACGCTATTGATGAATTCGTTAGAATTTTCGTCTATAAATTACTATAATGAAACCGAATCTAAGAAGCCGACTTGAGAATTATGAGATTTTTTTTGTGGAAAATAGAACGCTTTGAAAATTCCATTGCTTATAAAAAAAGACACTATTGATAAATCTGTTAGAAATTAAAACTGTGGTTACTTTTAACAGTTTTGAATACATTTCAGCAGCCATCATTGATTTGTAATTTTTTAAAGAGATTTACATTTTTTTTACGCGATTTTAATAATGCTGGCGTAAGCTCTTGATAAAAGTGTTAGAAAATGATAGGGGTTGTTCTAATAGTTAAATACAATAATCTAGTAGAGAAAATTTACACTTGCATATTTTTTCTTTGGATTTACAAGTGTTACTAACAAATACCTAGATAATTCCAAAAGCAATGTCAAATTCTGTTATATATATTTTTTACAAGTAGTACTCAGTAAATTCTAACTGCCTACAAAAAATTGCGCACTTGTATGTTTTATGAGATGAATTCACCTGGGGTATCGGATTAAATGCGAAGGGTGCCCAGAAGGCTGGCAGCATTGCCACGTTGTATGGCAATGCTGATTCGCTGAGCGAAGTTTTGGCCAGCATTCTGGTCACGGGAGGCCTCTATAAGGCGCGCCGAGAGATCTTTATATAAATACTATTTATTACTTAATGAAAATCACGTTACATTTTTATATGTCAAAAAATATAAGGAATTCATAAAAAGATCGTCGAGAGAAACTGTTATATTTGGAAATGTGAAAAATACCGGGCAAAAGCGTGTCGGACACGCCCAGGATAGGATTCCTAAGCCATTACGAAAAAAACCTACCTAGTTAAAAAATAAAATAAATAAATATCATGGGACGATTGACACCAATTGACCTAGTCCCAAACTAGGCAAAGCCTGTACTATGGGTACTAGACAACGGATAAACATACTTGTATAGATAAATATATACTTGTATACATATTAAACATCCAAGACCCGAGAACAAACATTCGTATTCACCATAGAAACATCTGCCCCGGCCGGGGATCGAACCCGGGACCTCAAGCTTCATAGTCAGGGTCTCTAACCACTGAGCCATCCGGTCGTCATATCATCATATCATCAAAGAAAAGTGTTCTGGTTTTGCTGTTTTAATAATTACTTTTTACACTTGTTTCTAAAATGCGGTATTTTTTTTTTTCTCTCTTAATCTTTTAATGACAGAGTGAGGTTTCTTTGTGTGGTTTGTCTGTGGTTGCGTATTGTAAGAGCTAATGTAACTTGTTTTTAGAAAAAATGACTTTGTGCCAAGTTTCTTGCGGCGCATTCTTCTTGGCAATCATGGTCTTTCCGAAAGCGCTGGTAGACTCAAAAAAATGACGTGTAAAAGAGCATTCAACTGCCTATTTGCTGAATAAAATTTTGAATTTTGAATTTTGAATTTTGAATTTTGAATCGTCGTCATATCGGTCGTCGTATAATTTAAAGATATTTTCATTACACCTATTCGAAACCAGTGTTAGCAGAGCCCTACTTCAAAGCAAACTACGCAGTGTGGGGTCAATTTATATCTGTTACTGACATAGATACACATAATTAACTATTACTCCTGTTTGATGTTTGAAAGACCTATTCAATATATTATATTATACTATATTCTATTACGTGTATGGGGTGGGTTTTTTTTCATGACTTTATCCCAGCACTTTTTTGGTCTAATTACTATTTATATCTATGCAAAATTACAGCTTTCTAGTAAAAATTGTCTCTGAGCTATGCCGCCGACAGACAGACGGACATGACAAAACTATAAGGGTTCCTTTTTGCCATTTTGGCTTCGGAACCCTAAAAAATCAGAGCAGTAGTGCATATAGTGAATTTAAAAGGAAAACTATCAGAGATAAGCAGGCTTTCCAGATTTGGGAGTAATAGTTAATTATGTGTGTCTATGTCAGTAACCGATATAAATTGATCCCACACTGCGTACAGTTTGCTTTGGAGTAGGGCTCTGCTAACAGTGGTTTCTAATGGGTGTGATGAATATACCTTTAAATTAGGTATCTATGCCAGGGCTTTTTCGTAATGGCTTAGGAACCCTATCCTGGGCGTGTCCGACACGCTCTTGCCCATTTTTAGGGTTCCGTACCTCAAAAGGAAAAAAACGAAACCCTTATAGGATCACTTTGTTGTCCGTCTGTCTGTCTGTCAAGACCCTTTTTCCCTGAAACGCGTGGAGGTAGCATGCTGAAATTAATATCAAGTACTCAAACCTGCGGTCCCTTGAAGCCGTGAAAAAATCAATCTTGTGAGTCAACGCAATCAAAAGATACAGTCATTAAAAAATCTATTTCCATACAAATTGCCGAAATCCGAAAACCTAAAGGGTACTTCCAGCTGTCCTAGAAACTTGAAATTTGGCTCTTATAGCACAACCACTCCGAAAAGTCTCAAAATCATAATTTTTTATGTCTGTCTGTAGATTTCACAGACCAATATAAGTTGACCCCCATACTGCGTACATTTTGCTTAGTAGCAGGGCTCTGCTAACACTAAACCTCTTAAAACACTGGGGAATAGCGTTAAAACCTTTCAACGGAACCCTCGTGCGCGAGTCCGACTCGCACTTGGCCGGTTTTTTTTTTTATTTAGAACGGGGCCTGACCTTTCGAGGTCCTAGCACCAACTCCTACATATTTTTGCAGAAATTGTGCTGACAAAAGCGACAAAATTCAAGCATCGAGCTCTGCAGCTGCATTAATATTTAATAAAAGCTGTTAAAAAGGGCAATCCGCACTGGGCCCGCGTAGGAACTATAGCCCAAGCCCTCTCATTCTAAAAGAAATCCTGTGCCCAGCAGTGGGACGTAAAAAAAAAAAGCTGGTGATGTGATGTGTTAAAAAGGAACTTAGAGTAGGTATCCGGCCGTGTTTTTCTGTAAGATCCGGACAGATGAACAACTCAAATACAATGCACATGCTCGGAAAGTGCACGTTGATGTGGGTCAGCATATTCATAGAAAGTTAGTATTTGTTAGCACGAATCTGCAAGTGTGCGGAAAAGTTATACGGATATCTTTTCCAGACGCGTGTGGAACAGTATTTTTTTTTGTCAAAAAGTTGTGTGCAAACAATTGTTAATAAAATGAGACCAGAGGTGTGACTTTATAATTCGGCTATACGCAAATAATAAAACATTTGACGAAACTAAGTTAATAATTCATGATCTCAATTGGAAAATCTTTTTGTATTTTTTGTTATTTTTCCAATTATTTTTATTTTTACGGTCTTCCCGTGAGTATCAATTATATTTTTAATAAAAATATAAGTTAATAATTAATGATTTATAGATTTATATATGATAGATTTTAACGCTTTTCCCCGGTGTTTTAAGTTGTCCAGTGTTAGCAGAGCCTTGCTTCTAAGCAATATGTACGCAGTGTGGGGTCATCTTATACTGGTCACTGAAATCTACAGAGCTACCTTCATACCTTCTACCTTTCTTTTTGTGAATTCCTTATATTTTTTGACATATAAAAATGTAATGTGATTTTCATTAAGTAATAAATTAACCTAAACCTACCAAATTTCAAGTTCCTAGAACAACTGGAAGTACCCTTTAGGTTTCAGGGTACGGCAATTTTTACGGAAGCGACCTTTTTAATTACTGTATCTTTTGATTGCGTTGACTCAGAAGTTTGATTTTTTCACAGCTTCAAGGGACTTCAGGCTTGAATATTTGATATTAATTTCAGCCTGCTACCTCCATGCGTTCCAGAGAAAAAGGGTCTTGACAGACAGACAGACAGACAGACAGACGGACAACAAAGTGATCCTTTAAGGGTTTCGTTTTTTCCTTTTGAGGTACGGAACCCTAAAAACTTCACAGGGGTGCTCACTTAGACTTACTCAACTCCTGGCTGAAGTCTTGACGGTTCATTAAAACGAACCCTGTATATAGTGGGTATAGTTTAAAATGTTCACCTCCGACTGCCTCCCGATCTTCAACTTGTCTGGGCAGTTAAGCTGCTCGCACTTGACGTAGTAATCAGCTTCGGAAGAGAGCGGATTGGTGACGACGATCTCCTTCTGGAGCATCTCGCGCGCTCGGCACACGAACGCGAGTGTGTCCACGATCTGGCTCGGCGTCACCGTCGCCAGGATGTTATAGAACTGGTACTCGCGGGACTCCTCGTTCACGAATACTACCTGCAAATTTATGTATGTAGTGGAACATTGCGGCGACAAAGCTTTGGGTTGGTGGCAAAGTGCAGGTGCCGCGCGATAATGGCGCGGTAAAAATGTTTGTCATGTGCCGCATCTCTTACAGCTGCTGATGAGTGGAAATCCGTTTACCAAACGAACGATGCGCTCACTTTTTGTTTCCGATTATAAGTAGCTCGGCATGATTAAAATGCACGAAATGTAAAAGGAGATTCACTAATGAGTTCAAACTACATAATCCATTGTAGGATATAAGACTTTTCATCTCTAAGAACACTGCTTTCTACAGTGTTACAACAAACACAACCATCAACCTCCTCCTCCTCTCCAACACTGTTCAGGCTAAATTAAGGGTATTACGCCTGGGCCAAATGGGAAACGCGAAGGCTGAGAAGGCGCAATAGCTAAGCTTGTTTCTTATGAAACTAGATTAATACTTACTTTCATTTGCATTTCGCACACGTCGTAACACGCGAAATTCCACCGACACGTGGCCGACGTCTCTCCCCACACCTTGACGGTGTCAGGGTACTTGAGCTCGTAGTATCCGTCAAATTTCTCCGGGACTATTTTGACTATTTCCGTCGAAACAACGTAGGATTCAGGCAGCTAAGTGAAATTCAGATAGCAGGTATTTACTTCGTAGGTAATGGTTAAAAATAATTCATAAAATATGAAATAATATGATAACTTATAAAATAAAAACGTATAGTCGGCACTCAGCAGCAGAGTCGCTGAATAAATGAAGATCTCAAAACAATCTCTTGACGATAGACTATAGGCTTCGCTCTTCTTCTTTCTTGCAGGTTGCTCCTCCTGCTGCTGATCATACTGGCAGCAGTATACGTTAAAGATCGGGATCACATACCTCGGTGATATGATGCACCAATAGGCCTTCTGTGTGCACGTCCTTTGCTGCCACAGTGATGGAAATTGTATCGTTCGGGTTTGGATGAGTAGCGGCGCCGATCAAAGTTACAAATAGCGCGCTTTCGCCCAAAGGCGAATAAAATATTTGACCCTGCAGAAAAACTTATTAGAAGTCTCTGAAAACAGTTGCCCGTTTGTTTGTATTGTTACTCGTATCTTTTCTTTTCGTAAGTATAATATATTGAAATATTGAAACTTTGCTTATCTAAACACCATAGTAAAATTTTACAAACCTCATGCTTTCCTATAGTCTTCGGTTTAAAATGAATCGGGATGTCGAACACCGAATTAGGTTCGACGTGGAACTGTTTCAGGGATGTAAACGGGCCGGGCCCACTCGGCATCTCAGATAAAATCAGCCACATTTCGTCCGATCTGTTAAGGAATTCAGGAAAAGGCAAATCTGACTCTAGCTTGTAAAATAAATTATAGTAAATAAAGCTACATATGGAAGAACTGACTGTTATGACATGTTTACTGAAAGCGCGGCTACTCGTAATACTAACGGGTTTGCAACTGTGACGTATTCCGTCAGGACCTCCCGGACTGGGCACTCGAAGTACATGGTTTTTGCTTGCACGTTGCCCATGTCCACGCACGTAGCATACATAGCCAGCTCTAACGGCATATAGTTTTCAATATTGCAGCTTGCCTAAAAGTAAACTAAAAGCGTCAGGTCTAACATGCAAGTCAATATTACCAACCCCACTTTTATTTTTCACGGATTAAATTATTACTTATAAGCACCTTGTAATTACTCTGGAATTCCTAAAACACTCACGTATCTAAAGAAAAATGCAATAAGGATAAAATTACCTACTTACCCAAACTTTAATAAACGGATTGTGTTTAAAAGGTCTGAACGTTATTGTAAAAGTAACATTCGTGTGCGCTGCGATATTGCCATGCATCGGCGAAATCGTAAATTCATCGGAAATTAGAGGTTGCCACCAAAATCTATAAGAGTTACAAAAATATTTTACTTTATCCATTACTATACAATACAATTTACCGCGTTAGCCTCACCTAGCTCCAAAATCTCCTTTATTCAGTAACATGACTTTCAATATTTTGACACCGCGTATGCGCACGCGACCAAATTGGAGAGATTTTTGGCTGAGGCATAGGCTCATGCCAGTGGCACAGCCGCTGAGTCGAACAAGAGGCCTTTCGTAATTAAGTACTCGCATATTTAGCTGAAAGCGTAAAACTTTGATGTTTTATTGTTAAGAACAAGTATAAGCCTTTCCAATCAAGTCTACAAGTGTCAAGAAAATACCTGTGCGTTCAAAGTGCTTATCATGCCCACAGGCTTGAAATGTATCTTCAACGGAACTTTTCTATGAGGCATTATCCTACAGCTGTTGGGTACCACCTTAAGAGATGATAGTGCGTTTTGTATGTCCATTGCAATTTGCTTTCGAACGTTGTCGTCTTTGTAATTTTGCAACATTTGCACTCTAGATACAAATAATGTGTTAATTAATAGTCATGTAGAACATGCGCAATTTTTTTAATACAGATATCTTAGGCTCGGATAGGTCAAAAGTTAATGCCACAGTATATATATAAGCTAAAGCAGTACAGAAACTAGGCCTTTTTGTTGAGATGATGACGTAAGCGCCAATTGAGCGTTAGGGTTGTCCTCTTATTTTTTGTGTAGTTAGCTCTACATCCCAGCTATTTAAGCCTTTTTTGAGATAACTAGGGTAGTGGAACCAAAAGATGAACAACCCCCATTAGTTGAACAATCGTCCGAAATATCGAAATATTAAGATTATTTCAGAACACACATAGTTGAAAGATTTTTTTCTTAAGCGTGATCACTTAGTCTATGCGTCTTTTTTAAATCACTGGCTTTTAGGCGTCAAGCACGGCTGTACGAGGGCTGTTTGATAAGTACCCGTTTATGAAAAAAAAAATGTTTTTTTGTATATATGCATTTATTTTTCTACGTAGTCATCTTTTAACTCTATACATTTGTTCCACCTATACTCAAGCTTCAATAAACCATCCAAAAAGTATGATTATGGAAAGTCATTAAAATAGGCCTCTGTGGCGGCAATGACTTCGTCATTTGATCCAAATCGCTTGCCACCGAGCCATTTTTTTAGGTTGGGAAACAAAAAGAAATCGCATGGGGCCAAATCTGGAGAATACGGGGGCTGAGACAATAGTTCGTAGCGTAATTGTGCAAATTTAGCCGTCACAACTCTGGACGAATGAGCCGGGGCGTTGTCGTGATGAAACGGTACTTTTTTCTTTTTTAAATGGGGTCGTTTGTCCTTCAACACGGCGTCAAATTCATCCAATAAATAGGCATAGTACTGCCCTGTTATTGTTTTTCCCTTTTCTAAATAGTCAATATGTATAATACCCTGCGAATCCCAAAAAACGGTCGCCATGACCTTTCCAGCCGATGGGACGGTTTTTGCTTTCTTTGGAGCAGGTTCACCCGGTACAATCCACTGCTCCGACTGCTCTTTCATTTCCGGGGTGTAGTGGTGGACCCACGTTTCGTCCACGGTCACGAAACGACGCAGAAACTCCTTCGGGTTACGTTTGAACACGGCCAAACACTGCTCCGAAGTAGTCAGTCGGTTCCGTTTTTGCTCCTCCGTGAGTAAACGCGGCACCCACCTTGCCGATACTTTCTTCATACCCAATTTTTCTTCTAATATGTGTTGTACCCTCTCGGTTGAAACGTTTACAGCATCAACGATTTCTCGAAGTTTAATTCGGCGGTCGGCTAAAACCTTATTTTCAATTTTCTTAACCATATCGTCTGTAGTCACCTCAACTGGCCGGCCTGGGCGATCCTCATCAAAGACGGTTGTTCTCCCCCGCTTAAACTCGTTATACCAATATATGACGGTTGTCACAGAAGGAGCACATTCATGGTAAACCGCTTGCGTTCTTACTTTTATTTCATCACATGTTTTTCCTTCCAAAAATAAGAATCTAATTACAGACCGATACTGTTCTTTCTCCATTTTAACAATTTTAAGTTCACGCCTTCACTGAATCGTTGTCAAATGAGAAAAAAAACAAAAGAATGCCATTTTTTTTTAATTTTCCCGCCTCTGAAAAATGGCTTAAAAAGGTGGTATACTTATTTGCGGCCAGTGATATTAATTTATTTAGAAAACGAATTATTACGACGGATTATTTAGAATTTAGAAAACGGGTACTTATCAAACAGCCCTCGTAATCGGTCGTTGATTCCATGCTCCACGCTGAAGACGCCATTACTATGGGAGCCTAGTTAAGATAGTACATTCAAAATTTTAGCTTAAAGTTATGGTACCTTGCAGTAAAATTCTTATCGAAGGCAATTAATTTGTTTTCTATTCTTCATCTTATTTATACAAAACTATACTTTTGTAAGTAATTATTGAGATATTTGATGTTCAATTAATGGTTTCAATATTTAACTGGGAACCCAATACTTGAACGGTGTTCATGTTCTAGCTGCTGAGCAATTTCTTTCAATGCTTAAAATTAAATACGTTTCGTGTGATGCACGAAAACTTTGTCACATTAATTAATCTTTCATTAATTAGTGATTTACTTACCAAAAGATGAACACGAATGTCGTTAGTTAAGTCTGTTATTTGAGGATTTTTTTAGTATGAGAATTAACACCGTTCACCTTAGAGTTTGATGCCCAAAACTTGAACTAGTAAGTTTATTAGTTCAGCTTTTGGTTATTGAAACTAATAAATTAACAATTGCATAAGATTCCTAGTTCATTTAAAGGTTAATATGCCTAAAACATGAACTAAAGTTTTTAATGTATTTCTCTATTACTTGGTGCTAATAATTAATGAATCTTCAATACTTGTTTTACAACGGGTATTTTTGTTTAAATACCAGTATATTTATTTTATTTTATACTAATGGTTGTGATAAAATAAATATTAAATTAATTAATATATGTTGTCTCAACATATTCTCAAGGTTTTAAATATAAAAACACTTGAGGGTCAAATATCACTTAAAAGCACTAAGCATATTGCATGCAATTTAGATGGGTAACCATTTTCCAAGTAAAAAGATTACGTTAAAATTATTAGTTCAACTATTGAGTTAAAACGTTCATAATTAGGGAACACATGTTCAACTATTGGGGTAAACGGCCTATTTTGTGATTCAATATTTTTTTATAAAATACTGTGCAATAATATTTAACTTTAGTATGTACTAGTGCGTTCTAGAACATATAAGAATATGTAAAAAAAATATGTGCAACCCAAAAGTACTTCACGTCATAAAGAACGAGCCGTCCAAAGTTGCTATAGTCGCTTAATCGTTCATCTATTGGTTCCTCTACCCTAGCTAGATTACATTAGAACATTAGGGTTGTCACTCTTAATTATTATAAAATTAATGGGTTTTTGTTTATTATTTACTAAAACGTTTATTGGGGATTTATAATGATCAAATAATCGAATGAATAGACTAGTTTACAAACAAAATTGTGTAATTAAATAATCATCAACATTTTAAGAAAACTTTGTTTTCGTTAGTTATTAAAAATGCCAAACTGTCATCCGCCATCTTGGATCAAAAAAATAATGTCAAATTCGAGCTCACCGCTGCCAAATTACACGAAATCGCCACCCCTAGGATCATTTTATTAACAAAAATTACAAAGCCAATCCGAATCCGCAATCTTAGATTGATTTTTTTTATTCCACTGATTACAATTCGAATTAAATTAATAAAAAGTAAATAAGTTATGTCACTATGCTATTACCATTATTCATCATTAAATTATACCACCTAACTAATAACTATTAGTTTTTAAACACAAAGAGTCCCCACTCGTCTCGACGCGGCACCCGCGACTGACAGCACTGCTATTCCCACTTATTAGCCTTGTAAAGACTGTCTGCGTGCGTGTGTCATTTCGAACGTTTGTACGTAGTTTCTCTACTGCTTTAGCTTATATATATACTGTGTTAATGCGTTACTAAAGGGCGTAGCCCGTGTGTGCGTGTGGGGGGGGGGGGGGGGGTGTAATTATACCTAGACCTACCTTGAAGGTCCCGGGTCCGCGGTGAGGTTAGCCACGCTGGGACTGAGACAAACGCTTGTCGCTTCCGACGCCAGGGTGTCGTCAATGACTGGGTACATATCTTTAAATATAAAGGTGGCGTCAATGGGCACCTTGCTGTGATTCATTACTTCTATTTGGCGAACTATTTTTTCACCCACTTTGACTGGACCCATGTCAAAGCTTTTTTGACATCCTTCATACAAATCGAAAAGGAGAGGGACACCTAAAATTTAAAGAACAGATGTTTTAGGGTTGCATTAGTTCCCAGTAACACGGTTTTTTTTAAAGTAGGCGTAACATGTTTGGCTTAGTTCCAAAATAACTTGGTTGATACAGATATTGCACTAGGTACCGAAAAGTTTAAGTTGAATTTCTAAATTTACCTTCTCCAGTAACATTAATGATTTCTTCGCATAAAGAATTTACCCAAAACTGTATCTTGAATTCATATTCCTTCACCTGTTTCGGGCGGAAGTATATAGATATCTTTGAACGTTGGCCTGGCTCTATACTAGGCTCTTGGCGATAATCAACAAATAGTTCTGGTAGTGTGGCGAAGTTTAAGTCAAGACTGTAATTATAATTTAAATTTTAATACTTTTTAAACTCTCTGACCTACGCCCACATGACGTACTCATACTACCGAACCAACCGAATCGTGACCCACTATGAAACCTTTTCGTAGAAAATGTCATGGTGACATCGCATTGTCTGACAAGGAAAATTATTATGAACCTTGCTGTGACAACGTTCTACGGTGGGTCAAGACAAGAATCAGATGGTACGACTGTAGGTACCTAATAAAATTCGTTAAAAAGTATTACATAATAGGAACATTGTCGTCGTTATAGAAAGCTATGTTCTTTTTATAAGTCGTATCCGGTGCGTTTATGATGCATTTGCCAAAATCGAAATCGGTACAGGAAAAGTGGTACAGCGGTTTTTCTATCTCGGAGTGAAGTAGAATATTATACTCCGGTCCATCTGAAATCTAAAATATCCACACAATAATTAAAATAATAACACCATTAATTAGATGATTTGTTATCTATCGCCATGTATTTAGTTTGAGTCGTGAGAGTAACAGTATAGAGCGGGCATCTTGTGCAGTACCCACAGTGATTTACGAGTCCAATTCGTGTTAGGTTTAGTACATTAGGGTTGATGGTTTTACATGTATTGCGTGCATCAGTTGATCCCTGCCATGACTAGAACCATCTACAATTCTATATCACTGCCATTTCCATCAAACATTCACTTAATGTTTGGAAAGCCATAAAGGTGTACTCGCTTTTAAAAAACATATTTCAAACAGTAGCTTACATTGAGAGTGACAGGGAACGCTTGCACGGGCACTTGTTTAAGATTAAAGTGGAGGATGCAATCGACTTCTGCGCCCGAGCTGACGCGGCCCGACCGCGGCTCCACGCGCACCTGCAAATACTTTTTCACCGCAGAACTGTTGTAGTGCCAATCAAAAAAGAATGTCGCCGAACCATCATTCTTTATTATAAACGTTAGCGTCCTCTCGTAAGTTGATGCAGTCTGCAAAATGAAAGCGTTTATCCGTCTTGTCCCATTATTCATAAACGTCACTCAAGCGTCCATTAGTTAAACCATGGTTAAAACAGGTCTTGTCTTCTTCTTACTAACGGAAATGTCAATATGACAAAAAAAGACAAACGAGATTTAACAGCATTTTAGCTACTCTATATGCCTCGCAAATCATTTTAAAATTTAACGAATTCCCAAGTACCTGATCTAAATGAATATTAGTAATTGCTTCACTGTTAAGTAGATGTTCGTTTCCAATCAAAAAGTATGTTACTTTTGGTCTTATTGAGTGGCTCAGAGCATTCACACATAAGGTCAAATACTTTGACATGTAAGTGATGCTACAAAATATTTTGAACGAGAGTGGGCCGTCTTCGATTGGGGTGTAAATAAATCTAAAATATAAATTGAGCAGGTAATCGGTAAATAAGGTACACTGAAATATATTTCTGTCTTTTTTCAAACTACAAGTATGTTACTTACTTGATTGGTGTCTCCGAACGAGGTTTTAGCGACCCAAATTCCGGCTCCATTACCACAGGAGTTTTGCCAGACTCATTGCACAACGAGTTGCCCTTGAATTCAAACTTCAGACACTCGTTCTCATTATTGGCCAACATCACCGTGTCGGTGATAGTGAATCCGACTAATGAGTTCCTTATTATCAAAATTGTCGGCATGAATACCACGTCAGGTTCTCTTACCAACCCGACAACTAATAAATTGATCACCAAGCTATACACCGGTATTATGAACTTCCATTGTGACTCGTAGACCTTTAACAATATCCCACAGAATTAAAAATATTGAAATATGTCTAGCAGACCATCATAAATGATCATGAATAAAACTAAGTGGCTCTGTGACCTGTAAACCATGTGACCTCATTTTTGAACATGTTTCGTTCTTTTTTACGAAAAAATTATACAGGTATAATAATTACCGAACCTGCTCACAAAATTTCACGAGAATGACGAGAATCGGTTGAGAAATGCTACCTGTAGAGAAGAGCCGGACAGCCGGATAGTTGGATAGACGGCGGACGAAAGAAAGGCCATAAGCAGGATAAGGGAAGCAAAAATGCCCTTTAACATTATGACTACATTTTTTTCTGCAGTTACTTATGCCTAGTACTTAGTTTGGTTGAATACATTTTAGAAAGGTTCCGCAGAAAAAAAATAAGAACCGAAATAATTAAAATTGACTTTTCTCTAAATCTATTTAACTTTAATATACTATAATTTTTTTCGTTCTGTTAAGCTTAAATAGGTATATGTTTTAAGTGAAAATGGACTCAGCCCATTATCATAAAAGGCCAATTTTACTTCCTTTATCCTGCTATGGCCTTTTGTCCAAAGTGAAACGGAGACGCTTCGCTCACTTCGTTCGCTCGGTCAATAAAAACACAATTGCTATATACCCCTGGAGCCGTAGGTGCGAAGGTAAATGTAACTTCAGTAGAGGTACCGCCTTCAGCATATCCTTTCAACATATCACAGTGTACCGGGATCAGCTCTGGCTTGTCAGAGAGCACCATCTCAAAAATAAATTCGTATGCATCCGTTGTAGGATTTATAACGTTGAAAGACCTGAAAAAACACAGCTCGTTGATCGCATCGCTTTAAATCAGTTTGTTTTTTAATTCGTCACCGTCATAATACTTCTTGTAGCATCCTGATCCTAAAACATTGAATTCGAGGACGGTCATAAATGGGGGTAGAGCGACTCCTGTTGATTTTCTCCTCCCAGACGTAATGTAGTCACTCTCTTCAATATCGAGGTGGCAATAGGGAATCAGTGATTTTACTGTTAACTTGCACGAAACATTTTGATCGTACGGATCCAAGTTATCTGAAATTGGAGTAGATATTTTTGTACCTAATACATATTCATACAAGTCAAAAAAATGTATAATATTATTTACAAACTCACCTATCAAACTCTTCAATCTTACTTTGTAGTCGAAAGCATCCAGAGGGGCGAATGTTACCGCGTAAGTCCTGGTTTGGTTGGGATCTAGACAATCTTTATCGGGCTCTATTGTGAATGGAAGGTTCACTTCGAACCACGTGTCCACGCTGTCCCTACCTAAGCTTCCACTGAACAGGGTAACTTTGCTTTCATCTGTTAAAAGCATAGAACAAAACAAATGCGTATAGATTTGGAGCAGCGAAACTTTTTGCAATCGGATTGGTTTATACGAGGATCTTACCTTTTCTGTCGCAACCTGAAAGTTCCGGTTGACAGCGGTCTGAAAAACTGTCCAGCTCCGTGGGTACTTTACTTTCCGCAGTTAACTAGAATGGCAACAGAGAATGTTTAATAATATACGTATTTTGTAATCGGCAGGTGATCACTGATCAATCACAATTATTTGCTATCTATCAGTTTTGGAGTTTACCTTTTTAGGCTGATTTTTGTCAATTCTTGCCGGGAAGTCTTCATCAATTTGGAAACTCCACACAATTTTCATTGGCACATGACCAATATTTTTCACTTTGAAACTAAATCTTCGCTTCTGCGAAAATAAGATGAGATCACGTTACCAAACCCCTACATTTCAATCAGCTATAAATAGTTTATTGTCTTTAATTTAACATAATTTTATCAATTAATTAAGTTGCTTTCATTGACCGAGCGAACGAAGTGCTTCGTATGTCTGTCCGCCCGCCGTCTGTCTGTCCGGCTGTTCTCCTCTACAGAGCGCCTTGTGTAATCGCCGACCAGGCCAAGAAATAAGTCTCGATCGCGTTCGCGTTTAACAATTCTCATACTATTTGGCACTTTAACGCAAACGCGATCGAGATCGTATTTTGTGCTTTTTGATTACACTAAGGGCACAGGTCGTATTTTTCAACCGGTTCTCGCGAAATTTTGTGATCAGATTCGTTAATTGGATATAGGTAGAATTTTTTGTCGATTATTATTATTTTTTAAACGAAAAATGATCAAAAATGCCCTGATCTTCGTGAAATTTTGTGATGTAGCTCAATAATTATATGTATAGGATATTTTTTTATACTTTTAAAAGCTCAATTCGTGCGCTCGGTCAATAATACCGAAGACATCAGTATGATATGGGTAGACAGAGAAAAAACATAAAAATACACGTTTAGGTTGAAATTATCTGTCCTATATATGTCTTACTTGGTAGATAAATGTATCTCTAAGGGTCTTTTCTTCCTTCAATGTACAAGTATATTTAGAATATTCTGTCATGGCTGAATACATTATTATCATTTTAATAATACCCAGGGTTCCTTCAGTAGCAACGATTGGTTGTTCATCCAACACTTCTTCAACTCTCTCATTTAGGAATATGTTTCTGAAACAGTATTCCATTTAAATAATGCTTTATGTTTGAAACTACGATTACTATTTTTTTTTATATAAATGTTGTTTTACTTATTGTGGTCAAATAAAGTGACAGTTTGTCGGTTATCCCAAGTTGCACCTTTCGTGTCAAGTGTCAGAGAGTCGTCGCTGATAGCAGTTAATGTACAGCCCAAAAGTTCCTGTAACGCATTGAAAATTACAATACTGAGACCAATTATTATAGACTAGCTTTTGCCCGCGACTTCGTACGCGTAGACAATAACGTAAGTACCTAATACAAATACTGGTTTTTAACGGAAGATATTGATGTTGCTGTTTTTTTGTCTGTGAACCCAATGGAACTACCTACCTACTTAATTAAATGTTGAAAACTACTATATTTACACCATTAACATTCTACATACAGTTCTTGTCTGTCATGACAACCTATTTTTGCAAAAAATCCCGGAGGATAGAAATAAGTAAATTATACATTTAGACCCTTTAAAAAATCTTTCACTAATAGAAAGCTAGACTGTTTCTGATTGACATTAGGCTACTTTATCTCGAAAAAGTGTAAGTATTAAAGTTCCTGCGAAATAGACCTACGTATTTTGATCTAAACCGACACTGACGAATAAATTAAAATTGAAGAACTACTCAATTAAAATGAAGGCAGTTACTAAGACATCGCAACGCTTACAAAACAATAATGCGATAAAAAACACAGATAATAAATCAAAAATGGCATGGGCAATAATAAATAGGACAAGACCTAATCGCCCCAGGGATCATATACAAACGATCAAATCAAAAGACACAGTTATCACTGATCCACGGGATATGGCAAATGCATTCAACGATTATTATATCAATAGAACCTCGCAATCAAATAGCAGTGCTAACAAACGCAATAATCCTTATAGGAACGATAACATAGTACCCACATTAGCGTCCATGTTCATGTCTCCAAGTTCTCCTACGGACATTTACAAAATTATAAAAAAAATGAAAAACAAAAAAAGTGTAGGACATGACCAAGTGTCGACTAAAGTTATTAAATATGTAGCAGAATATATAGCGCCACACCTGAGCTATAATCTTAATATTAGCATAAGTGAAGGTATTTTTCCTGATGTACTAAAGATCGCTATCATAAAACCACTTTATAAAAAAGGCGATAAGCAAGAGATGAAGTCACACAGGCCTGTTGCCCTGAAAATGAGATGAAACGGGATAAAAAGTATCCTATATATTATTCCAGGTTGTAAACTATTACCATGTCAAATTTCATTCCAATCTGTCCCGTGTTTTATGCGTGATGCCTCCACAAACAAACATACAAACAGACAAACAGATAAACAGATAAACAGACAACAAGACAAAAAAATCAGTTTTGTGTTCTATTAATTATTCCACGCGACCCAAATTTTTTTTTTGTAAATATCTTCAATGTACAGACGCGCCGGGTCTACGATTTTATTATATGTATAGATAATACACAAATATAGTGTTAAAAAACCTTTTTAATCACAACAGGCTGAGCCGAGAAGAACATGATTTCTAGATCCTTTTCTTCGCCAGGTGAAATGTATCCGACTGCTGGTTTGACGACCAAATTGTCAACTTCGTCCCATATAAATCTGTAGACCTTATCCGAATTATTAACCATTGCAACTGATCTTCTTTGCATGAAGCACATTTGGCACCCGCCAAAGTCTAATAAGTATTTAAGGAAGGCAGGCTCGTTGCTTGCTGCATCACTGTGCCTCATTGAGCTTATAGATGTCTTTTTCTTTTTTGGATCAAAAACTTTCGACTTCCTACCCTCCACCGTTGCACTTTTTGACTTCCTTGCTTTGCTATCGACAGTTGATACTGTAGACAATGTCCTACAAAACATGTATTTATTTGTCACAGGAAATCTAATGTACAACCATTATGTTGATTACTCAAATGATTCTACAGTCAGCAGCAAAAGTAACTAAGCAACCGACGCGTTCACGATGGTCTAAGCACGGCTCTATTCTTATAGACATAAGAGCTTGTGCAGATCATTGTGACCGTTTCGGTTGCTTAGCTACTTCTGCTGCTTCTGCTTCTGGTGACTGTACCACCGCCACACATTTAACCTTACTATTACTATACAAGTGGTAAATTTCTAACATTGAAAAACCAGCCTTCTCTTATTGCGATAAATAAATAAATAAATAAATAAATAAATAAATATCATGGCACAAATTGACACCAATTGACCTAGTCCCAAACTATGGGTACTAGACAACGATTAAACATACTTATATACATAAATACATACTCATATACATATTAAACATCCAAGACCTGAGAACAAACATTCGTATTCATCATACAAACATCTGCCCCGACCGGGATTCGAACCCGAGACCTCAAGCTTTATAATCAGGGTCGCTAACCACTAGGCCATCCAGTCTTCAATAAGGTCATAAGGTACATTCTCACTTGGAGAAAATCATAAATGTTATACATACTTCGTTTTTTTTTTAGCACTTGAAAAAGGTAAACAATCTTGACATGTCTTTTTATTGAAAAACGCTTTTTGAAAATAAGTAAATAACAGCAAGTAATAATTAAATAACAATGAAACTTAATTATTTGTATTGTTATGGTTTTATACATAACGGTTACTTAATTATAAAAACCGTTTTTCAATAAAATGACGTCAAGATGGTTTACTCTCTTTCTAATGCTAAAAAAAACGAAGTAGGTATAATTATTATTAAATTTTAAATCGAAAACTAGTTTTTAACTCCCAACCCGAACAGATTGGTGTTATAAGTTTGACGTGTGTATCTGTGATCTATGTCTGTCTGTGGCATCGTAACTCCTAAACGGATGGACCGATTTGGATGCTGCTTTTTTTTATCGAAATCTAGTTAATAGAGATGAATCTTTCATAAAAATCTGTTAATTAAGTTTTTTTATATTTATAGATTTTACAGTGAAGACCTGAAGACTCACCCTTCAGCAGAATTCTGTAATGCTTCCAAGTCAGCGTCCATTGACAGCATTTCAAGGCCTTGTAATATAACATCTTCCATGAATGCTTCAGCTTCACAAAACACCTGTAAAATGAGCAAGGAAATCAAAGAACCAGTATTAACCTTTAACCTTGCATACAGTCTTAAAAAAAACACAATTATCACTACAATAAGATCGTGAAAAATTAAAAAAAATTTAATAAGCTTTGGTACCGTAAAATATTCGTAGGGATTATCCACGATCGTCAACCTTATTTCGCAGCTGGTTTTTCCCTTCCTAAAAGGATTGTAATGAACAATAACTTTTCCTATTTGCTCCGGTTTTAATCTCATCTTCATTGTTGTGTTTAGTTCATCTGTAATGATTAATGAAATAACATTGAAATATTTGTTGTTGTCTGATTTTCCCGGTTTCACATTCTTGTAATTTCTTCTCATCGCGAACTTGAAACAATCTTGACTTTACCTTTGTAACATACAATGACAATGCAAAGAAAAATCCGTTAAGCAGCTGGACTTGAACCAGCAACCTCGGTAATCCGTACCACGCTCCACCAATTAAGCTATACTTAACGTTGGTGTACCTAACGAATTTTTCAATGCCTTGTGTCATATATTTTTTTATTTTTTATTTGGAAGATCTCTCCTCAGCGCCATCTATGAGTAGCTTAATCAAGCGGCTCATCCACTACGGAACTTCTACAGTTACGCATTGGTGGCAAGAGATGGAGCTATTTTCTGAATCAATGAAAATAATCGATTTATTGATTATTTTCATTTTTTTTTTTACCTTTGTAGCCGCGGATCACCATTTTTTCACAGTCTTCTGTCGGAGTCATCCAAAATACATTTCTTTCTTCATATGACGACTGGAGCACATCCAGTATAATTACGCTTTTGACAGAGCTTGTGTTCCTAAATTTAATCACTCTGCTGCTGACGGACCCCAAGCAGGTCACGGGAATTTGGAGAAGTGAAATTTTATGCTGCTTGATTGGAGGCCAAACCATCTGTATTCGAGGTATAACTCCTTCGCCGATTAAACAAATCTTAAACGATTGTTGCTGGTTGTCTAGAAGTTTTAATTTTATCTCCAAAACTGCGCGATACTCCTGTAATTCACTTGGTGTTTGAACATCTTGAGTAGGTACTTATAAATTTAACTAAATAATAATACTGTTTTTTACCGTGAGGGTTTTTGGGCTAAATATTATTCCTAGGTTTTTGTGTTGTAGAGGTTCTATATGCGTGTCGTATTTGTCTAAAGAGAATATTTGCTGATTAGAATTGGACTGGTAATTTAGCATCATCGTAAGCGCACATGCCACTAAACCATTATTATACAAGTCAATTGCTCCCGTGAATGTAGAGTTAACAGTGACACAGAAAAAGTGTAGAGTCACTGAATCTTCGACGAAGACACAATGTGGGGACGACTGAAAATGTTATATTTTGTTAGACATTTAGCTCACGAAAGTATTTTAAATGTGATCAAACTGAATCGTCAATTACCTCAGGTACTTTGTATTCTGACAAGCTTTTTACAATTAAATGTTCTCGGAATGTAGTTTCAATATTCCAAAAATCTAATGTTGGCATGGCTCCAATCCCGACAAGTCTAAGCGGCACACCATTGGCCTCAGCGGGACATGTATCGCTGATTACAAAATTAATTGTTTCCTCAAACTTCCTCGACGCCGTTGCTAGAAATTGGATTTGAATCGTACGACTAGTTCCAGGGGCAAGTAAATTGTCTTCGTTCAATATAAGGAAGTTACCACATTTTAGTGGAGGTACTTTTATCTTTCTGAAAACGCATCAAGATGAATCAAGCGCGAAACTTTTACACCCCAAATTACTAAAATATAAAGTTTATCTTTACTTTTTTTTGCGACTTGGCAATGTGTCATGGTCAGGTCATGGCGATGTAAAAGTACAGTATAGATGTTAAGCTGGTTACTAACATTTCTAGCCTAGCGGCTAGAACGGCTTATTTGGTTTATTATCATTTCTAGCGATAACTAGTGGCTGGAAACGGCTGCTTATAAATATTTCATTGATATATTCACATGATTTAGTTTTTTGTTTTTCTGATTTATTCACTATAGGATACATTGAACAAAAGTAGACGTAAACAATGACATTTACATCTGTATTAAGTGTTAAAAACCCAAAAGTCTCAAACAAAATGTGACACATCAGTGGAATAGGACTATTTTAATAATTTATTTGTGAGAGATGTTTTGGAAATTGGTATTTATCCATGTAATAAGTGTGTCCCCGCATGCCCCGCGCACCCCCCTCAGGCATCTAGCCTGCCGCGAGAGATTCCCGTGTTTGGTGTATGATTAGATCCAAAGTAAAACTAATTTAGCTACAATTATTCTTATAATTTTCACATTCCACCACCTAAATACAAACGTTGTTTGTACGAGCCGCTGGTTTACAACTATAGATATAGATAATTTATTTATCCTTGTTATTGTGCTACAAATACTAAATAAAATGAGGTTTAAAAAGATGAAGACACTGCCTCGCCGTAACTGAAAACGAAAACCTATAGTCTACTTACGCATTATCTTTCACTTTCGCTGGAGCCTGGGGAGCATCAGGGTCTGGTTGGTACTGAGGCGGCAGGAGAATATTGTATGTAACTGGACATTTGCTGGTGTTATTTAATATAACTTCTCGAATAACACCACTACCCACTGCGATAATATTGAAATTCAGCTCTCCCAGTGGAAACAGCGTAAAACTGAAAAATATAATTGATATGTTTGGTAGCCGTCCCTCCCTGCTAAGAACTGAGAGGAAAATGGTGATAATAATGTACAACTAGGATCAATGAAAAAGAGGCAGAGAGAGAAGTAAACAACTGTGCAACTTACGTATTATAAAATGATGCAATTGTAACGCAAACCGGAAATTTGGCCACCACAACTTGGTCCTTGCTGCCATCCAGCAGAGAGCAGATGTATGCAGGCACGTTCACTAAATTCATGGACGTTGTCGGAGTGCACTCAAACTCTATAGATACTAACTTCAAAGAGTTTGGTATCATTCCGCATTCTGGCGTCGCTTGAAAAGATTTCAAGAGAGATGACTCTGGGAAATTCTTCACCTTTTTCAATCTATAGAAAGCAAGATAAATTACAGCAAATGATACAACTCTCTAAAATGTGTTGTTCGTGTGTTTAAATTAAATACAAACTTGAAGTAAATATTATATTTCCCACGATTCAGTAAATACATTTCGCGAATGACGGTCGAGTTGACTTTAACGTTGCCGTAGTTAAGGAAATTTTCTGCTGGATTCTCGTATGCGCACTCAACCATGACATCGTAGCATTCTGCAGACAGGCTTAGCTGATCTATCACCATTGGATCACCGCGGCCTTCTGCATCGTATATCTGAAATAAAAAATCATAATTCGTACAGAAAACCAATCTAAGCAATGATATCAACTGTGGAGTCCATAAATTAAAGTATCAGTTTACAAATGTTTTAAGTTCTACGCGATTTTTCTTTTCATGTACTTAATCCTTTTGTACGACTCTCGTAGTATGAAATAGTTTATTACTAATTTCGATATAGTTCTATTCAATTTAATAACGTCCTATTATATCACTTACGTTCATACTCAAATATTGTTTAAAAAGTTACACTTACATCGATTATTAAAATTTTGTTCGATATTACTCCGACTCTACATGCTATGTAGGTGACCGGCACGACTTGGTTGTCATGTCTAGGCACAATACCCGATGTTTGTGCAATTATGAAGTCTTCCACAAAATCTGCTGCATTTCTTACTTTCCACATTATTGACAGAATAGAGTCATTCTTAACAATAAATCTGTCGTCTTCTCTACGATATAATAGAAGTTTCCCGTACTCTATATAAAAGTAATAATTTTTAAAACTATGCGTATATATTAATTAAATCGAAATCATCAACCATATTGTTGATTCAAATAGTGGCTGACCGATGGTTTTAGTCAAAGGCAATATCTCGACAATAGGCACGACGCCGCTGCACGCGATGGTGACGTTGACTATCTCAGGGTTATCCTTCACGCAGAACAGCAGCACCACACTGTGGACCCCGACTTCAGCTGGGGCAGCTGATACCGTCAATTTTCCGCGGCAGCCGGGCTAAAAACATTAAATTGTGTACTATTATGCTACGTTTCGTATTTTAATTGTTATTCAATTCATTGCATTCGATCTCAAAAAACAGAATAAACCAGAAACCGCGTTCAGTCATAATCACACGCCGCGGAGTGAGTTCATTTTTTACACGACTGTCCAAAGAAAAAGAGTGTATTGTTATTGATTTAGCTACCAGTTTATACTTCAAATTTAGTCATCTTCTGTTTTTTATAAGCCCAACGGCATTTCTTTATGTAGGAACGTCACGAGAAGGGATTAATTAGTGTTGTCTTTCGTACAACACGTCACGATACGCTGTGTGCTCGGAGATGACTATGCCAAACTACTCTATTTAGTTGCCTCATTTTTAGGCGTGCTCGCGGGTTCTGGTTTTTTCTGTATTCTGAGCATTAGACTTAGGATTGTTAAGCAAAACCTCTAGTTTTATGAACGTCTTGTCTATCTGAAAAACTGTAGTTTCTTCGAAGAACTCAATATCAACATCCGCCGTAATTAATGACGAATTCTTTAGGTCTATAGTATACTCTTCCTCGTATATTCTGAAAAAATAAAAATTGAGGACAAATACGGTCTCTTGCTAAGCGATCATGACGCAAGTGAACGACTTTAGAAGTTGTCTATGAGTTATTAAGTACATACCTGTTTGCTCCAATGAAAATCGGACCAAATTCAAAAATCTTTAAATCATCTAAATAGGTAATTTTATAAACATTATCTTCAACCGTTCTTCTAACAAAGTTTTCAAACATCTTTTTCGGTCTACTATCTAATCTGCAAAAACCGAAAATTATTTTAGCCAAGTACAACCTGACAAAGAAGCTTTACTACCTATCTGTATCTGTTTTTATAACACATTCGACTTAAAAGATGTTGTACGTAATGCCACTTGGTCGATTTTTCTTGCGTGTGTAAATCCACTCCAATGTTTCACTCCAATTTACCTTGACTTCAAAGTTTTTGTGGTAAAATATATATTCTATATATTTTTATTTTTACCTTGGCACATCGCAAATTCCAGTGACGCGAATATCGACTCTTGAGTCTGGCCACCCACTGACCTCGACATAGCGCTTGACACTAAAATGACCTTCCAGTTGTGGACTGAATGAATATTTGCATCTTACGAGATCACCCGGCTGCAACACTATGCGTTCCTCCGGAGCTGAACAAAAATTTTATTAGTAGTGTTTCATGGACAATTGGACATCGCAGGGTGACCAGTGAAGTTAGAATCTGCAAAGTCTATAAAAGTGGCCATAAAAACGTTATATATTTTTCTAAACTCTTTATACAGTCTACAATAAAGCAATGTAGTAATAGCAATAATGATGAATCGCAATTCTCTATACGTTCGTGGAAACATCAGAATATATTTATTAAGATCGTACTTTACCTGGAACCGTTTTCAAGGTACACAAAGTTTGTGGACAAGGATAATAATCAGGTTCACTGTCTTCATCAGGTACTTTTTCTACAGACGTGGACGGAATCTCACTAGTCGAAGTTTGAGATGACGCAACCTAAAACATTAATATATGAACTCTAATTAATTAGTTTGGATTTGGACTCTGGATTTTCTGTGGTCTCTTATTTAATATAGTTAAATTGATTAATAGGTACTCGTGTTTTCGACGATACCTTTTTACCACACGTGCAATGCCATTTAGACATAATATTTAAAATATTATCTTGTGTTGTATCATCCAGTAGATTCAGATCTGTCAATTGATTACATTCACATTTTTTGATCTGAAAACAATTGAAGCGGGTCATAAGTAGTTAATATTGTTGAAGAATTTAATAATAATAAATGTATTTATTTAGGCATTAAATGAACCCATAAAATAGTATTTTTTGGGTTCCGTACTTCAAAAGGAAAAAACTGAACCCTTATAAGATCACTTTGTTGTCCGTCTGTCTATCTGTCTGTCAAGACCGTTTTTCTCTGGAACGCATGGAGGTAGCATGCTAAAATTAATATCCAATACTGAAGCCTGCGGTCCCTTGAAGCTGTGAAAAAATCAACCTTCTAAGTCAAGGCAATCAAAAGATAGTCACTAATGAAAAGGCAATTTCCATACAAATTGCCGAAATCCGAAAACCTAAAGGGTACTTCCAGTTGTCCTAGAAACTTGAAATTTGGTATGAAGGTAGCTCTTATAGCACAACCACTCAGAAAATTCTCAAAATCTAAAATTTTTATGTCTGTAGATTTCACAGACAAATATAAGTTGACCCCACACTGCGTACATTTTGCTTAGGAGCAGGGCTCTGCTAACACTGGACTTCTTAAAACACTGGGGAAAAGCGTTAAAATCTTTCTACGGAACCCTCATGCGCGAGTCTGACTCGCACTTGGCTGGTTTTTGATATATGTAAGTGCGGAAGGTATGTCATTTTTGCATGGGTCCCGACTTTCTGCATGATACGTAATTATAATAACAAAAAACACCTCACTACCTTCAAAAAAAACCTCAGAAAAAACCGCCTTCAAAAAAAACCACAGAAAAAAAAACTTAAAGTAATCCCCAAAAAGCCATGAGTTTTATGGCCTAGCAGAAATATGAAGTCGGTGCGGTGCTTGAGGAATATTCTCGGAATTAAGCACCGACTTCATATTTCTGCTAGGCCATAAAACTCATGGCTTTTTGGGGATTACTTTAAGTTTTTTTTTCTGTGGTTTTTTTTGAAGGCGGTTTTTTCTGAGGTTTTTTTTGAAGGTAGTGAGGTGTTTTCATGGCTTTTTGGGGATTATTTTATGTTTTTTTTCTGAGGGTTTTTTGAAGGCGGTTTTACTTTTTGTTAAAAGATTTTTTATTTAAAGTATTATCCGCCAACTCCTAACCGTTAAGGAGTTGTACCTTCCATCATGACCTCATCAACACGAAATGATGACTACCAGACGCAAGTACTTGAATAGCTTTCGAATATATATGAAACACATGATATATGCCTATAAAATTTGAGGGTTGCCCTCGATTTCCCTGGGATCCGGTTTAAATAATTTATTGTTCTCATTTCGCTTAATGAGTAAGTATTTGGATAGGTATAATTAAAACATAGATGGCGCTGAGCGCCGGCATGCAGACATTAATATCGTGCATAATATAAATAACCAAAATTAAACATTTTAAATTATTACAATTAATGAACAAACGGGTAGGACTAGAAAAGAGTTCATTATACTATCTCGAAGTATCCACAACGACTTGCAACTGCCAGGGCCGTATTAGCTGATCGGAATTTTGTTTAGAACATGGGCTTTGAGTTTTCGCTTGAAACTTGTTAATGAATTTGTATCTTTTATATCATTAGGTAAATTATTGTAGTTACGTGCTCCTTCAAAAGTAATACCTTTCTTGCCAAAATTTTTTGTACGTGAAAAAGGTATGTATAAGTTATTTGCACTACGCAGAACTCGTTTACCTTTTTCTCTGTTGGTTTTAAAAGTAGTTTCGCAATGTATAGATTTTGATATTATTTTTTTTATCAGTAAGTTAGTGTTATAAATGTAAAGTTGATTAAGGCTCATTAACCCGGTTTTAGCATAGATGGTTTTTGTAGGCGTTAGAAAGTCATGGTGAAACAGCACTTTTATAATTTTATTTTGGATAGTCTGGAGACATTTCAGATTTGTTTTCGCGGCGCTACCCCAAATCTCAATAAGATAAGTTCAAATGTGACTTGACCAGTGAATCATAAATATTACAGCAAACTTGCCGCGAAAGACACTTCACAATTTTCCGTACCGAGCCCAAAACAGATGACAATGTGGCTCGTGTTTTGTCTATGTGTGCCTTCCACGTCAGACCGCTATCTAATATTAGGCCAAGATATTTTTCATTCGAAGACTGGCGGATATATGTACCATCGACTGATAAAGGAGTGTGATGGTATTTTTTTTTATTTTTCGGTTTAAATATTATATAAGATGTCTATTGTATATTTATTGTAAGTAAATTACACTGAAACCACCTGTGTAGGGTATCCAGATCTTCTTGGGCCATTGTAGTAATGCTGGTTATAGAATGTCCGAAGTAGAAAATACAAGTGTCATCCGCGTAAAGTGACAGATCACCGTGTAGGTTAAGTTGGCTAATATTGTTGATGTAAATCAGAAAAAGAAGCGGTCCAAGTATTGATCCCTGTGGAACACCACACGTTATAGATTGCGCTGTGCTTTGGTAGTTGCCGATCCCAACAATCTGGTACCGATCAGAGAGATATGACGCAAGAATTTTGTACGCAGTACCCGTTACTCCAATGCTTGCAAGCTTATTCAATAGAACCGAATGGCTAACGGTATCAAATGCCTTTTTAAGGTCGATGAATACACCGAGGGCAAGGTTTTTGGCATCAACGTTTGTCCTAATCTTGGTAACCAAGTCGACAGCTGCAGAAAGCGTGCTAGACTTAGTGCGAAAACCATACTGACGCCCGAAAAGAAAATCTATGCGATTAAGATAATCATCGAGGCGCCTATACAAAATCCGCTCAAACACTTTGGAAATCACCGGCAACACTGAGATTGGTCGATAATTTCCGGGGTCGGTTTTCTTGCCTGATTTATATATTGGAGTGACTTTAGCAACCTTCACTTCATCGAGAAAAACACCTTTTTCCAAACAGTTATTGATGCAATTCGTTAGACCCTTAAGAATATGATTTTTCAGACATTTAACTACCTTTGTACTGATACCATCAACTCCCACACTAGTATTTGGATCTAAGTCGTCAATAATTTTTAATACTTCTTCTTCAAAACATGGTGTTAGGTTCGAGAGTGTATCGTTACTTGTAGCTGTAACATTATAGGCATTATATATTTGCAAGGTGACATCCTACATTTACAATGAAATCATTAAAAGCCTCACAGACCTCCCTGCCGTTAATCACTTCTAACGAGTTAACTACGAGTTTTGGAAGAGCACAGTTAGATTTGACTTTATTACAAGACAACTTATTTATCAGAGCCCATGTTTTTTTCGGATCATTTTTACATTTAGAGAACTCGTAATAATAATATTCACTTTTCGTCCGAGCTATTAATTGTGCAGTTTCAGTACTCTTCTTTTTAAACTTTTCTTGTAAAGGTACATTGCTGGGATCTTTCTTCAATTGTTGCCAAATTAAATTTCTCCCATCATCAGATCCTGACTTGGTGACAATGGGACCAACTAGAAAGTATACCGTTTCAAACTAAAAAATAATTTTTGAAATCGGTCCAGCCGTCGTCGAGTAATCGGGGAGCATACAAAAAAAAAGATTCCGACGAATTGAGAACCTCCTCCTTTTTTTGAAGTCTGATAAAAATTACCGTTTTTGAGCAACAACAATTACAGATTAAATTCAGTCTTAGTCTTAACCTATCACTTATAACCTAAACAATCGAGCCTAATACGCGCAGAATTGAGATTTCGCTATTAAAGTAACAGGTCGCGCTTACCACCTTCATTATACTATTTAGCGATCCACTCCTTGATATAGGTAGGTAAAATACTCTCCTATTTTTCTCATATTCGCAGTCAATGGCAATTTTTAGGTTTTGGCTATTAGCTGCCATATTGCGTCTAATGGTTGCTCTTGGTATTTAATTCAGGTTTGGCTTATAAAATAAGCTTAGCTTATAATTAAGATACCAACGGGAGATATTTTAGTACACTATTCGTTGGCAACAAGACCAAAGAGAAACTCCGCGCAATCAAATGCCAGCGGAAACTCTAACATGCCGACAGCTGTTTGTAAAATTTAAGCACTGATAGCATACCCCGGGGTTTTCGGTGTAGGAATGATTTGAGAAAAAGTAGATAACAGATTGGTTAGTCTGGAAAAACATCATATATTTTGCTTTTGTTCTGTTATCTGTATTTTTTTGTTTTATGTGCAATAAAGAGATATACATACATACATACATACATTATGCCTATGGAATATCTACCTCTCTAACAGTTTTAAATGATTCGAGGTTAATTGCATTAGTCATAATGAAAACGGGATATTAACCGCGATTACCTTATAGGTGTTGTAATATACGGGAGTAAGTAATACACGGCACTGTCCGAGCAAGCGATTTATTCAAACTGACCGCATCTTAGCAATAACAATTCATACATGCATTTCTATAAGTAGGTAGGTATACTATACAGTACATCCCATCATCCCCCCTTTTACTAACACTTTTTTTTTTTTTTTTTTTTTTTTTTTACTTTAAGTACTAAATGAAAAGGCTGCGAATTATACAAACCAAACTCTTATTCATAAACACTTTGCCACACATAGACAAAATATAAATTAGTTTTCCAAGGCTTTAATAACATAAGCTAAATATATCTATCCTCAAATCCGTATCTAATTACTGGCTTCGGTTGCCGTTTAGGCGCGGCTGGTACTGTGTGTGAACCCGACGGGCCAGGTCTTACCAAAACATCATGTAATGCCGCTTGGGTTGTTAACTCCGGCGGCCTTACCTCTCTCGGGTGACCACCGCGGCCGGCGGCCGCCTGCGCCGGGGCGCGTGCGGCCTGCTCCGGCAGCTCGCGGTCGCGGCACGCTCGCAGCTGATCGGCATGCCGTGACCATATTAAACCATTCTCAGTCTGAACCTCATACATTTTACCTCCGTTGATACGAGTGATTTCCGCTTTAGCCCATTTCCTGTCCTTACGATAATCGCGTGCCCACACTTGATCGCCCTCTTCCCAATGCCGATCCATCCCGCCTTTAGCTTCATTTTTCGATTTTAACCCGTTCGATACTACTTCTAGAATACCGTCTCGAACTAAATCTAATCGTGACCTTATCTGTCGTCCGAACATGAGCATGGCTGGAGACTCGCCTGTTGTGCTATGAGCACAATTTCTGTAATCTAGTAAAAATCTTTGCAAGAACGCACTCAATGAAATTTTCTCAAAGTTCGCTTTTTTAAAAGCCCTTTTGACAATACGCACAGCATTCTCCGCTTCCCCGTTTGACGCAGGGTGATACGGTGCCGACGTGATGTGCTTGATGCCATTGTTGTCTAAGAATTTACAAAATTCGTCACTTGTGAACGGCGGTCCATTGTCTGAAACTAACTTCCGTGGCACCCCGAATCTAGCAAATATTTCTTTTAATTTAGCGACTGTGTTCGCTGCTGTTGTTGTCGTCATAGGAATAACTTCAAGCCATTTCGAATGTGCGTCCACGGCAATTAAAAACGTTGAGGCATTGAAGGTAAAAAAATCTATATGTAATCTTTCAAAAGGACCACTGGGCCATGACCAAGGTACGACAGTTGTTCTGGGCGGTAAATCCGCCACCTCAGCGCACGTCCGGCACGCGTGGCAAACACGTTCAACATCTGCGTCGATGCCCGGCCACCAAACAAATGAGCGCGCGAGCCCCTTGCACTTAACTATCCCTAGATGCGAGGCGTGCACCTCTGCCAGCATGCGCGCGCGCAGCGCAGCCGGCACTACGACCCGCGAGCCCCACATGAGACAGCCGCCCTCCACAAACAACTCGTCGCGACGACGCCAATACGCGGCCAGCTCTGCGCCGCCCTCGCCCCCTGTTCCTACTCCTAACACTCCGGATAACGGCCAGCCTGATTTCACGAATCCAATTACCTTTGAAACACATTTATCTTTTGATGATTCGATCTTAATTTCATTTGAATTTATTGGAAAGTTATCTTCTACAAAATTAATAAACGCGCAATCATCGTTAGGCCTACTTTCATCTGCTACCGGCAGAGGAAGTCTAGATAATGCGTCCGCCTTATTTGCAGACGAACGAATGTATTCAATGTCGTAGGTATATCCTGACAGCAAAATCGCCCACCGTATTAAGCGTCCTGCTGCCGTTTGCGGTAAATCTTTCTTAGGCCCTAGTATAGTAATCAAAGCTTGGTGGTCTGTACGCAATAAAAATTTCCTACCGTACACGTACGTATGAAACTTTTTAATACCAAATACGATCGCGAGAGCTTCGCGCTGGATCTGGCTGTAGTTAGTCTCAGCAGCCGAGAGCGTGCGGGAGGCATACGCGACCGGCTGCTCGCCGCGCGGCGTGCGATGCGTCAGCACCGCGGCCACCCCGCGCGCGCTCGCGTCACACGCCATTATTAATGGCAGCTCCTCGTCGTAATGTGTAAGAACCGGACAGCTACCCAAACATTCCTTTAGTTTTTCAAATGCTGTGGCACATACCCCGTCCCACTGCCACGTTGCATTCTTTTTAGTGAGGTCATACAACGGAGACAGAATGCTCGAAAAGTTTTTAATAAATTTCGAATAAAAATTTGCCATACCCAGAAACGACTTTAATTCCGCAATATTGGTGGGCGGGGGTGCATCTAGCACTGCTTTAACCTTGGCCGGGTCCGTCCTGACTCCCCGCTCGGATATTATAAAACCTAAATAGCTAACCTCTGTAGCAAAAAATGTACACTTTTCCTTCCTAATGGTGAGCCCCTCTTTTGCTAATCTTTCGAACACTGTGGTTAGATTTTTAATATGATCACTTTCCGTATAACCTGTTATAAGAATGTCATCTAAGAAACTTGAGACATTGGGAATTCCGGCTGTGATGCGTTCCATAATACGCTGAAATATCGATGGTGCTGAAGCTAGGCCGTAAACTAACCTATTGTACACATATAAGCCTCTGTGGGTATTAACAACAGTGTACTTTTTCGATTCGTCTAACGGTATTTGGCTGTAAGCTTCAGATAAATCAAGCTTACTGTATCGTTTACCACCACTCAAATTATTAAATAACGCTTCGGCTCGAGGAAGAGGGTACCTGTCAACCTCCAATACTGGATTAACCGTACTTTTATAGTCCCCGCATATTCTTAACGCACCGTTACTTTTCAATACGACCACTAAGCACGAGGCCCAGTCAGAGACATGTATAGGAGATATAATACCTGCGTCCTCCATGCGGCGCAGCTCGGCGTCCACGAGCGGCCGCAGCGCCAGCGGCAGCGGCCGCGCGCGCCGGTACACGGGCGCTGCGCCGTCCCGCACGCGCAGCGTCACGCTCTCGCTGCTCAGACGCCCCAGCTGCCCGCTGAACACCGAAGGGAACTGCTCGACCAAGCCCTTAACGATTTGTTGTTTGTCCCTCTGCAGGTTCATCACTCCTACAGTACCAGCCTCCCCCTTTACGGTCTGGTTGCGCACGGCCAACATAGAATCTATTACCACTACATCCATACCTAACTCTTTTAACCATTCGCGTCCTAAAAGCGGCACACCGCCCTTGCGAATAACATACAATTTAAGATTTGTCGTTACTTTATGAAAACTAACCGGTACAATTATGTAACCTAGTGACTCGATCACTTGTCCGTCATACCCTTTCAATTTTAGATTATCACTCACTAATTGATAGTTCGCAAAAACTTCTTTGAACGTGGTGTCACTAACACACGATATCGGTGATCCCGTGTCCACGTGCATGCGCAGCGATTGGCCCGCCACTGCGACCTCGGCCAGCACGGGCGCGCTGCCGCCCGCCTCCACCATATACAGGCCGCTCGGGCCGTCGCCGTCGCCGTCCGAACCGGCGCCGTACGCGCCCGGCCCCTCGTCCCCGGCATCTTCATACTCGCTGTCACCATAATGTGCACCCGCGAACGCCGCCTCCAGCCGCAACAGGTCCTTTCCGCCATCACTGCGACGTGCATTAGGACATACGCGCTTCAGGTGCCCCTGTTGTAAACATATCTTACAGACATAATTTTTAAATTTGCACGTAGTGTACGCGTGGTCGCTGCTCCCACAACAGCTACACGATCTTCCCGTCATCGCTGGGCCTCGACTCCGACCCTGGGCTCCCTCACCGCCGCGTGCGGGCGCGCGCATGCCCGGGCGCCGCGGCCACGCCGCCAGCGCCGCGCGCCCCGCCCCTGAGTACGCCGCCTGCCCCGCCTGCCTCGCGTGCACCGCGTGCACCGCGTGCACCGCGTGCACCGCACTATCACTATTATTGCTTCGCTGCTCGACTACCGCCGCGTTATGAGTCGCCGACTCCAATGCGACCGCCTTAGCGTACGCTTGCGAGTATGTTGGCCTGTTTTCACAGAATAATGCCTGCCTAGCGGATTCACTGTATAGGCCGCAAACGAATTGGTCTCTTAGATTTTCATCGAGATTCTGTTTGAAATCACACGTCCTGGCCAACCGTTTCAAAGCGGCCGCAAATACTGCCACGGTCTCGTTGGCACCTTGAACCCTTTTTCTAAACTTAAATCTTTCCGCCAGAACCGACGGTGTTGGTTGTATATGCCTCCTGACGCACTCCACTAACTTCTCGTATTCTACCGCCGCTGGTTTCAAAGGGCTACAAAGGTCAACCATCAATTCGTAGGTGTCATCACCCACGCACGCGAGCAAAGTTGGTACTTTTAGTGTCACTTCGTTTACAATGAAATATTGTTCCATGCGCTCAATATAGGTATTCCACGATCCACTCCTCAAATTAAATTCACCTAACTTGCCGACCGACATTTTTAACTAAATAAATTTCACTGTGCAATTAATGTCCGTAAACCGTTAGCAATAAGGTTCAATTCCGACTGCGCCACTGTAATATACGGGAGTAAGTAATACACGGCACTGTCCGAGCAAGCGATTTATTCAAACTGACCGCATCTTAGCAATAACAATTCATACATGCATTTCTATAAGTAGGTAGGTATACTATACAGTACATCCCAGGTGTGACGAGACAATTTTCCTCTGGAAAAACCTGATGTGTATAAGGTTGACTATAGTTGTGGCAGCTCGTACATAGGGCAAACCAAACGTACTATCGCCTGCAGAGTTAAGGAGCACATAATAGCCGCAGTCAAAAAATAATTGAGTCGGGAACATCACTGGATTGAGTTGCACAGCCCTAAGATCATTTTGACAGAACGCCATTCGATACGAAGACTGGTGAGAGAAGCGGTTGAAATTAAGAAACACAAAAATATTAACCGTGAGGATGAGTTTCAAATGTTTAAATTGTCAGGTGTCTGGAATCCGTTGATTTCGTTATGCAAGACTTGTCTAGAATCTGTTTCTGGTATGAACGCGTAGTGACACCGTAAGTGTTGTATGTTTAAGTCGAGTAATAACTGAGAACGCGACCGATAGTAGTGGCGGTGCGCGCAGTCTCCTCGTAAAAATGCGGGGTAGACAGAGCCCGGTCTGCGCAACATTAGTATCTACCCTCGTTTTAGTCAATTTGCCCGTGATCATGATGCCTGTAACTGCGTCGAAATATCGGGAGCTCATCAAACCTATAAGGTGATCGCAGTAAATATCCCGTTTTCATTATATCTAATCTACATACCTCTCTGCCATCGATATATAAAACATTAAAGATAGGCCACCCACCTGTTCACCGCTGGCAAAATGCAGCCCTCACTCTTTAGCTGTCATTAGACTGACAATGTCAAACATCAAGGGATACTAAGTCACCGAATCACCTAATCACCTATAATTGCTTGTCCGCGGGCGGTGAAGCTGTGCCGTATCTGTCGATTTTTGTATATCAATGCTCTCTACATATTGTAGCTTTACTATATGTATACCATGCCTTATAAGAAAAAAATAAAAATAACGTACCTACTTGACACGGTTTCCACAATATATAGCCTATATATATATAGCTGACCTATCTGTTTTCATCATGCCAACCTGACCTGATTACTTTTACTCGTAACTTACCGGCATTTCATCCAAAAAGCTCCACTGTAGAGGTTTTTCGTGGTGGATGTACGGCATAGTTTTTTGTAGCAATACTGTGAATTCCTTCCTCTTGACTGGACATTTAAGAATGTCTAATGGCTCCTCTTCCCTCAATGCTACTTGCACAAAAGGCGCGGTATCAAACATGTCCACGAGTGCGTCTTTGTAATGCAAGCACGGGCACATGATCAACGTCACAGGAAAGCCTCTGTCTTTGAAGCTCACGTCTGACATCTGCAACAACAGACTCAACTCTACAATGATCAAGAAGCTCTAAAACCGGCACTGACGCTACACAATAGAACCACAATAGAACCCTATTTACATCATTTAAATCGCCTTTCGTCTGTTGAGTAGTAATTATCTAGATTTCAATATTCTTCACGTTATTCAAAGAACATATTAAATACCTGTACATGGATATCAGATTTCTTCTTAGTTTTCTTCTGTGCAGTCCCTATAACTTGACCAGTGAACCCGTATAGCGGAACTCCAAGATCTCCTTCCTCAAATACCCAGTTATTTGCGATATTAACAAGGTTTTCATAAGTATTTTTTGTGTAATCGTTATATTTCGTGTTCATCGTCAGATATTCGTTTGTAGGCTTGCCTGGTATTTTAGTCGAAAAAAATAAATAATTAACTTTAATAACGTTTTTAAAATCTATTTATAAGTAATAGTAGTAACCTCTAGTTTCCTCCTTTTTATTGACTTTTTTTTTTGATTCCGAGCCACTTACAACCAGTAACGACTTGCTGCGATCTGATCGACAGAAAAAAAGATAAATCAAAGAGAAATTAACTATTTATTTTTATAGTGAAATTACCTATACGTAATTAGTAATCATTTAGTAGTTAAACTTCAACCTTAATAAAAACTAAGTATAATATGATTGAAAACTCAATGTCAATGGAATATTTAATGTCTGTAACAAAAAACAATACCTGTTGTAGTAGCTCCTTTTAAGCTCTTTACTTTTTGTTGCGTGTCATCACCCCTGGAAAAGAATTAGAAAACTGTTTTCCAAATTTAATGATAAACATTTAAGTTGTACAATGTACACCTGGACTACGTATTCCTCACACAATTCGAAAGACATTATTTATTTGTTATGGTATGAATGCTTTTTTTAATACAGTTGCTCAAAAAGTGGTACATTTTGTACCTACGTTTCATGCGGAAAGTTGTATTTTTCGTCTTCCTCCACCTAGCCGCCGGCGGGTGGTGGTGGGGCGCCCCGCCCCCTCGTTGTATTTTTTTCGCAAATGTATTATAAAACGTCTTTTGGTACACGTGCGGAAGTGCCATTTTCACTCGTCCCGAGACTCGACCCTCGCCTTGCGGCTCGGGCCTGGACACCTCGGGACTCGTGCATAATGACATACTTTTCGCACTTATATAAAAAAATACTATACTATACTTTGCATTGCGTGACTTCTCCAAATATTTCTTTCTTCTTTCCTCTAGACCGTATAGGATAAAAATAGATCGCAATTCAGGAGACGACTTTTCATATTCTTCGGTATCCATGTCCTCAAAATTTTCTAATATCTCTTTTATTTCTGTCTCATTGTATTCTTTATGAGCCATTCTGAAAAACATAAGCAACCAAATTTGCAAACCAACTAAAAAAAGGTTTTCTTTTAGTCTGAAAATTCTAGGACAATTCGACAACAAGATAAATCGAAAAAAAACGTTTTAATTTTTTAATCAAACGGCACTTACTCGTCTAACAAATCGTTTTCACGCTGAGTTTCTTCGAATGCTTGAGCCCATTTATAAAAATCAGACTGGCATAGTACTAAATGTACGTTCCTTATGGAGTGCTTACAGTTAATAATTGTTGTAAGCACCGATGGCGGGCTTTTTATCATAATGCTTGTCAATGAGTCCACCACGAAACCGCGTTGAAACTTAGCTTGACCAAAGTAGTCTGTCAGTAGTTCTTGCATTAAATCCTACAAAATAAAGCCATTATGTAAAAGCGAAATTTTAAATTCTACGCCTAGGTTTAATAAGTACAAGATGCAGATACCTGGTGAAACATTGTTGTAGATCCGAGTGCTATATGCGAACCTAACGAGGAAGTGGGTGTAGTTTTCTTTTTCTTATCGCTCGCCTTTGAACGAGGTGTAGCTACGTTTTTATTGTTGGCTATGAATATAATCTTTTTAAACATGATGTCAAATTCGTCTTCAGTTTCCCCAAACACTTCTAAAAAATAAAGTGCTTAGTTAAATAGATGCTACATGGTGGGTACCGAACCGAACGACAGTCAGCGGCGGCGAGGCAGGCCCAGGCGGAGATGGCGAGACGACCTAGACTCCGAATTAAAAGATTGGCCAGATGTGGCTCAGGATAGGGAGATGCGACGAGCCGTGATAAAAATTCAAAATTTTATTCAGCAAATAGGCAGTTGAATGCTCTTTTACAAGTCATTTTTTTGAGTCTACCAGCGCTTTCGGAAAGACCATGATTGCCAAGAAGAATGCGCCGCAAGAAACTTGACACAAAGTATTTTTTTCTAAAAACAAGTTACATTAGCTCTTACAATACGTAACCACAGATAAATTACACAAAGAAACCTCACTATCATTTAGTGGTTTGACCTATGGCCTCTCAAGCAGAGTGTCGTGGGTTCAAACCCCGGCTTGCACCTCTGAGTTTTTCGAAATGTATGTGCGGAATTACATTTGTAATTTATCATGAGCTTTTCGGTGAAGGAAAACATCGTGAGGAAACCTGCACACACCTGCGAAGCAATTCAATGATGTGTGTGAAGTTCCCAATCCGCACTGGGCCCCAGCTATAGCCCAAGCCCTCTCATTCTGAGAGGAGGCCTGTGCCCAGCAGTGGGACGTAAAAAAGCCTGGTTATGATGATGATGATGATAGGGAGATGTGGAAGTCAAGGGGAGAGGTCTTTGCCCAGCAGTGGCACACAGTTACGATTTGGATTTTACGCACTACTTTTTACTTTTTACACGCTTTTTACTTTTCCAAGGTGCCGGCAATTGCGCGCGTGCCTGGCCTCACCGCCTTTCGTTTCACTTACATTTTTAGCAATTTTATTAAAAAAGTACTATTTCTTATCTGTGTATTTATTTTATCTACACACATATCATAAGTCTTCTATAATGAGTTCAGAAACCGTAGAAAATGACCCGCATTGCAGCATGTCGTCGACTGCTCGCCGACAGCAGCCACCAGTCGCCGGAAACAGTAAAGCAAAAGTAGAATCGATGTCGTAATGACTTTTCGATATCGAATTCGATGTCGTTAAAAGTATCAAATTTGAAAACCAACGTAATTTACAATCATAGTGAAATAAAAGGGATCACTCACGTATATAAGTCGAGTTCAGTCCAACATGTATAAATAAAAATGTGATAATTTACTATAAGAAAAAAAACAGGACGAAACGTCAGCTCAGTATGTTTGTCTATGATAAAAAAAACAGTCAAATTCGTGACGACAGGTATGGGTATGATATGCCTTCGGCTTCTGAATCCATCTTAGAGTACTTATAATATGTGTGTAGATAAAGTTATGTATGCAACTTCACATAATTTAGGCCTTAAAACACTCGTTTCATAAAAACACATTCGTATTTTAAGGACCCTCATTATGTAGCAGTTGCATAATAGTATTTTATGCAACTGTAACATAACCAAGGTCATTATACATGAGTGTTTATAAAACGAGCCCGAAGGGCGAGTTTTCATAATAAATCACACGAGTGTATAATGACCAGTTATGTACCGTTGCATACATTACTTTTTCTACGACTTCATTGTAGAAATAAGAAATATTTGTAAAGAAATAATTAAAACATTTCTTCGTTTTCAAATTTTAAGTTATACTGTCGTTAAAGCAGTCAGCAGACTACCTGATAGCCAATAATGTACGACTCAGAATGTACGGCCAATAATGTACGACCTGATAATTGGAGTCCACTTTGGCTTCCGATTATCAGGTCGTACAATATCACGGTCGCGCATTATTAGGTCGTACAAGATAATGTACGACCTGATAATGTACGACCTAATAATGTACGACCTGATAATCGGAATCCAAACGGTAAAATTTATTTATTTTTTTCGGTTAGGTTAGGTTAGTATTGCGACAAGGCGCGAAGCGCCTTAACTCAGCGGAATAGGAGCTTCGTCTCATGGTTCAGTAGTCAAAAGTGGATTCCGATAATCAGGTCGTACAATAACAGGTCGAGCAATATATGCTCGTACTTGTTCGGTACGGGGTGATAATGCACGACCCGTATTCCGTGTACCATGTACACGGATTATCAGGTCGTGTATTATTAGGTCGTACAATAACTGGTCGTACATTAACTACACCCGACTACCTGCCCGGTCGGTAAAGCAGAGTAGTCAGTAAGACGGAATAGTTTTAGAGGTTATAAAAAGATTGTAAATAAAAAGATGATGATAATGGCGATGACTAAACCTTATTTACTTAATTTAATTTGTTTATATTATTGCAAAAAGATCTATATAGGAATTGACAATGTGAGTAAATAACGGTAAATGTCGTTTCTTTGTTTACTTACATCAGGTAAGTTTTCCTTAAGTTCAGTGTAAAGTTTTCTCATTGAATATAACTCATTCAAATAAAACTTTACAGAGCAACACATCGTTTAATTCATTGACAATGAGAAAAGTAACGATAAATAATGAAAAAGATGTAACATTTTTTTCAATTCACCATTTCACGAAATTGTTTACTTATCTGTTTTTATTATAAAGTTTTTGGACTTTTCCCGCAGCACGTTTTCCGTCACTGTTTGCGCCATTATTTTAATTTCTTCAGTAGTACACAGTACCTATCTCATTTTCATCGCACATTTAGAATTTCTTTTACTAAACCGAAACCAATCCGATAACTAATTAAGTGCAATTTTTGCATCAATCAAAGAGAATTTAATCACTACGTTTTGCATTAACAGAAACTCGTCAGCTGACTCTTTTTTTTTAAATTTGCACCCGTACCACAGACCACAGCAGAGCTAGGCTATTAGCGTGTTCTCAGTTACGGAATTTTGCTTAAAAAAAATACTCCTTATTTATGATTGGCTTACAGCTGTTCCTACTCATGTTTAAGCAACCAATCACGAGGCACATGCATGTTTAGAAAAACTCGATATCAGAATCGAACTTAGTATTATTTTTTCAAATGCTATTATTTTACTCAATAAGTGTAACTTAATGAAATTTGTATGGGTTATTATGTTACTGTTTTTTTACCACAGAGCATAGAACTTGAAACAGACTTATAACATTAGTTATTATTGTATACTTTTTTACCATTTAATTGCCAGATTACAATATAGGAGTAGAAAAACTACTATTGTGACATATCATTCCAAATCCAGTTTGGTAATTGGGCTCACACTTCTATATACTTAACCTTTTTTTTTCTGGTAGTCCTTTTTATTTGGGTTAGGCACAGTTCTAACCTACTTTTCACGTCGTAGGTCTTCATTTTGAAAATTATCCATAGCATGCACATATTAGGTGAAATGAAAAATCTTAAAAATAATGCATCGTAGGGTCAGCGTCAAAAGTTGCTTGACACTATTGTACCTTTTCGCTCTACAGCCAGATACAGCGCGTCCTACGTGATTGACAAGTGTGTTATTGCGACAAGGTACAAAAGTGATGAGCTACTTTTGACGCTGACTGTACAAACAAACTTAGGTAAATAATAATTTTCTCATGATGTAAACAGTTATTCGACTTAATAAAATTAATTGGACAGATTTTGTACTGAATATTCTTCATTCAAATGAATATAGTTGTTGAAACCAAAGTAATGGTAATACCTAGGGTTAGGAATTTTGTGGCATTGTTGAACAGGTAATGCAGTGGAGCCGCCATTATGTACTTTTTGTAATTGAATGAATGACTGAATGGAAAAAAAACTAAGCTCAATTTATGACAAATTTTGCGTAATCTGTTTCCATTAAATAATTTTACGACTCGAATTGTCATTTTTGAAAGTTATCAATCATCCGATCAGTTCATCAAATATTTTACCTTTGTTGTTGACTAAAAAGTCTATTCAAGTAACTTAAATCTCTATGACGTTTTTTATTTTGTCGGTTTAGACAACTCAATAAATAAATCATATTTTCATTAATATTTCGGATTTTTTACCAGATATGAATGGATTTTCCCAAGTGTCAGCAATTCTGCGGTGAATTAAACCATATGAAGAACTTGTATATTTATAGCGAAGAAAACAATACTATACAATACAAACATGTGCATTTGTGGCACCCGGCTGAAATTCAAACCAGTCGCCAAATTATTCGGCTTCAGCGATGGAGCAGCCGTACCCCATCATTACCATTCTTAGTAGTCATAGCAAATAGTAATAGTCCGTTTTATATACCTTTTTTTGAATCACTGCTATATTTTATAAGTAATAAATTTGCCCATTCTAGATACCATATATATAATTGTTCAGCATGTGCAGTAGGCACGTCTAACGCAGATAAAAAATCGTAATGAAATAAACCGTAACTACTGTAGTACTAAACACTAAATGAATTGTGGCGACCGACTTGACTTTTTGTATAATTTGTGCATTTTTTTAAATTTAATTAATACAAATCATTTATTCATTCATTCAATCATAAAAGTATGTATAATAACGACTCCACTATACTCTGTTCTTAATTTGCCACCAAACATCCCAACTCTAATACCGCAATGGGTCGCTACCGTACGCAGTGAAAGCTACATTATTAAGCTGACTAGTCTGATTTATTGTTTAAAATGTGTACTATGCCTGTTCTTTTTGAAATCTGTATTCTGTTATGCGAAGTGTTAATTAACAGCTATTATAATAAATATTTCTGTTTTTATAATAAAAATACAATACTTTTTTTTTACTATTTTCTGTGAAACGAAATTAAGTGGAAAATCTGGGACACCTTTGAATATCATTAATCGAAACACTGACCTTCGGATTCTTCTTCACCTCCGTCATCTTTGTTGTTACCTTGTCTAGACAGTTGGAACATTTCGTTGATAGTGCTCACAAGCGTTTCTTTTGCCGAGCAGTTACTAGAACATAATGCTTCCACAATGCATATGTCAATACTAATAGTTGGCAGGCCTAAACTTTTGCCAAGGGTGTAGGCTAATTCTTGGCATTGCACTTCTACACAATCGCAAAACAATATTTAAATTACTCATAAAGAAATTATGAAACCAAAATACGAAAAGATACTCCATTAAGATCAAGAAATTATGAAACATTTAGATAACGAAAATTCACCTTCACATGGAGAACCGTGAAAAAAGACTATAAGCCCTTTAGAATATAAGTCAGAGTCGCTATCAACCGTCTCATTGCCGAACACTTCCGAGCATTCTTGGAGAGGATCTACGTTGTTGTCTTTCAATAACTTCATTTCATCTAAAACATACAAATCAAAATCAATACGCGTATAAAACTAAAGTGACTACTATTTATTAGTGGCTCTGTGAGCTGTAGACCTCGTGACCTCATTTCTGAATAAAACATGAATGAATCGACAAAAAACCTACAGGTTAGTATACATAATTATCGAACCTGATCACAAAATTTTACGATTATTGGGTAATTTTTTGAACATTTTCCGTTTTTTTTTTCGTAAAAAATAAAAACTGAAACCGGGCAAGAGCATGGTGGCTCATGCCTAGGCTAGTGTAGGGTTCCGTAACCGTTACTACAAAGAAATACAGTACCGATCAAAAGAGCGTATCTTTATGGCACTTACGTCCTTTTGTTGAGAAGCGCAATTTTTTGGCATTCTTAACTTAAAAACGGTAAATTGAAAGTATTTATTAAGCATTAGCTTTAGGATTTTTTCATGTATTTTGGACCTACGGTTTAGAAGATAAGGGGAGGGGGACACAATTTATGCAACATTCGGAGCGATTATTTCCGAAAATATTCGCTTAATCAAAAATAAATAAATTAAAAACCTCAGTATTTTTAAAAGAGCTGTCGAAATATGTGCCACACATTGATGTTTGCTATCTTTAGGGTGCCTAACCCAAAGGGCAAAAAACGGGACCCTATTACTAAGACTTCGCTGTCCGTCCGTCTGTACAGAACCCTTCGTGCGCGGTAAGCGGTTCGTACCGGACTCGCACTTGGCCGGTTTTTTTTTTAACTTTTGATACATGTATGGAGTGCCCCACCTAGAAATATTTATTTTTACCCGACTGCTAAACGCCTATGTATGTATGTATGTTTGTTCCTTTGTGGCACTCTAGAGACCGAACCTGTGGCCCATTTTAATGATTCTTACGTCAATCGATTCGTGTTAATCTTGCGAGTGTCACTAAAGATATGACAATAAATCACATCCAATATGGCGACCACCAGACCGCCATATTGTGAAAAAAAAAATTAAGTGGACAAACTATCTCAAGTCAATCTAAACTATATATCATTAAATAGGTATTTAAAAATCAATTTTAGGTTTCTTAAACCATTTTTCATTTTGAGTGACCATTTAGGATGTATAATTGTTTAAAGTTGGTTCGCAAACATTTACAGTTTATATGACTAAAAAGCTTGAAATAAAACAAAATTATTTAAAAACAAAAAACCCGACTGCAAAAACAATTAGCATTACAAATAGTTTTGATTCATAATTATATTTTTATTTTCTGTACCGTATTGTTTTATTTCATTTTATGTTATTTTTCATTATTGCTTTTTACTTTTTTTCTGACATTTTCACTCTCTGTGAGTTTAATTTTGTATACGTTTATAAAATGTAGTGCTTTGACATATTATTTCATTGTATCTTACATTAATTTTTATTTTTTCTCGACGATCTTTTTGTGAATTCCATAGATTGTTTGACATATAAATTTAATGTGATTTTCATTATTAAGTAATAAATTAATCTAATCTAATCTATAATAAGATTTTGCAATATACCTAGACAATAAAATATTACCTGCAATGATTTGAGCTTCTGTTCTGAATTTTCTTGCAGGAGCTTCTGCTTTATCTCCTCCTTTGTCTCCTCCCTTATCACCTTTCGCCGATTTTGGTGGCGGTTTGGTTGGTTTAGCTTTCCTGATAATGCAAAGTTGGCATATAGTATTATTTCATTTATTACTCACAGTAGTTACAAAAGTGATAGTCAGATTATCACGTAGCTTCCCAATTTTAATTGGAATCTATACTGAATAGGTATATGAAATGTTTATTAAATTTCATCTACACATAAGTATATCATAAGTCCTCTATAATGCGTTCAGAAACCGTAGAAAATGACCAGCATTTCAGCATGTCGTCGGTTGGGTCGACTGCTCGCCGCCAGCAGTAACGAAAAGTCATTACGACATCGATGACTTTTGACTGTGAATAACTTTTCGATATCGAATTCGATGTCGTTAAGAGTTTTAAATTTGAAACATCTTTAAAAACCAACGTAATTTACAATTAAAAAAAAGTTTACGAAACGTCAGCTCGGTATGTTTGTCTATGATTAAAAAAAACAGTCAAATTCGCGACAGGTATGGTATGATATGCCTTCGGCTTCTGAACCCATCTTAGAGTACTTATATTATGTGTTTAGATAAAGTAATGTTTGCAACTACACATAATTATAATCATCCCACGATAACTCTGCATAAGATATTTAATTTGCAACCCAGAAAAATCTCGATGTGGTAATACCTTTTTCATGTTATTTCATGTAATTAAAATTTAAAGTTTTAAAATAATAATGAAAAGTAATGTTAAACAAAAGTTTTTACTCCTTAATTATGATTGGCTTACAGCTGTTCTTATTCATGTTTAAGCAACCAATCACGATGCACATGCATGTTTAAGAAAACTCGATATCAGAATCGAACTTAGTATTCTTTTTTCAAATGCTATTATTTTACTCAATAAGTGTAACTTAATGAAATTTGTATGGGTGTATGTTACTGTTTTTTTTTACCACAGAGCATAAAACTTGAAGCAGACTTATAACATTAGTTATTATTGTATACTTTTTTACCTAATTTATTGAATCAGGCGTTACTTTGCGGAGGTCCATATTTATGAACTAAAAAACAATTACTTTTTTACCATTTAATTGACAGATTATAATATAGGAGTAGAAAAACTACTATTTAAACGTACTTTCCCGCGCCCTTCGCATTAGCCGATTTGGCTGCGGCCGCTTCTTCATCTATAGTTCTGTAACATAAATAAGTACCAGTTAATCACTATATCGCTATTTTAATTAACGACAGTCCTATCGGATCTAAAAGATTATACTTTTTAACGTTATCTGTAAACTTTTTGAAGAAAGCGTATATTTCATATGGCAATCCAGCTCCAGGTTTAATTGCAGGTACAAGCATCTCTTCTGGTTTATCGTAATATTCATACAGTAGTTGAAAAATATTGTCCTCTTGCTTCCATTTCCTGTAAAATGTAAGCTCAGACTAAATTTACCTATTACATACGGTAAGTGCGTTGCAGGGGGAGGAAAGTTACCTGTATTTGACAGTTGAAGTTTTTAGCTGCGCCATCTCTTACCTGTGTAAGGCTAATTTTTAGTAGTTAGTGCGTTAATCATTGCTGTCGGTTAAAAAAAATACGGTTTATTTTTTTTTTTCATTATATATTGCAAAATTTTATGAAAAAATATCGAACCGAAGGCTTGTAATTTTCAGTCACAAATTATTGCTTGTTCTTCTGTTAAAAAAATTGCAAAATTTATCATCATGCAAAGAAGAAAAAAAACGGTTTTTGGTACACCTACTACATCCCTTCAAAATTTTCGGACTTAAGTAAACGTCACGTCATATAGCATGCAGCGTCCAGCGGCTTTGTTTTTTTGAAAATGCGCAGTGTTTAACTGTTATTTCGTTAATTGTCCACTAGTAAATACGTAGAGTCGATTTTCAGCTCCTCCGTTTTATCAGTGTCAGTTCGTGTGTATTGGACGTTGCGGCGAAAATTCGGACGCTTTAGTTACAATCTTTCTGTGTTGTTTCAGTTATTTGAGATGCTTGTGATTTGTGCTATTCTTAGTTGTTGCGATTTTGGACGCTTTAAATGTATAATTTACGAAATAAACGATTTTGAATTCTGAGTTTGAATTTTTCATAATGTCTAATCTAATAAGAGTGTGTACACATAATTCGTGTGTGCGCGCGCGTGCATGTGCATGTGCGTGTGCGCGCGTGTGTGCGCCCGCGCGCGTGTGTGTCCGAGCTTGCGCGCGTGTGTGTGTTATGAAATCTGTTCTGTCGACTATCACAGATAAAAGATGGCATTGCTGTAGAGGCTGGTGGAGGGTGACATTTTTTTCCGCTCTATTCCCCGTATATTATATTACTCTATGGTGCGTAGGTACGAATTCGGCTGCTTTACTCACAGATCACTATGTGCAAATATAAGTTCTAGCGGGAACGGGCAAGGATTCGTCAATCCAAAGTATATATCAGTTTTTTCCGCCCAAGGTAACGTTGGTGGAAAAGAAACGTTGGGTCCAATGATATAAACGTGCGGCAAAATACCTTGCCCTGTTATTGGTATTGTCATTCGATTAGGGTTCATGTGGAACCGAAATATTAATAAACCCTCATAAGTCATCTGTCGGAGAAAATGTCATGATCAGCATGTCATTAAATAACAAAATCATTATTCTTTATTTATTGTACGGTATTAAATAAAAATAAGGAAATTAAAAAATAAAAGCTCTCTACAAAATTGCTTTACGTTTATTTGTTCGTCATGTTTATGTACATATAAGTGTAAGTAGAATAGAAAGGATGCTCACTTCTGTTGTAGGTTTAAAAGCGATACTGAGCCATCCACCCTCGCCTGGTTCGTATTTTCCGGAACTGTTCAGCACCATCATAGGATTGTTGCCCGTAGTTTTTAGTCGGAGAGTTACGTACCATATGCATGTGGGTTTCCCTCTGATCACAACAAGCGAATTACAGAATAGGGCATGATGATGTTTTCTTATCAAAGAGGACGACACTCGCACAGTGATCAATGACAATCATTTCATTAGTTTCAACCTGTGTGTTATAATAAAAGCGGCCAAGTACGAGTCTGACTCGCGCACAGAGGATTCCGTACTAAATTTTAGGTATTTACGTAAATTGTGCGGGACAGCGCAGTCCACAATTTAGTTCATAGTTATAGGCTAAGATCATATTATAATAGACAGATAAATGTTATATAGTAAAATATGCTTAAGCACAATTATAGGTAAATATTGTTAACTAATGTATAGATGTTGATTAATAGACCTAAGCATAACAATGTAAATAGATAGTAATAGAAAGAGAAAACAATAAAATGGTATCGGATCCGGCCCCGGCCGCCGCGCTTGCCCGAGTGTGAGAGAGACAGACGAACCCGGCGCCCCGGGCCCCCGCGCTCGCCCGAGCAGTATAAATAGAGCCCGCGCGGCGCCGGGTAGTCAGTCGTCTCGGAGTCTTCTCACAGTCGTCAGCCAGCCATCTCTCAGGAAACAACCTCTTCCACGGATCCGATCAGAAGCCAAAAGCATCGCGTTTTATTTTGAACCCCAAAAAGTGCGGGTCCCTACAGTCCGGCCCGTACATAAATAGTTCGTCTACCACGGGAATCGAGTTTTTTTTGTACTTTTCCCCGAATGTTTTAAGTTGTCCAGTCCAGTGTTAGCAGAGCCCTGCTCCTAAGCAAAATGTACGCAGAGTGGGCTCATTTTATATTGGTCTGTGGAACTAATTTAATTTTTGATGATTTCTGAAAAACTGTGCTATAGACATGATATTATTTCACATAGACATCATATCTTCACATAAACCTCTATGATATACAATTATTTCACATTTTTTTTGAAAACTTTGGAGATACGGGGGAGGGGTGATATTTTTTAAACATTTTTCATCAAAAGTCGAAAACGAAACTTCCAAAAAATAACTATTTAGAAAGTACAAACAACGCTCTTTCATTTGATACCCCACACGACTTTCTTTTTTCAAAATTGCTGTTCAAGCATTAGTACGGCTCGTTAACGCAAAAAAATTAGAGATACGGTCCCATCCGGCAGAAAGCATGAAACTTAGCATGCATGTAGCTTTTACGTATACAACAAAATATCGAAGTGGGAACAAGTCGTGAAGTGATTTTTGGACCCTCCCCCCTCTTTTGTGTCACCAATTACAGTTTTTTATTAATAATGGGACCGTATTTCGAGCTAAGAAGCCGTACATTTCCTTCGTCTAACACCATTCCAAATTTAAAATCGATAGCAGAGTTCCTGAGATAGTTAACAAGCTGAGACAGACAGACAGAGTGAGTCGCACCATAACCCTAAGGGTTCCTTTTTATTACCATTTTGATTCGGAACCTTAATAAAGTGACCTCAAAGTATGAAGATATCGTATAAACAGTCTGCAAGGCAGTTAAACTTACACATTCTTTAGAGGTATTGAACTTATAATCTTGTCCCCGCATCTTACTGATCCAAAGTCTAGTGCAGGAACGTTTGATGATAAGTACGGCACGGCACACAGTGCTTTAACTTTGATTGGTATAGTTACTCCATATGGAACCTTAAAAATGTATACGGGACATTTTTTATTACTTTAGTTAATGAAAATGCTATTAGGATTTTGATAGCTCTTACCTCTAAGTTGAAGTACGTTTCCACATCTTGCTCTAATTCGGTAAAATCAATCGAAGTTGGCGAGAAAGAAACTTCTAATTTTCCAGATTCACCAGGATTCAGTTTGCCGCACAATTTAATCCCAAGCCACGTCGGGACCTGAGTTCCTTTTGCGAAATGTAATTTTGTGACAATAGGCCCGTAATTTACTATTTCAGCTACACATTGAACCTGCATTAATATTACAAAAAATACTTATTTTATAGAAAGCGTACCGTCAATCGTACCGTGAATATTAAATAATGTAAACTAACCGTGCTGCCCGTGATAACCACCCCGAAATCAATAACGTAAGGTGTCGTGTGAAATCCAGGAATAGGTCCCATCTTTGAAGTTGTAGAATATGCTGTTAAAATTTCTGGACGCAACTTGATGTGATTTACAACTAGCATTCGCTCAATCGCCAGTTCTATATCCATGGTGGAAGGAAATCTGTCCTAAATATTTTAAGCAGTTTATTATATACTGTTGCAAGTTATTTAATTTAAAATATTGAATTGAAATCGTGGAGTGGCAATTGCAACATATTATTTCAGGTCAGGCCTGTAATATCTGTTTTCCTAAAATGTTTTTTTTTTCAAAATCTTTGGGGGTGTACCTATCTATTCACAATATCGGCATTCCTATTTTGTCAGTTTTATCAAAATGCCTTCAATTTAAAATTTGTGCAGTATCAGAAGGCCTCATATTCATAATCTTAACATTCCTATATTTTCACGTTTTGCCTAATATCACTACTTACTAGAAGTTGTGCCTATCCGTTATGTTCGCTTTTTCTTGTTATTTTAGTTTTCCCATAATGTTAACTTTATTCAAGATCAACGTTTTAATTGTAAAATGCTTTATTACTTGCATGCTTACTTACTCTTTTGAGAAAGATAAAATTACTGGCAGTCAAGAGTTATCTTGACTGCCAGTAATTTATATTTATTTCTTAATGACGCCAAATTTTTCGACACTGCAGACATTTTGTGAATAAGCACTTTTCAGAATGTCAGATCTTGTAAGGAGGCGGACATTTCGAGATTGCAGACATTTTTTTTTGGGAAGTGCTTATAATCGTCCCACGATAACTCTGCATAAGATATTAATTGGCAACCCAGAGAAATCACGCTGTAGTAATACTTTTTTCATGACATTCAGAGATTTATTTATTATAAATAATAATGATAGTAGCAATCAAAAGTCGCTGTTTTTTTTAAATATGGCTCTGTCCATTGGAGGTCAATTTTGCCAGTGTTTAGTAGGTTTTGTCGTTGTACGGTAAAAAAATCTATAAAACGAAATTTGAGAGGTATTTTAATGGTGGATGGTGGATGAACGATGATCTGTTTATGTTTAAATCTAATCAAAAGTTCAAAACGTGTTGTTTGACTATAAATCAGTGTTGCCATAAACAAACTTTAGATTTCTACTGTTGTCAGTTCGTTGCAGAGTTATCGTGGGACGACTATACTTTCTCGAAAGCGAACATTGTATAAAAAATCTCAATTTCGGAGAGAGACATTGTAAGAAACTGACATTATGGAGCAGACATTTTAGGAAAACGGACATTTCAAGCCTGAGCCAATATTTCCTTAAACACACAAATGTTGCTTTAGAAATATGCACTCGTTACGCTGTAGCAATGTGCCTATGGGCCTTACAATAAAAGCTTTTATGTTGAAGTACATATGATGTAAATAGACAAATCAAAAAGTGACAAGTCCAAGACCACATTTTCTGTTTTATTTACAATACAACTTCACATTTGTTTTTGTCTTTGAGTTGCAAGAGTCATAGGCACAACGCCACAGCGAAGAGAGTATAAATACGGATTTAAGCCATATTTAAGCTTATACGTACCCAGGTTGAGCAAATATACCAGTCACGCTGCAGATCAGGATCTTCGAAACATTTTTCTCCTAGAGGCGAGTTCAAATGTTCCGAAGTCCCTTTCGTGAATATTTCGCTTATAGCTTCTAAATACTCATGAGACAAACTTTGAATTGCCAAATACCCTAATGCCGGGTGCAGCTAAAAATTTTAAGTTCAATTCAGGAACACATTCAAGATAAAGTAAATATAATAATAATAACAAACAAACAAACTCACATATACAATCTCAGGTCTATTTAGTAAAATATATACTTGTGGAATCACTCCCCAACCGAATACTTCAATAGGAATGTGAGGAAGGTGCCCCATCTCCAACAAAAAGACTCTATTGAAGTATCCCACAACTCCAGGCCTCATCACAATCTTCATCTCCGCTTCTTCTTCAGGATCTAATATTTTTTCGGGTGGTACTAAATCCAGTATGGTGCCCTCAAGCTCGTTTTCAAATTTTGGTTCATTCAGGTATGTTTTGTATTCAAAAACCAGTTGGGCAATATTTGTTAAAATCAGTTTCTCTGATGCGTGTTCATGAAATGATCTAATTTTAAAATTTATTTTTTGAGTATTTATTTTATACATTAGTTCAGAACTTTGCCCAGTCACAGCGATATATTCCGATGGTCCTCCTAAAACCTCGCATTCGAGGACAGCTCGAACATTGATATTCGGCTTTGGAGTAAATATGACGTGAATACATTGACATTCGTTAGGTTTCAACATTCCTCTATGTGGAGTAAGCTGCAGGACTTCATTTGTACTAATTCTGTCATTTTCCTTTGTAAGCTTTGGAAATTTACAAATCCAAGGAAATTCTGTATCATAGTCCTTTGTTATCATTGGGGTTATTTTTCTGATTACTTTCGCCATAACTAGTTCCAAATCGACTATATTTTCGAGATTCAATGACTCCATGCCAACGGGGTCATAAGCTACTGGCACCAGATCATTTAAGGTATCGTTAGTTTCCCTTCCTGGTTTGCCAGTTGCGAGCTGAACCGGACAACGACTCTCCGTCAGTGCTTGAAGGTAACACACTTAAAAATATTAAAAATCAATTAATAATGTTGTAATTTTCAAGAACTTATTCTCCGTTTTGAAATAAATGAATCAGTCACCGTAGTTTTATTTATTACTGAATCTCACGATAGTTTTATGTTAAAACTCATCTGCGCAAGGTTAAAAATTATTAATTAATCCAGAACATACCGCTTCGGTCACCCTCCGTTTCATAAGTCGGTGTAACTGTCTCACTTTTACTCTTGGCGAAGTTCAATTCAGGCTGTTCTTAAAAATATTAAGACGTTGTTAATTCTCATTGCAGTATTACAGAGGCAGGAGAGAGTTATGGGAGACCTCGATAAAATACTGTTAATCATGTTTTCTGTCAATCAATCTCAAGTAAAAAAAACCGGCCAAGAGCGTGTTGGATACGCCCAAGATACGGTCCCGCAGGCGTTATGAGAAAGTCCTTGCAAATGTCATAGATACGCAAATCTAATTTTAATGGTTGATTTTTTTACTATGTAAGTAATTTTTATAAATTGATAAAATGGTCTGCTCTTACTCTTTAACCTGTAAAGTCTACTTAGCTGTGACAGTTTTCCTTTTAAATTTATTACAAGTACGAGGGGCGGCTGATAAGTAATCTCCTTGGTCAGAAATATATACAAAAATAATGCTGGCTATTCTATTTTCAAAATGTATTACATTCATTTGTTTATTGCATCACGTTTATTTGTCTCCTACAATTGTTTCAAACATGTCGGTAGAAAAAGTGAAAATGGATAAAATCGAGCAGCGTGCGTTGATTAAGTTTTTGATTAAAGAAGGGAATACGCCTTCGGAGATCAGACAGCGTATGTTACGTGTGTTTGGCAGTTCGTGTTCTTCCGAATTTGTTATAAAGTTTTGGTCAAAGCAGTTTAAGTTAGGTCGTGAGAGCCTGGAAGATGATCCTCGTAGCGGAAGACCAGTTTCGGCCGTCACCGATGAAAATGTAGCCAGGGTGAAAAAAATTCTATTAGAGGACCGACGAGTGAAGCAGTGGGAGATAGCTAGAGATGTGGGCGTCAGTAAAGAGCGAGTCAATGAAATAATTCATGAGCATTTGAACATGTCCAAGGTTAGTGCATGTTAGGTCCCCAGAATGTTGACTGCATTTGACATGGAGAGGCGTGTCAAATGTTGCGAAGAGTTTTTGGACATGAGTCGAGTGAAAGAGGAAAAAATAATTTCTAGAATTGTAACATGTGATGAGACTTGGATTCGACAATGGGACCCGGAAAGTAAGCAAGAGTCGTTACAGTGGAAATTTAAGGATGAGAAGCCGCCTAGGGATTTTGCTCATAGATTATTTACCGAAGAAAACTACAATGAATGCTGATTATTACTCAAACTTACTATGTCAACTAAGAGAGACAATAAAAGAAAAACGGCGAGGTAAACTAAGCAAAGGAATTCTGATTTTGCACGATAACGCACCAGTGCATACCGTCCGCACAACGAAGCTAGCAATTAAAGACAATGGCTTCGAAACCATTGACCACCCCCTTATAGTCCAGATTTAGCCCCCTGTGACTATTTTCTGTTTAGACTTCTCAAGAAAGACCTCAGGGGACGAAGGTTTATGACCGATGACGAAATGAAGGCTGCGGTTACTGACTTTTTGACGACAAACCGATTTTTTTTTATGGTTTAAATTCAATATTTGAAAAATTTAATAAGTGCATTTTACTAGCAGGGGACTATATAAAAAAAAAAAAAATTGCCACGACAGTCTTTTGTTTCATTGTTAGGTAGATTACTTTTCAGCCGTCCCTCGTATGTACGGGTATATTATGCACTACTACCACGATTGTTTTCACATTTCCAAATACAACATTTTCGCTGGTGGGAGGAAAGGGGTGGGGAGGGGACTCATGACTATGAAAATGAGCACTTTAAATTTATAGTAGTTTATACAACTGCTACATATTGAGTGTTTTAACACTAAGGCCTAATTATGTGGAGTTGCATACATTACTTCATCTACACACATATTATAAGTACTCGAAGATGGGTTCAGAAGCCGAAGGCATGTCATACCCATACCTGTCACGAATTTGACTGTTTTTTAGGGTTCCATACCTCAAAAGGAAAAAACGGAACCCTTATAGGATCACTTTGTTGTCCGTCTGTCTGTCTGTCTGCCTGTCTGCCTGTCTGTCTGTCTGTCTGTCAAGACCCTTTTTCTCTGGAACGCGTAGAGGTAGCATGCTGAAATTAATATCAAATACTCCAAATACTCAAGCCTGCGGTCCCTTGAAGCCGTGAAAAAATCAACCTTCTAAGTCAACGCAATCAATAGATACAGTCATTAAAAAATCTATTTCTATACAAATTGCCGATTTCCAAAAACCTAAAGGGTACTTCCAGATGTCCTAGAAACTTGAAATTTGGTATGAAGGTAGCTTTTATAGCACTACCACTCCGAAAAGTCTCAAAATCTCAAAATTTTATGTCTGTCTGTAGATTTCGCAGACGAATATAAGTTGACCCCAAACTGCGTACATTTTGCTTAGGAGCAGGGTTCTGCTAACACTGGACTTCTTAAAACACTGGGGAAAAGCGTTAAAATCTTTCTACGGAACCCTCGTGCGCGAGTCCAACTCGCACTTGGCCGGTTTTTTTTAATCATGGACAAACATACCGAGCTGACGTTTTGGTGAACTGTTTTTTTTTTATTGTAAATTATCACGTTATTATTTATACTCGACTTATATACGTGAGTGATCCGTTTTATTTCACTATGATTGTAAATTACGTTGGTTTTCAAATTTAAAACATCGAATTCGATGTCGTAATGACTACTTTACGACTTGTCGTACTTTACTGCTGGTGGTGGTTGGGGGGCGCTGTCGGCGAGAAGGCGACGACGTGCTGAAATGCTGGTCATTTTCGACGGTTTCTGAACGCACTATAGAGGACTTATGATATATGTGGATAAAATATATAAAAGGATTCCTGAATTCGCACAATTTTGAAATACCTTTCTAACGACATTCGATCCCACACCATGGGAAATGCAAATAGGTCAATCAACTTTTCATTGCCGCTCGTTGCCACGGAGATGTCCTCCGGGTCACTCGTCTAATACAAGATTGTCTAAGGCACCACTCAATCAAACGTTAGTAGTTTCGACAGTTACATGTTTATATGCCAATTCCTTTATGCTTCATCTCCTAAGCATGCAAATCCTGACTTTCGGGGGAGTGGGGTCTTAGAAAATCTTATTTTAGACGAGTTACCCAGGGGACATCTCCATGGCAACGAGTGGTGATGAAAAGTTGATTGACTAGGTAATCGTAAACGTAGAAATCCTAGCCTAATAAATTCTTTATACATTGGTGTACTTATGTCACAAGTCAAAGTAAATTATGCTTATGATGTAGTGACAGAATAATAATTGCGACTTGACTTACTTGTGATGCAGATATCATAAGTATTAAATACGAAAAAATAAAATATGAAACATATAAAAACAAGTTGAGATGTTATAGGTACTTAATGTATTTACGTATTTTGTTTTTATCGTTTAAATGATGTACAGAATGGCTCTAAAAAGCAGCCATTTCAGCGTCTGGCTCAGGGAAGCCCCTTAATTTCAGCATGCTACCTTCACGCGTTCCAGAGAAAAAAGGTCTTGACAGACAGACAGACGTACAACAGAGTGATCCTATAAGGGTTCCGTTTTTCCTTTTGAGGTACGGAACACTAAAAATGGAGTAAGTGAAAAAAAAAATTATCCCCTTTTTAACGTGTTGGCACAAGTAATGGACACGGACCCACCCAGTAACAAAGGATAATACATTTGCTCATTTGTTTTACAACAACCATTTTGCAACCGTATGGCCTTAACATTGAGAATGAATGAAGTGTCCATTACTGGTGCTTAGTCAGTTTAAAGTGCCTAACACTATGCCGTCACGTTATGTGTAGGGGTGCCGTACAAATACAAATCGTTTGGATGTCACCATATATATGACGCTGACTGTACCACAAAGAAAACCGGCTAAGTGCAAGTCCAATGTTAGGAGAGCACTGCTGCTAAGCATTCGCAATATGGGGTCATTTTATATTTAATGGGCTCTGACATGTACAGACAAGCATAAAAGTTTAAGATTTTCAGATCTATCTGATTGGCTATGCCATAAGTGCTACCTTCATACCAAATTTTATGTTTCTAGGACAACTGGAAGACCCTATAGGTAGGTTTTGGTTCCCCGGTAATTTATATGGTACTTTTAGGGTTCCGTAGCCAAATTGACAAAAACAGAACCCTTATAGTTTCGTCATGTCAGTCTGTCTGTCTGTCCGCGGCTTAGCTCAGAGACTATTGGTACTAGAAAGCTGTAATTTTGCATAGATATACACATTAATAAGGCCGAAAAAGTGCTGGGATAAAGTTTTGAAAAAAAATATTTTTGTTTGGGGTAAACCTCCCCTACACGTGAAGTGGGGATAATTTTTTTATTTCTCGCCGACCCCATAGTATAGGGTATCGTTGGATAGGTTTCTTAAAAATATTGGGCTGCTCAAAGATCATTTTTCGATTGAGTTTTGGTTGGATTCAAGTGTCCGCCCCCTGATGAGAAACTGTTGATTTGCAAATATGAAAAAAAATCACAGCAGTAGTGCATACGAGTATAGTGAATTTAAAAGGAAAACTATATAATGTTATAATGTTTGTCTATATCAGTAACCGATATTAAAATTACCCCACACTATGGACAGTTTGCTTATGTGTAGGGCTCTGCTGACACTGGTTTCAAATAGGTGTGATGAAAATACCTACTAGGTATCTGTGCCACGGCTTTTTCGTTATGGCTTAGGAACCCTAAGCTATCCTGGGCGTGTCCGACACGCTCTTGCCCGGTTTTTAATGACTATATATTTTGATTACGTTGACTTAGAGTTTGATTTTTTTACAACCTGAACGGAATGTAAGGCTGAGTATTTGATATTAATTTCACTTTGATACCACCACGCGTTCGAGAGAAAAAGAGTCTTACCATACAGACAGACGGACAACTAAGAGATAATTTCCTATGAATCTACGAAATAGCAGTATTTGTGCATAGCAATCAAAAGTATTAAAAAAAATTGCGACGTAAAAACGTACAATAACCACATGTCTAGACAGAGGGACTTATTGTCTTTACCTAAAACTCGGCTTAAACACACAACTCGCAGCCCCTATTTTATATGCATTAAGCTTTACAACAAACTTCCCAGAGATATAAAAGAACTTCCCATTAAATTATTTAAAAAAAAAACTTCAAGCTTGGCTCTGCGAACTGTGTATTTACTCTATAAAAGAGTTTTTAAGCACTAAAACCAATAAGTAATAGATATTATACTCATACCTAGTTTTAATTTTTAGATTAAGTGATCGCTTTATTTTGCTTCATAATTGTCGTCTATGAACAAAATTAAGTCTACCAATTTATTTTCATGCTTACTCAAGCCGAATTTGATGCACTGTAATAAATAACCATCTTGTATGTACCCATTTTCCGCAATAAAATGTTACGAGTATACACTGTCCCTGCCCCTAATTGACAAAGGGTACTTTTTTGCAGGGAAGGTTAGCCTTTTCAAATTCTGAAATTGTACGCAGACGAAGTCGCGAGCTAAAGCTAGTACTTATGTGCTATTTATCTAGAGAATTTACTCTAGGTTAAAGAACAGAACCACAATAACCTCTTTGGAATATACTAAGAGAACCGCTGTTCCCAAAATTCATTCCATTTCTTTTCCGGTCCATGTTATTTGAACCTCATTTTTCTCGCTACACCTTGAATATGCTAAAATAAGTTTGTATATCAAGCTTTTTGAAGTAAATAAACATGGCAATTCAATATTGACATAAGTAATAGAGCCGCAATAAAAAAGAAATTAAAAGTTGACACAATGTGTTTGTCATTCATTGTAAACAAAATTATTAAAAAAAAAATTGTATTCTGTAATTATCTTAAGTTTTGTGGATATAATCTGTCCGACACAAAACTGATATTTTTTCATGCTTAACAACTTAAAACAGGTTTGTGTCCAATTCATGTTTATTTTTATATTTGTCATCTTAAGTCAAAACACGGGTCACAGGTCACGTTATACTGGTTGGTTGGGTAGCGCACAGTAGTTCATGTTTTTCTTCTTTTTCGTAAAAAAATCAAAAAACTAAGAGTTTTATGCAACTCTCCAGGGTGAGACGAATCTAATGACATAAAAAATCGGACCAAAACTGTAGATCTGATGGCGTGTACAAAAATCGGGCTCGCGTAATATATATATAGATTATTATTATCCCAACAGGGTTTCGTTTTTCCTTTTGAGGTACGGAATCCTAAAAATGCTATCTACATTTAAAGTCTACCACTTTGTCGCCGTGATTAATATGTATATCCATGCCAAATTACACCTTTTTAGTAGGTAGCAAGAGTCTCTGAGCTAATCCCCGCACAGACGGACGCACGAACATGGCGAAACTATGGCGTCCTTGTTGACTACGGAACCATAAAAGACCTCAAAAGACATTTCATTTCGTTGAAATTAATTATAAGCTTACTGTTATACCTGTTGTATTAATAGTCAAACTTTTTAGAAAATTTATTCCGGGCCATCACGAGTCCCACGCTAAAAGGTTTAGAGGTACCTATACTTAATGGATGAGAAGTAGATTTATTATTATTTACTTATGTAATGTAATCTTACCACGGTAATGCGACTAATGAAACATTTCTTCCATTGAAATTTGTAGCAAACAAGAAGCGGAGTAACGTTTTGTATTTTAATAGTTTTACTCTCAATACTCCCATTCAAAATACATTGAAAATCTACCCGAGGAGATATAATAAACATGTTTGGAAAATTGATCTTTCCTATAAGTTTGATGGCATCCTGAAAAATAAAATAAGCTTAAAGTTTGATTATAAATCTGTTTTCAGTTCACAAATGATACTTGATTGGGTATTATTAGCGATAACGATAACATAACAGTAGGTACAAGGTACATTTTATATTATCTATCTGAAATGTTTTTAGTTTGCTTTGAATTAAAAATAAAAGACTACTTATTAAAGAACATATATAGCCTAAAATAAATTATGAAAGTCACCTTGTTTTTATGTCCTTTAAATTTATTCCTCATTAGTTCACAGTAGACTCGCGACTTCAAAGACAAATGCTTCGTTGTATCAAATAAAACTTGTAACTTCATTAATTCTTGATCTTCCAGACGTTCTTCTACTGTATGTGTTAAATTAAATGCCATTTTAATTTTATTAATATCTTGAAAAAATTTTAGTGGTCCTTTTCTAAGCGGCTCTACTGGCTTTAATGTTAGGTAATCTATGAATACTTTAGATTGGTAAGTACCACTTTCATTTAGTATATTCGGTACATTTAAATCTGCCTCGTTGTAACAAATGCAGCAGCACAGCTGCTCTTCTTCCGGGCGTATTTTATAGGTGCTCTGCTTTTGAATAAGAGCAAAAGGTGGCTTAACGCTTATTTCCATGTCTAACGGTAGTTTAGAAACATTTTTTATCGTAACGATATCTGAAATGCAAATGTAATTAGTTATTTATAATAAGTAAATAGATAAATAGTAAATAGTTCTTACAAAGTTATCAGGACGGCCAAATAAATAATGCTTTAAGTATAAATGCAAATTTGTACCTGTGAGTTTGTAAAATTCGCTGTACGGACCGTAATCATATCGAAATTCTATGACTGAAGACGATACTTCAATTTTCGGATCCACAAATTCCGCCATTATCTCACATTCTAATAACAGCTCTTTTTTATTTATGCCCTCCACACTTCCTACTAAATACCACATTTCCTTGACTGTTGTTACTTTATTGGAAGTAGCTGATACCGCCATCTCCATTCTTTCTCCAGCTGCCATTTTAAACACCCTAGGTTGCAAATTAAAGAAACCTCTGTAAAAAATTAATTTGTGGTCAGTACAACAAAAGCATAGAGAGTATCGAGACTGAACGTTTAATTATTGATAGGAAAACCATACGCCGCAAGTGGTTTATTCTTAGGTGCTTTGTAATGTTCACTCCATTCTAAAGCGTGCATTCGTGTTCCACAATTTTCCAATACCACTTTAGCATCAAGAGGTATTCTTGTAAAGTGACGACCAAGCACGACTCTATCACGGAGCTCTCCAACTATAATACTTGTACCCACTCCAGTAGCTGATAATGGGATAAGCTAAAACAAATTCAAGATTTTTTTATTGCATTCAGCTTCGTGTCTTATTATTATTAGCAGACCTAATACTCACAATATCTTTGACTTTTTCCAGCTGAATTACCACTTTGTTAGTGTAAGTGTCTGCATCAAACATATAGAGTGTGAGAACTAATTCTGTTTCCGCTTCCGGTTCGATGTATCCGTCGCTTGGGTGAATTTGCCATCTCCCATCGCGATTTAACTACCATAATTCAATGTTTATTATTTACCTTTTAATAATTGAAATGTATGATTTCATATTGCTCTAGGTAGAATCGAGGAAATTAATTTCTGACCCACCATAGAACATTTTCATAGTAAACGTCATAAAGATTTTCCTTGTCAAGCTATGCGTCGTCACTATGATGTTTACTGTAAAAAGGTTCCATGGTGGGTCAGAAATTAAGTTCCTCGACGTACATACCAATGCTGCTTTGTAGTTAACATATACCGGAGAGTCATTGCACAGTGTCAAAACTTTACGCGATTTCATTAGTAACTTTATTTGTCCCCAATGCAATGCCATTGGACTACATGTAACGATAGGCCTTACTCCACAACCTGTGATATGGCATATGTCAATACTCTTCGACATCCCAAACATATTCAACCTGTAAAAATAGTTAATGTGAATAATTGTTGTCGTAATTTATATTAAACTGTTCTTGTTGTTGACATTGTTTGTATGTTTAGTTAGGTTTGACAAAGCTTGCTGCAGATCACAATCATATTCCTAATAATTGTATTTGATAGGTACCTGCAAAATATTACATCGAAATATTTACAAAATAAAATTCAGCACTCAAAATCAAAATTTTTAACAAATAGGATAAAGAAATTTTACTTCAAAGTACTTATTCTGAGAGAAACATACGTGCCTAACAAATACATACAAATACATAAAACGAACCTGATTGTATGTTCCTGAACGCCAAGAATACCTGTCTTTACAGTCACTGGAAAGGATATGATGCTATTGGGTTCTATTACTCCTTCTTTCATTCCCACTGTGACCTCTAATGTTTCTTCTTCCTGGAAACAAATGTGCTGTTTAACGCAAATCACATAAGCTACCTATACAAAATTTACCTTTATGTATTTAAATATACATCCTGATCTTCCATGGTAAAATATCCTTGAAACCCGTTAGATGTTACTTGTATTTTATATTGATACGGAAAATCCAAAAAACATGCTCGCAGTTTGATGTCCGAAGCTGGAATAAGTTCAGGGACTCTAGCATCAAACGTCACAGGTAGAATTATAGGAGGGCTGTCAGATTTTTCCAGCTCTAACTCCAGCGATGTTTGATTTGCTCTTATTAAATTTGCAGTCAAGGTCACCTGTAATATTTACCAATACCACTTTAATGTACCTAAGTATTAATAAAGTACGATAAAAATAAGGTCAAAACTAACAAACTAACTTTTAAAGAAATTCTTGATTCTGGTGCCATGTCAATTTTACAAGGCTCTATATTGAACTCTCTAGGCCATTGAGGGACTTTTGGTTTCGGCATTTCAGCGACGGCGTAGTCAATCAACGTGATGCTACTTATTTCTGGGCCATCGGATGAAATTTTAACTGACGCGTTTACATTAACTACCGATTCATTAATGACATCTAACTCCAAGGTTTTTGGGACTCCTGCAAGTAAAATACAATGCAACATGAAATAATATTTAGTAGATTAAACACCAAAAATGTATTTAAGTAGATAAACCTATGGTAACTTATATTTAGCCGTGATAGCCTAGTGGTTTGACCTATGGTCTCTCAAGCAGAGGGTCGTGGGTTCAAACCACAGCTCCCACCTCTGTGTTTTTCGGAATTTATGTGCGAAATTACATTTTTAATTTATCATGAGCTTATCAGTGAAGAAAAACATCGTGAGGAAACCTGCGCACTCCTGCGAAGCAATTCAATGGTGTGAGTGAAGTTCCTAATCCGCACTGGGCCCGCGTTGAAACTATAGCCCAAGCCCTCTCATTCTGAGAGGAGGCCTGTGCCCAGCAGTGGGACGTAAAAAAGGCTGATGATGATTTATTACTTACAATATTTATTCAGCTTCACAGCTTTTGACAGGCTGATGATGATGTAACTGGGACTGAATAAAGGCTGTCAAAAGGAAACTGTTCTTACCAACGCTAACCATTCCAAAATCTAAGCATGGGATGCTAAACATCAGCGAAGGATAAATGACTTCACCTCTGAAATAAATTACATATTTGTATTAAAATTTAGACCTTGTGGGTAGGTACGTGAGACTGATCAGAAAACTCACTTAAGGTACAGTTTCAATACAACATCTGAGTCACGAATGGTGAAATTAACTTCCTCAAAGTAAGGTCCCTGGTTGGAGTTTGAGAAGGAAATTACGAATATCTCCCTGTCCCCAGGACGTAAGCAGTGCAGCTCCGGGGCGCAGGTGATTACGCTTCCGAAGAGAGGTGGCACTTCCTTGTACAATAACACTCCATTGATATGACCTAATAAATGAGACAAAAACATTACAATGACGGCATGAAGTCCATAGTCTGTATTGCGGTTGCTGGGTTTGCATTTGCAAACTTACATAATGTTTTCTCTAAATACCTTTATTAATGGCAACAATCTCGTAATTGTACTTTTTATTGATATAAACACAGTCCATATCGAGGGTTTCGACGTTGAGGTTTATCGACGGAGGTAGAGACGTCCCAACCATCGACAACGACACCCGGTCTGGAACGCCATCTATGTCCAAATATGCTGTTGCTTTAAATTCCCCGATTGCTTTTGGGTTAAATATAATTGTCAACTCTGTGGACTTGTTTGGCCAAAGTTTTCCAGCCTGAAAATTACATTTTGAAATAAAAATTATGGCGTTTGTTGATGTAAAATACTTTATAAATTACTTACAATAGGAGTAATTGAAAAATGAGTATCTTGGAAATGTAAGCTTTCATCGGCGACGAGAGCGTGTATTTCGTCATAAAATATCCTGGTATACACTCGTTCGTGCTCGGTACTGCTCAGTACATCGTACTGCACGAGTTTTTGGCTCTTCACTGATTCACTTTCTTTTAAGTTATAGAAAATTGTTGCTAATTGTAGTTTTTCTTCAAAATCTATGGTAAACGTAATTCAAATATTACCGCAAGTTGGAAAATTGCATTAGGTACCTACGGTAAACAAGTTTCACACCGTAAATTCATTTTCAATGAAAAGGTACCATAATAAATGTGATGATTCTTCATGCACATATATGTGAGCGTATGATTCGACTTGTTGGTAATCTTGAAGGTCTGCTGGCGCACCATTGTTGTGTATGTCTCCAAGAATCTGACAACCTGTTTCTCAAGCTCAATGTTCACAAGGTGAGTTGTCCCACGAAGGTTTATTCTAAAATGTTCACCTAACCCAAACACGTAATTTTATAGTGTTTTAGATATACCCAAAAGTCAAATAAAAATGAGCTTATTATAAGATTATAACTCACCAGTTTCAAAAATCGCGTATAACGAGCCTTCACCATTTCCTAGATGCATTGTTTTAAATGTGACTGTCACCTCGAGTTTTTCTTGAACATTTAAATAAACTGATTTTGGTTGCACTGTAAAAGGACTGAAATAGAGTAGTGAATATTAATTGCAGTTAATTTAACGAGTCAGAAAAAAATACAACAATAGAGCAAGATTTTACCATTTTGTATTAAATCTGAAGGAAGCAGGAATGATTCCTTTATTATGGATGAGCACGGAAATCCTATTTTCAACTTTCAGTGGTACTTTCGGAATAACTATTTCGTCTGGAAAGTCAAGTACTGGTCTAGGCCCCATAGCTAAATGAAACAAATAATAATTATTGAAGTTGGATAATCGGAACCGGTATTACCTCCGAAAACGCACGGTGTATGTATAAAAGAATATAATTACGTGTACCTATGATCCTATGAAGTTAAAAAAAAACATATTTTAGATAATGTTGTCTTGTTCCAGTCTTCCAGTGAGTATATCGTCTTACTCCGACTTACATACAATACACAAACTAATATTCTTTATCTACACACACGCATATCATAAAGTGCTCTATAAAAGCGTAGGCCACCAAAAAAACCATCGTTACGACAGTCAGTTTTTATCTTCAAAAACCAATATAATTTAAAATATGGCCTCAATTAAAAAAAATGTTGATACGAACCGTCAGCTCGGTATGTTTGTCTATGATTTAAAAAAAATAGACAAATTCATGACAGGTTTGTTATGCCTTCGGCTTCTGAACCCATCTTAGTGTAAGTACTTACCTATAATATTATGTCTGATGTGTGTATGCAACTCTACATAATTAGGCCTTGAAACACTCATGTGATCTTATTATGAAACTTGATCTTATGAGGCTTGACCTCTTTTCATAAAACCACACTCGTGTTTTAAGGACCCTCATTATGTACTACCTACTATTATTGAACACTACAAAACATTACAAGGAGATTAAGTACAAAAAATGAAAACCGGGCAAGAGCGACACGCCCAGGATAGGGTTCCTAAGCCATTACGAAAAAGCCCTGGCATAGATACTTAATTCAATGGTATTTTCATCATACCTATTAGAAACCAGTGTTAGCAGAGCCCCACTCCAAAGCAAACTGTACGCAGTGTGGGGTCAATTTATATCGGTTAATGACAGACACATAATTAGCAATTATTCCCAAACCTGTAAAGCCTGCTTATCTCTCCACGATCTCAGTAAGAGTATCTTTTTGCATTTTTTTTTTAGGAATGCGTTACGACAACGCATTCCTAAAAAAAAATGCCGACGACGGTTTACGAGGTAATCGCATAGATGGCGCTAGTTACTGCAAAAAGTGGTAAAAACCTTGAATTGAAAAAAATTTGAATACATGGAAAAAAATCGGCCGTTTCCTCTATGTCAATCGTGGTGTAGGGGGAAAGCACGCGACCCGGTGTGTCGAGGATCCGGGTTCGATTCCCGGGGTTGGCATTTTTCTGGTTTTTTTCTGTGTATTCATGTTTCAGTGAGTTTATAAAAAATGTAACTGCTTATCTCTGATAGTTTTCCTTTTAAATTCAATATATGCACTACTGCTCTGATTTTTTTCACATTTCCAAATATAGCAGTTTCTCTGGTCGAGGAGGGGGGGGACAACAAAAATGAGCACTTCAAAGCTAAATATTTCGCACACGAATAACTCTATCGAAAAATGATCTTTGAGCCCCCCAATATTTTTGAAAGACCTATTCAACGATACCCCACACTATGGGGTGGGCGAGAAATAAAAAAATCATCCCCACTTTACGTGTAGGGGAGGTACCCCAAAATATTTTGTTTTTCAAGATTTTATCCCAGCACTTTTTTGGCCTAATTAATATGTATATCTATGCAAACTTACAGCTTTCTAGTACCAATAGTCTCTGAGCTATGCCGCGGACAGACAGACAGACGGACATGACGAAATTATAAGGGTTCCTTTTTGCCATTTTGGCTTCGGAACCCTAAAAATTCAAGGTAGACAATAGGCAGTCTTATCGCTTATAATCGATCTCTTCCGCGACTCACGTTAACTGCTTTTACTGCAGCAAAAATGTGTTACAGAAAGGCACGGAAAAGGAAGAATACGAAAATAAACAAATAATACAAGAATATTAAGGGCCCACGAAAAAGTAAATTCCGAGCCTTTACAAGTTTACATTGATGATCTGTAAGAGTAGACCTGTGGCTAGTAGTACGGCAAAAAACCTTAGAAAAAAAAAGTAAAATAATCCTCTAAAGCCTAAAGTTTTATGACCTAGCACTATGTAGCAGAAATATGAAGTCGGTGCGGTGCGAGCGGAATATTCTTTGAATGAAGCACCGATTTTTTTTTTAAGACGGTTTCACTTTTTTGTTAAAAGATTTTTATATCACAATTTTATGTTGATTTAACATTTTCAGTTGTACTTACCTTCCATCTTCAGCTCATCAACATGAGATGATGACTACCAGACGCAATTACTTGAATAGCCTTAGAAAATATATGAAACACATAATACGTGCCTATAAAATTTAAGGGGTTGCCCTCGATTTCCCTGGGATCCCATCATCAGATCATGACTTGGTGACAATGGGACCACCTCAGGAGTATACCGTTTCGAATAAAAAAAAACATACATGCAGTGGAACGTAGAACCTCCTTCTTTTTTGAAGTCGGTTAAAAATAGCCAGGTTATTCTTGACTTACCTATAAGTGGTAAAATATATTGGTCCTTATCCGTACAAAAGGTGACTTTGTGGGTATAGTCCTCGAACTGCACCGGTATAAAAGTGATAGCGAACGTGACACTGATGCCGGGCGCCAACCGGGACAGCAGCTGGCCTCCACAAGGTTTAATGAAGAAGTAAGATGACTCCTTGTACACCATATTCAAAAATACTGGAGCCTATGTAACAATCAAACTTGTTGAAATACCTAGAGCTGAAGTTTTATTTTTTATTATAATCCTTCTTGGTCATCACCGTAAAATTGAGAATAAAGTCAACTAACCTTACTGATATTCTTCACAGAAAACTTTGCTGCAACTTTCTCATTTGGCTTAAAGTTCTGGAATACGATAACTCTTGGAGTGAAGGAGAGCACGATCTCTTTGGGTACTCTTCCCACGCTGACGATGTTGTCTATTTCTATTTTGTTTAGGGCTTGCAGTCGCTCGTGGGTACTGAGTCTCATTTCCTTCTCATATTGGGATGGGGTTATCTAAAATCAATATTATCAGAATTAAGTACTTACTTGTAGCCGACTATAATTAACTTGTAGTTAACTGAAACCCGTAAAGCTTTTATATTTTTTTTTTCACGTCATACCACTTCGTTCGAGTTCGGAATTCTTTTCTTAGACAGTAAGTGATATAAATCAACTGTAAAATATCCATTTTCTTCATATTTCTGCAGTATTTCCATACCGACCCGAATCGAACACTCGTTTGACGGCGTATTGTTTACAAGCGAGACGTATGTCATGTCGTTACTATGTTAAAATTTAAATCAAGAATTTTTAATCATTTTCTGACATTATTTTCGTATGAATCCTTTTTACCCTATATCAGGACACAATAGAGATCCAAGGAAGGGCGTGGCGAGGTACAGGCCCCCCTAGAAGGTTCAGCTGATTAGCACGCAACAATGCTTACGAATACAAACCGCCGTATAGGTAGTAAAGTAGGTATCTATCTAGTATTTATCTATACATATAATAAAATCGTAGACCCGGCGCGTCTGTACATTGAAGATATTTACAAAAAAAAACTTGGGTCGCGTGGAATAATTAATAGAACACAAAACTGAATTTTTTATTTTTTTTTGTCTGTTTGTCTGTTTATCTGTTTGTATGTTTGTTTATGGAGACATCACGCAAAAACCACTGGACAGATTGGAATGAAATTTGACATGGTAATAGTTTACAACCTAGAATAATATAGAGGATACTTTTTATCCCGTTTCATTTCATGTTTTTTACTTTAATTATTGTTTAAATTTACTTAAGCACATATTTTTTCATAATGAAACTGACCATAGACATCACAGCTGACTCAGCTGTCATGGCTGTAACACCGTTGTTTTTTTTTTTCATTAGGCCAAGCTCACATTATCAGCACACTAGGTACTTTACTAACTTTTTAAAAAGTAAAATAGACCATGGAAACATTGAGTGACATGTCTCATTCTGCCAAATCTGTGGCTGTATGCAGGCGTTCAATTCGAAATTTTACATTTTTATCAATGTCTTAAATAGCTTGGTAGTATTAAAAAGAAAAATGTACTTTCTTAATAAAAAAAACAACGGCGGGAATATGTAAATACTGTAAATAACAATAACGCGCTAAGTTTCGATTTATTTAAAGTAATGTAAATGATATTAAATTAATAGCTTTTAGTAACAAAATCGTGATCATTTGTTGTATTGGAGTCCACCATGATGAAAATAAGAGGAGAACTAACTAGTAACTAAAGCAAACTTAGTATAAATTTCAATGGAAAATTTTTAGTCGTTGTGAAACTATTATAAAAAATTAATGAATTTAGTTAGTTATTGAATATTTAATTAAGTAAAATATATTAATAATGACTCAGATGTAAGATGTTGCAATAAATAATATTTAAGACACTGCCACAAATAGTAACAACAATGTCAGTTTTGGCTTGCTGTATTATAAGAGTTAATTAATAATTAAAAATTCCTTATTTCCTCTTAATGTTTGAGAAAATCTATATATCTACCACGGCTAGAATAGCAATTACTGGACTCGTACTTTGATTGTTTGATTAGGTACTTATTTGATAGAAAATTTATTTTCTTGTGATTTTACGAATGTAACCATTTGAGTATAGAAAATGAACCGGACTTTTTGAGATTTGTGGTAGGCAAATCGTATTTCAAGTTTTTCAACAGAGTATGGAATATCGACCAAGTTTATTCTTTCAGATTTGGAAGATGGTTATAGTCTCACTAGAAAGAAAACTGGTACGTACATTTAATACAATATTAAACACAATAGGAATTATGATCCCTTAACAATAAAGGAAATTTACTACTGGTGCTAGAGACTTGAAATTTGGCATAAATGTACCTAGAGTATCATAGAGGTGTACTAAGGAAGGATTTTTCGAAATTCCCACGGGATAGAGAATAAATGGGATTTATATTTTCGAATCAAAGTGACTCTATCTCCGTAACTATAATTATCAGATATTTCAAATTTGGCATGCAAGTAAGTAACAATGATAGCTAAAAACGGTTTTCATGATTTTCCGAAATTTCCGTGGATCAGAAACAGTGTAGCTTTCTATTAGTGAAAGATTCTTTAATGGGTCTAAATGTATAATTTACTTATTTCTATCCTCCGGGAATTTTTGCAAAAATAGTTAGTCATGCTCATGACATACAAGAACTGTATGTAGAATGTTAATGGTGTAAGTACCTATAGTAGTTTTCAATATTTAATTAAGTAGGTAGGTAGTTCCATTGGGTTCACAGACAAAAAAACAGCAACATCAACATCTTCTGTTAAAAACCAGTATTTGTATTAGGTACTTACGTTATTGTCTACGCGTACGAAGTCGCGGGCAAAAGCTAGTCTTATAAATAAAAAAATCAAAATCCAAAAAACGCAAAATGCGATGTAAAGCTGGTTTTTTGGTAAGTGTGGGAGTGTGAAATTACGTTTTGCAAGCAAAATAAAGTAGTGCTACCTAGGCACTAAAAAAAAATTCGGACCTTATTCCGATTTGTAGTTCAATTCAAAAACTATGAGCTTTTGCCATTAGTTGCTACTATTATTTTGAAAGTATATTAAATTTGAAACAATTAAAGCCAACCTACAGATCTCTACGTCTCATAGTTTTTGAGATAAGATGCTTGAAAAAAAAACATACATACAGTGGAACGTAGAACCTCCTCCTTTTTTGGAGTCGGTTAAAAGGGTCTAGCGGGCTAAGCTAATAAGAGTGTCCCCCACGAGGGATTTGGTTATACTTTTATAGGTGGAGTAGCGGCAAGACCTAAGAACACTGTATGCCTAATTAATATATCAGCCTTCGATCTTCTTTTGTTTGAGATTTATTCACGAATATGTTAAAAAACCGGCCAAGTGCGAGTCCGACTTCCGTATCCGAGTTCCGTAGAAAGATTTTAACGCTTTTCCCCAGTGTTTTAAGAAGTCCAGTGTTAGCAGAGCCCTGCTCTTAAGCAAAATGTACGCAGTGTGGGGTCAACTTATATTGGTCTGCGAAATCTACAGACAGACATACAAATTTAAGATTTCGAGACTTTTCGGAGTGGTTGTGCTATAAGATCTACCTTCATACCAAATTTCAAGTTTCTAGAACATCTGGAAGTACCCTTTAGGTTTTTGGAAATCGGCAATTTGTATGGAAATGGCTTTCTTAATTACTGTATCTTTTGATTGCGTTGACTTAGAAGGTTGATTTTTTTCACAGCTTCAAGGGACCGCAGGCTTGAGTGTTTGATATTAATTTCAGCATGCTACCTCCACGCGTTCCAGAGAAAAAGGGTTTTGACAGACAGACAGACAGACAGACAGACAGACAGACGGACAATAAAGTGATCCTATAAGGGATCCGTTTTTTCCTTTTGAGGTACGGAACCCTAAAAATTAAGTAAATTTTTAGACGACTTCAAAAAGTCGGTATCTTTTTTTTGAACTGTTACTTTAGCTAAACCAAACAAGCGAGGGTAACCAAATAAAATCAGAATTGAGGAGAACAGAATAGGATTAATAATCCATATTTTTACAGACATTTGGTTACCCTCGCTTGCTTGGTTTAGCTTAAAAATTAGGTAGGTTTTTCTAGATTTTTTACCATTTTCGTGAATAAATCTGTAACAAAAGAAGATCGAAGCTGATAATATTAGGCATAGTGTTCTTGATTAGTTCCTGCCACTACTCCACCTAAAAGTATAACCAATTCAATCGCGGGCCACTCTTATTAGCTTCGCCTGCTTTAAAACTATTACCCATAGGTACGGAGCTATGGGTTGGCTTCAATTGTTTCAAATTTAATATGTATACTTTCAAAATGATAGTAGCAACTAATGTCAAAAGCCCTTTGTTTTTAAATTGAACTGCCAAGACTGAAAAAAGGATGAAAATTTTGCAATTTTTCACGTTGTTTCGCGTTTTAGCGATTTTAATGTAGAATATGACTGGCCTAATACTTAGGTAGTCTATTAATAATCACTCCCGTCCCCCCCTCCTTAAACAGAATCCTCCTGGTTATGAACTTGGATACAAGACAATGTTGTAATAATCATTGATCAAATTAATGATGCTAATTTGATTAATGTTGAGTCAGTCAAGTACTTTAATAAGAATTGCTTGCTGGTGAAACGATCAGGCTTTGTATATTTTTAACCGACTTCTAAAATAGGAGGAGCCTCTCAATTCATCGGAATATATTTTTTTTGTACAGTAATACAGCTTTCAATTTGTTTTTTTTTTGCTGAATATTTGTAACAGTAAGCTGCCTATCAAATAGCTATATTGTGCGTATTGCATAAAACAGCTCAATCAATGTCCACCCTAGGCGTCTTGTATGAAAATAATTTCGCAAGGTGTCAGACGCGGGCGAGAGGGCGCACTGAGTGCGGAAATAGCAGGGCGTTGTAATTTTAGTGGAATCGGGGCAACGCGGCCGCGGACCGAAATAGAGACGGCGCACGCGTCTTCATGCTGTCAATTTCGTCCGGATAGGGTGCACGATTAGCAGTCACCGCCGGCGCCCGACTGCGCTGGAGCCGCGCTCCGAGCTCGGCCGCGAAGTGCAGTGACCACACCAAATCCAATCCAGAACCTGTCTACTAAACACGGTTGCATAAGTGTTAAGCATGTCTAGAGTGAAAAAGTGAAAAGTGACCAACCTGTCCAGAAAGTAACTCTCTTTTCGACAGTGTTCTATTAGTATTTTGCCGTCGCCTATATAAGGATTCTTCAGCACGCAAGGTATCGTTATAGAATTTTAACCACTTTAATGATTACATTTATGGAAACTATTTTACATAGACCCAAATTACATTCGATATATATTTTGGGATATGAGGATCGAAATCGGAACGGGTCGACGAGGCGTCGCCGCTCGCACTATCTCGGTCACAGCTGCTGTCTACTAAATGATATCGTCTCTCTAGTTGTATGTATTGTATACCCACTCTGCAAAGTAACGGGATTCTTCTGTTTGTTAAATTCAGTTCATAATATTTTGCCCTCCACTGATCATTTACTACTTGTAGTCCATTTGTTATTATGCATTGGTAACTTCTTTAAATTTGCCAAGGTCCCCGCCAGTAGACAGCTTTTCAAAGTTTTCAACCGTCATACGTACACCTACAAGTTTTTGACTATGCTCAAGGATATTCTATTCACATTTGGTGTGCTATGGTTTGTTAATCGCACAACGCACGATATCCCGCCCGTCGTAAACATGCACAGGCCAGGTGCGCTAGTTCTGCCAGTCTATGAATTCATTGCGTTTATTTATTATTGCTTCCCTTCAAGTTTGTGCTAAAATACTGCGAGAACGCGTGGTGGATACCAGATGTTTCAGTCCGATTTTTTTTTTGCTTGTGTAAAATTTTAAATTCTACACAAAATCGATGCTATGGCCCCACAAAACTAGCTCATAAAACATACTTGAATAACATATTAATTCGCAAGCGACCCGCCTCGGCTTCGCACGGTTTTCCCCACTAATTTAATTAGAATTTGATATCTGTCTATCTTTTCTATATGTATATAAAATTCAAAGTGCTGACTGATATATCAAACGCCTAGCCTAAACCGCTGGACCTAGAAACATGATATTATCACTATTATTTTGCACATAGATACCTTATACAGTGTATTAGGTATCCACTAAGGAAGGATTTTTGGAAATTCCACTCTTGAAAAGGGGATGAAGTTGTGAATTGAATAGTACTACAGAGGCCAAGACGTAAGAGGTTGCCGGCCGAGTATCATACGGGTTGGCAACCCCTTTTCAGGCCGATGTATGTATATTGCTTTTCTCAAACCTAACATACAATGACAATGCAAAGAAAAATCTGTTAAGCAGCTGGACTTGAACCAGCAACCTCGGTAATCCGTACCACGCTCCACCAATTAAGCCATACTTAACATTACATACATTTCTAGAGAAACTAAAAGTAAACTGGACAAATTATATAACTAACAATTATATGACTTATATAACACGTAAGTAAGTATATTTTCTTCGTCGAAACTCTTAATAAATGCGTAACAAAATCAACAACGCTCAATAAATCCAATAAAATAGAATTTTATTACCTGCATTCAACTTTGCCTCCCAATAGCCTGGGAAATTAATGCTCACAAGGGGGGTGTTTAGGGAATGGTCGAAAGCAGAAAGTTTGACTTCGGGACTTTGTTTGGACTAGTTAGAGGATTAACATACTAAATGTCCTCACCCCTCGGAGGTGAGCCCTAGGGTGGGGGGGGGGCAAAGAAGGTCCCTTTTTTTGGTTTTTTGTTCATTTCTCGAACGATGTGTCATACCAAATTTGGTTATACTACACAATAAAAGCTGATAAAATTTACTACAACTTGGCTATATTATATATATACCTTTTACCTATTCTCAATCGTTGTCTTAGATATAAGCTCTAAGAAACAGTCGTTTTTCAAAAATGCGTTTTTTACCATTTTTTTAAGTATACTAATATTATCAACTACCGTTGAAAAGTTATACAAATTTCAGTTAATTAGTGCAAATCCCATTATTTTAAGTATTCTCAGCTGCAAATGTATCAGATATTATATCGGCAGACTGCTTTTAGTCGATACCTATGCTCTTATTCATCAGACTTGGAACTGTTGGCAGAGTTGGTGTATCCATCGAATATAACATTACACGTTTTCCCTGGGTAGTTACGCTTTATGAATTTTAGATAGTGTTACATACAGTGGCCACTATGCCTCCTCTTGGCCAAATCATTTTATGAATGAGGAATCCTCCACCAAGTAAAAGGTCAAGGTTCTGTTGGTGACATGGCTTGCTAGTTGCATCAAACATCTAGTAGAGGGCTGAGATTTAGATTTTCTTCATCCCATTTACCTAGATTAAGGAGGGTTAAAGGTAATGAGTAAGGTAAAAACAACATTTTTGAAAAACGACTGTTTTTCGAAGCTCATACAACGATTGAGAATAGATAAAAAGTATGTAGAAAATGTTATTAGCTTTTTTATGTAGTACGACAAAATTTCCTATGACTCATCGTTTCCGAGATGTAAGCAAAAAATGAGACCTTTGTGCCCCCCCCCCCCCCCCTCCTAGGGCTCACGTTGGAGGGGTGAGGACTTTGGTATATTTGTCTCTAAACTAGTCCAAACAAAGTCCCAAACTCAAACTTTCTGCTTTCGACCATTCCATCCACAATTATTCATTGCCCACTCTACAAAATATTAGGTAACAGCGGTTTGCCATTTTTACCGCTAATATTTAAGTGAAATATTTTAACCCTGTTATTCATAAACCTATTTTAACTAAAATGCCGTTAAAGTTCGTTTGTCCTTTTTTGTCATATTGACATTTCCGTTAGTAAGAAGAAGACAAAACCTATATTAGCTAATAGAGGCTTGAGTGACGTTTATGAATAAGGCCATAAATGTGTATAATGTGTATGTGACAAACATTCGTATTCATCATCATTCCTCTAACCCTAGGGGTTAGGAAAACACGGCACCTCTCTAGCTTTGTTGTTAGGTTGTTAGAGTCACTAACCACTAGGCTATTGGGTGTTTTTTTTTTACTTTATTTGTTTTCTTATTAATGTCGTGTATACTCGTTTTGCTGTTTGCTATAGCGAGGCTATAGCCGTGCTGTAGCATTGTGTCCATGACACTTGCAATGACGGCTCTAACGAAATTGTAATAAAGTCGAAATAATAATTAAATAAAAACAGATCAATCACGTATATAAGTCGGGTTTAGCCCGACATGTTTCGTGTGAGTGATCCGTTTTTATTTCATTATGATTGAGTCTCACGGTAGTTTTTATGTTAAAAGTCGAAATAGTTATTTGTTATGCAATGCTGCAAAGTTACTGGCGCGAGTGCTTGCATTGAAACCCAAGCAAGTTAAGGATTCCAGGATTCAGGAAAGAATCCTGAGCGCAGCGAGGGTTTGAAGGCACGAGTTGCAAAACAACTTTGCAGCCGAACGAAACACACAATTTTTCATCTCACTACAGCGAGGAAAATGGTAGATGAGAGAAAAACATGTAATAATTAAAAATACTCTGGTTTCCCTTCATAACGAATAAATCTTTCGCCTTTTACTAAAAATTTCCGTGGAGGGGAACACTCAAAATTCTCGTTACTTGACATGTTACCTACCTAATATTAATGATGTATTTTATATTAATAACTAGCTTATGCCCCGCGGCTTTGTCCGCGTGAAATATTTCAAAATGGGCTAGTTCCCTATCCCGTGGGAATTTCGAAAAATCCCTTCTTAGAGCACCTCTAGGATACTCAAGGTATATGTTTGCCAAATTTCAAGTCTCTAGATCCAGTGATTTAAGGCTACGCGTTGTCTGTCAGTTAGTTAGGTCAGTCAGTCAGTCAGTCAGTCGCGGTACTATTTTATAGGTATAGATAAATTTGAAATTAAAATACGTTATTGTTGGATCCAAGGTGGCGGATGATACTTTGACGTTATTGATAATTAAAAAAGCCAACAAGCTTAATTTACTTTAAAAATTACAAACTGTCATCCATCATACTGGATCCTAAATATAATGGCAAATTAGTTATCATCACCGGAGACCGGAACCGAATTACACGAAATCAAAAGTCCTATTTTTGTGTCAAAGGTGACAAACTGTCATCCGCTATCTTGGATGTCCAAATTAATGTCAAATTTGAGCGTACCGAGGCCAAACTACACGAAATCTACACCCATGACTATTTTTGGTGTTAAAAGTGACAAACTGTCGGCCGCCATATTGGATCCAAAAAATAATGAGAAATTTGAGCGCTCAGTTGAATTACACGAAATTGACATCCATTACCAATTTTTTCGTCAAAAAAGTCAAACTGCCAGCTGCCAGTTTGAATCAATAAATAATATCAAAAGTCATTATGAGCAATTGAGCATACTTCTTACTCCTTGCTAAAATAGCAAGGGTTTAAATCGTTAAAAAAGAAATCAAATTTGAGCTCATCGCAGTCAATGAAATCGACGATGAACTCGATGAACTACACGTTCGAATTTTAAAAACTCTTTCCACGCTAGCGTGGAAAAAACCGATTTTCCGCGAAGATTTTGCATGATAATGAGAGCCTTTCCGAGCGAGGGAGGTGAGAATGTTTTTTTTTGCCAGTCACTTTATTTAATTGTGACTTTGTTTTTAATACGATTACACGAAGAGATAGGATATATTGTATATCTACGTAGTTTATTTTTGTGTACAAAGTACAAATACATTTAGATATTTCTTTTTTCTTGTTTTAAACAAAACTTTTTGATTTACGCCTATGGGCCGCCTACCACGAACCATTAGCATGCTAGTTTTTGTCACTGCTATAAAGTATACATGTTCTCGAATATCATTTTCTTACCAGCATCAGCGTGTGCGTAATCGAATGGATGCTTTATTTACCTACGCGATAAGCGCTATTCTTTGTTGATAAAGAATATGTATCTACAACAGATGCTGAAGGGCCGGGGTCGCGAACCCCGGGCATCCATGCCGACGACGCCTCAGTTCGCGCGGCAGACGCCAACGACGCCGCAATTCGCGCGGCAGACGCCAACGACGCCGCAGTTCGCGCGGCAGGTCCCGACAACGCCGCAGTTCGCGCGGCAGACGCCGACGACGCCGCAATTCGCGCGGCAGACGGCGCCAGCGGTGGCCGCCCCACTCGCCCGCCCAGAACCCGACTACGAGGTTGTGGAGTTCCCCACAGACCAGTATGTCAACGCCAAGCTGCAGCCGCCGCCTACGCCACCTCGACCGCCGACAGGTTAACTCCACGAATTAACATTCTCAACTAACACACAAGCGGCTGCATTGTATGGCCTGGTAGTTGTATAGGAGTCGTTAATACTCGTACTTGTGGTTCTGTGAGCTGTAGACCTCGCGACCTCATCTTTGGATATTTTTAGATTTTTATTTTTAATTAATCGCCAAAAATCCTATATAATTATCGAACCTGTGCATGCTTATTGTCTAACTCGCTCGCAATCACCAGCGTGTTTATTTTGTACGAGCTGACAATTGATATCGGAAACAGCTACTCGTAACTGTCACAGTTGTACAAAAACTGACATTTCAATCCGATGACAAATGTCAAAATAGTTACGCAAATGCCCTGCCGATCTTCGTGAAAATTTGTGATCAACAAGGCATTAGCGTAAAGTATTTGACACTCGTCATCGGTTACTTATAAAACAAGTACGGGTTCAGAAGCCGAAGGCATAACAAAACCTGACATTTCGTATCGTATGCCTATTTAAATTGTATTAAATAAATTATCATTATTGGTTTCAGAAGATGTTCCAAATTTAAATCCCATAACGATAACAGATTTGATGTTGTAATGACATTACGTTAGGAAGGTACTGCTATACCTGCTACCAAAGATAAGAAAATTTTCATAGTAAAACTGATTTCCGTAATGCTGGTTACCTACGGTTTCTGAACGCATTATAGAGGACTTATAACATGTGTGTAGATAACGTAATGTATGCAACTGTACATAATTAGGCCTTAAAACACTCGTGTGGTCTTATTATGAAACGAGGCAAAAACAGTTGCATAAAGTACTATTATCTACATATCGTAAGTCATCAGGCGCGCATACTCACCGGCGCCTTGGAAAAGTAAAAAGCACTAGTGCGAAAAATCCAACTTTCTGCAAGATACTTACATAGCCACAAAAAGTACCAATTTTTGAGCAACTGTATTAAAAAGTATTATTTCAACACCGTAAATTGATTCTACACAAGTATTTAAGTTCATAATAAAACTCATAACGTGTTTTTCACATTAATATTATCGCACTAGTGCTTTTTACACTATACATATTTTTAAACACACCTAAGTTTTTCACGCCTGAAGACAATGATTAAGACATGATTAAGACAAGACAAAGACATTATTTAGAATAAATTGTTTCATTTGGGCTGGCAGTTTTCTCTCTCAAAGAATCAGCATCGCTATTCAGCGAGGCAACGCTGCCAGCCTTTTGGGCACTATGCCACGGGGGCACATTTAGATTTAATTTAGTTTTAAGTTGTAGTTTATTTAGTTTAAGCTCAGATTTAATGTAATTGTATATTGCTTTTATTATGTAAGTAAATAAAGTATTTTATTTTAGGAGATGATACATAAACATTTGAAAAAGGTAGAGCTATAGAGTATTTCATAGAAGGTTGAAGGCATTCTTGTTGAGAGGGTGTTTTTACAGCATTGAAGAGATTTTCGTTCGGGATGGTTTGTAAAAATTTAAGAAAATATATGTAAAATAATAATAATGTACTGTAAGCATTTAAACATTACAGTGAATTTCTATTAAATCTAGTACCCTAGCTAATTTTTATTTATAACGTAAGAAATTTTAAACTGTACCTATTTCATACACAATGTCTATATTGTTTCTGAATAAATAAATGAAAATGAAATGAAAGCTTAACCCTATAAACGTAATTTAACTAAAATGCCGTTAAAGTTCGTTTCTCCTTTTTGATTACATTAACATTTCCGTTAATAAGAAGAAAACAAAACCTATTTTAACTAATTTTTAACTAATAGAGGTTTAAGTGATGTTAATGAACAGGAGCCAATTGTAGAATCTAGAAATACTGAGTGAAGCACGAAATACAATACAAGGGAATTATTGCCATCTAAATCTGAAGACTGTTAGCCGACGAAAGTTTTATACTTACTTACAATGAAAAAACACCAAAAATTCAAATTTCTGAAAATATGCTGCTTATTGAACAAGATCATTAAAGCTGGCAAACACCTACCTACAGTATGTTGTGGTGTATAATATAGGTACTCGATGTTGCAAAGCATTGTGCGGACCAAAATTGGTACCGACATCAAAATGTATAAATTCAAAGAAATAAAAAAGAATTACGCGAACGTTAACGAAAACGTTTTTTGTGTTATCAATAACAGCAAAAAAAACAAGGTGCCGTCACCGAAAGCCATTGAAAAGTTCTTAAACGAAGCTCCGAATAACCAATATCTGACGACAAATGGAAGTTCAACACAAGTGTGTTGAAAAACGTGGTATGTGAAGTGCGGTCATTGGTCATTATCATTACACTCCTCGGCTATAGTAAAGCTTCGAGTGTAATGTTCAACTAAGTACACTTAAATAATAGTAATAATGTACTATTAGTTATCCACTATATTTCTTATTAATGGAGCCAAGGCTGTTATGAACATCCTTTATCCGGGTTATATGCAGCTTGTTATAGCGATTGTGTGCTAATTGAGCTGTTTCTGAAGCTATGCTAATTAATCTGGTATGACTAATGTTTTTTTCTCATATAAAAGCACTAAGGAACAGAGAGCTCAGTAGCCCATTCAATGAGGCTACAAGTAAGTAATCATACCACTTCAGCCTTCACTTGACTTCAGTTTTTTAATTGTTAAATAACTGAAATAAGTAGGTCTTACTCATAATGTTTCGAAGAATAACATTGCTACTATGATGACGTGATCTTATAAATATGTGAGTTCAATAACTTCTTACTCGCGTTTCTAGACCCATAAACCCAGTTACAGAACTATAATAGCATCTAGTTAGATAAATCGCCGTTTCCGTTGAAATGTTTCAAGACGAGCACATAAAATCTACGACATAAAATCGAAATACTTTTGAAATCATTGACCCCTTGCGTTGTACTCGTAATCGTGCATAGCCTTAGTTGTGTCTTGTATTGTATGTATACTCGTATCAGGGCCCCGTTTCTCGAAGCTTATTAGACTAATAATATTTGTTTTGTTTCATTTTTTTCATGTAATTTACGAGACAAAACACTAATATTGTTAGTGTAATAAGATAAGCTACGAGAAACGTGGCCCTGCTATGTGATTTTCGAATGCCTTTACTGAGTGAGAGCTCATACTCGTACATCATTATCGAGGTCGTCGCTCGGGTAGATCCCTTGCTGAGCTCCCACCTGGCTGCAGCCTTCCGTCTGTTACATAATGTTTCATCAAACTATAAACCTGTTATTGATCCTCGGGTGTTATCCTTAATCGGTACATCATGGCTAACTACTAATACTACATTACTTGTGCCAGCTCTGCGTTTAAGCCCTAGACGTTGACTTTTGGTTGTGAGCAAAACCACCATTTCGCCATGGCCGCCATGGTGGGTATGGTGTGACCCTAACCTTTGGCGGTGGCAGGGCACCCGGTGGAGGCGGCGTCATGCGGGCTGTGCGGTGGCGGCGACGCGCGTGTGCGCTGCGCCGAGTGCGGCCGGCGCGCGCTGTGCGCGTCTTGCGACGACATGTACCACCGACACCCTAAGCGGAGGAATCATCAGCGGCAGGTTCACACAATAAAACTTTTTCCTTAAAAGGCCGGCAACGTGCGATATATCAATTGCGTATTAAATATTAAACCAAGAGAAATGGTTTTTGGGTCGGTAGTGATGGGATGGATATATCAATTTATCAGTATTTATAAATTATAATGTACCTATCCCTATCCAAATTGATAACTTCTCTGAGTTTTGGCTTTGATGGTCAGTGTCTTTTTGAGCATAATAGTAATAATGCGACTCTGCTGTTTGCAGTTCAGACCTAATTAATTGGTGCTTATCTACTTAGTACCATTTATTTATTTTTTATATTTTTTGTAAAGGCAGTTATTAAAAGTGTATTTGCTGGCACAAGATACCACAATTGAATGACAGGGCACGTTTGTGTGTTTAATTTTATTTGTGATGCTTATAAATTATATTTATATATATGACATAACCACGTAAATAGTGTTCACCCACTAGAGAAGTGCCGTCCAAGTTTGGCTTAATGCCAATAACAAAAGCACTACTTCCGTACCATAAGTTTTAAAGAAAATGTTTGTGGTAGGTGTGCCGAGTTCATATTTCAGAAATGCAGAAATAAATCGTCGACCTGGTGTCAAAACCCCGGGTGTATTTCACAAAAAACAAATGTATTGAATGTATGTTTCAGTGATAAAATTTTACTTTATACTTGAGCGATGACGACAAACATACTATTTAAGGCTCCATCTTTATAAATTTTTGTGAAATGATTAGTTTTGTAACCATTTTATACATTATAATATATAACATTACTATATTCCTATCAAAATAAATATATTATAATCTGCTAGACATGACAAGTAACTTAGTTTTCCTCGAAATCCATTTAACAAGAGGAAAGTAAAGAAAAAATCTAAAGTCCGAAAATCCGAAAAATATGAAATTGTATAATGTTCCATAAAAAATAATGAAGGATAACTTGGTATTCTTAATTTTTTAAATTCTTAAAAAAATCCTCATTTCGTGCTAATTTGTGAAATATTCCGCCCAATTTACTACCGCTCCCCCATTTAGGAGTTAAGAAAAGAATAAAGAAAAGACCAGTTAAATACTATTGGTGCCTCTAATTAATTTATTGTAATTGATTGAATCAGGCGTTACCTTGCGGAGGTTCATCATGTTTATGATCAAAAACAATTAATTTGCTCACCCGCAACCAAACGTGTAAGACAGCTACGTCAATGCGACAAATCTATGTGTAGCGACCTTGACGCCATCTGTCATCCAGTAGGTAGAGAACTTGCAGCAATTTCTATTGCCGTATACCTAATTACTTATTACTGTTATAGTATACGAGGGCTGTTTGATAAGTACCCGTTTTCTAAATATATTAATATCACTGGCCGCAAATAAGTATACCACCTTTTTAAGCCATTTTTTAGAGGCGGGAAAATTGAAAAAAAATGGCATTCTTTTGTTTTTTTTCTCATTTGACAACGATTCAGTAAAGGCGTGAACTTAAAATTGTTAAAATGGAGAAAGAACAGTATCGGTCTGTAATTAGATTCTTATTTTTGGAAGGAAAAACATGTGATGAAATAAAAGTAAGAATGCAACCGGTTTACCATGAATGTGCTCCTTCTATGACAACCGTCAGATATTGGTATAACGAGTTTAAGCGGGGGAGAACAACCGTCTTTGATGAGGATCGCCCAGGCCGGCCAGTTGAGGTGACTACAGACGATATGGTTAAGAAAATTGAAAATATCGTTTTAGCCGACCGCCGAATTAAACTTCGAGAAATCGTTGATGCTGTAAACGTTTCAATCGAGAGGGTACAATAACACATATTAGAAGAAAAATTGGGTATGAAGAAAGTATCGGCGAGGTGGGTACCGCGTTTACTCACGGAGGAGCAAAAAAGGAACCGACTGACTACTTCGGAGCAGTGTTTGGCCGTGTTCAAACGTAATCCGAAGGAGTTTCTGCGTCGTTTCGTGACCGTGGACGAAACGTGGGTCCACCACTACACCCCGGAAATGAAAGAGCAGTCGAAGCAGTGGATTTTACCGGGTGAACCTGCTCCAAAGAAAGCAAAAACCGTCCCATCGACTGGAAAGGTCATGGCGACCGCTTTTTGGGATTCGCAGGGTATTATACATATTGACTATTTAGAAAAGGGAAAAACAATAACAGGGCAGTACTATGCCAATTTATTGGATGAATTTGACGCCGTGTTGAAGGACAAACGACCCCATTTAAAAAAGAAAAAAGTACTGTTTCATCACGACAACGCCCCGGCTCATTCGTCCAGAGTTGTGACGGCTAAATTAGCACAGTTACGCTACGAACTCACCCCCCGTATTCTCCAAATTTGGCCCCATGCGATTTCTTTTTGTTCCCAACCTAAAAAAATGGCTCGGTGGCAAGCGATTTGGACGAAGTCATTGCCGCCACGGAGGCCTATTTTAATGACTTTCCATAATCATACTTTTTGGATGGTTTATTGAAGCTTGAGTATAGGTGGAACAAATGTTTATTTTTTCCATAAACGGGTACTTATCAAACAGCCCTCGTACTGTTCCAAATCATGCTGACGAAGTTTTTGAAGTCGGTTGCATAAATACAACTTTCAATTCAACTCTCTTCCCTCGGACTTCGGTCCCCAAGCATACCTAACATAGAGGTACTGCGTAAAAATATACATTTGTCGCATAGACAGCTCCTAAGTCCCTCTGCTTCCTAAGTGTGGTCGTGGACGAGCAAATTAATTGTTTTTAGTTCATAATGTTAATTGTTTCTTGTGTATTTTTTCTACAGAAATCTGTTTTGACATGTATCAGGCCCTGACTCCGTCGCAACTGCGCGAGGAACAACGCCCGCCGCTGCCGCCCAAGGCCAATGCGCCAGTACCGCCGCCGCGCAGACACAAGGTAGACAACACGAGCAGAACACTGAGCACACTGTGCGTGTAGGGAAGTTAGGGAACAAGAACAAACTAAATATTTATGAACAGCAAATTAAGGGGTGGAAACGTAAAATCGTGCTAGCTAAGTGACCATCCGATCAAAAGCTGTAGAATTGCGGTGAAGCTGAATAAATATTGTAAGTAATAAATCATCATCAGCCTTTTTTACGTCCCACTGCTGGGCACAGGCCTCCTCTCAGAATGAGAGGGCTTGGGCTATAGTTTCAACGCGGGCCCAGTGCGTATTGGAGACTTCACACACATTATTGAATTGCTTCGCAGGAGTGGGCAGGTTCCCCCTCACTATGTTTTCCTTCGCCGAAAAGTTCATGATAAATTAGAAATGTAATTCCGCACATAAATTCCGAAAAACTCAGAGGTGCGAACCGGGGTTTGAACCCAAGACCCTCTGCTTGAGAAGCCATAGGTCAAACCACTAGGCTATCACGGCTGTAATATACCTAACCAATTAAAGACCTCTCCAAACACATGTGCTTCTAACACATGTGTTATCGTAACATGTTGTAAATTTTGCAACTTTTGTATTTCTAATTGACAAAATGAACATGCCTTGTTTCGTGTCGCAGATCGGTGATAGATCAAGCGCCAGCCCGCGGCCGCCGGCGCAGGAGCAGCGTCGCGCCACGCTGGCGGCCGTCGGCGCGCTGCCGAGCCGGCCGGCGCCGCGCCCGCAGCCGCTGCCGCTGCCGCCGCACCTGCAGGTGGGCTCGCCGGATCACCAAAGACTTGGAGATGTGTTTTTATAAGGAAACCAGGAGAGAAGTCACTTGTGATAAGCAACCATTATGACACCTACAAGTTCAAATCCCACCTTCGAACCAGTGTTGACCATACTACCTGCTTAACGATTTGACTTGAATGTCCAGAACCTACCCCCGCCGGACGCGCGCGCCGCGCCGCCGCACGGCAGCATGCCGTACCTCGGCGCCGCGCAGCCCGCGCCCGCGCCCGCGCAGCCCTACCACAACAACACCATGGCCCACTTGCCGCAGGCCTGGGCTCGCCCGAGGCCGGCCCTGCCGCCATATAATATCGCTCCGAATATGGTAAGCAAGATTAGACAATAGTCCAGGTCGGATGTGAATTTAATCAGTGCCGCCAAGGTAGGTAATATAATTTATTTATTTTATTTATTAGGATAAAAACAAAATTTACACAGTTTTACAGGTAAACCAATACACCGGTAAATTCAATTTAAAAATATATAGTAACATATAAAAAGAAATTCCATCCATCGCCTCGCAGAATCTCAGGCATGTGCGACAAACGTCGGCCCATCGACTTGCGAAAACGTCAGATTCGGGTGCCGATGACAGAAGCGAGTTGAGATACTTCAGTGCCCGAACCGCAGGAGAATTACGGTGTGGTACCGTACGAGTCCTCGGTACCGCGAGTAGATCATGGTGTCGTGGTCGGAGAAGGTTTTTCGGGGTGAACGGGACCGCCAGCCTAACGAGCATTATCACCAGATCAGGACAATCTGAATTGCCTCGCAAGATGTCACACACTGTTATTAAGAGAGTGTAGTTGCGTCTTGCCTCCAGTGAATTTATGCCAATATGACAAAGAAGAAATTTTGTAGCGTACAACAGAGGATAATATCCGTATTTTTTTTTTGTAAATGAACCTTAGGAAGGTTTTTTGCACTTTCTCGAGAAGCAAAGCGTAACTACACTCATAAGGGTTCCATACAATGGCGCCCGCCTCGAGTTTGCTTCGCACGAGAGCCGTGTATAGCAACATGATTGCTCCGGAATTGTGGAAGTCCCGTGCATTCCTAATAACGAAGCCCAATCTTTAAAACAATCTGCAGCTAAAGATTTAACATGGTCATGGAACGTAAGACGGGTGTCGAAAACTACGCCTAGGTCCTTCACATTTTCAACACGTGACATTGTTTCCAGTCCCAAGGTATACTGGGCGTGCAATGGTCTCGCTGTACGACTGTAAGTCATGACGGAGCATTTGGCCACATTAAAATGCATTTTATTAGCAACACTCCAGTGATACACAGAGGTTACGTCCTCCTGCAATGCCACGCAGTCAGACATTTCCTTAATCCCATGTACGAGTTTCAAGTCATCGGCATAAAGAATACACTTGGCATGCCTCAAGACTGACTCGAGGTCATTGATCATGACGCCGAAAAGTAGCGGGCCGAGTATAGAGCCCTAACTGACGCCAGAGCGAGTAGGATAAGATGCTGAAATGAAGCATCCATACTTTACATATTGCTGCCTGTCACTCAAATAAATGTTTTACTCATCTATAAATGTATAGTGTGGTGCTGATAGATAACTAAAATAACACGCCTCTTTTGCGCCGGGCATTAAGACGATGATGATAAATAGTCATTACATGAATTAACTAGTGGCTCTGTAAGCTGTAGATTTCGCGAGGTCATTTATGAATATGTTTCGTTTTTTTTTTAAGTTCCAAAAAACGAATTGACAAAAAAAAAGTACTAGAAACCTAACTAGTAGCTACCTACCCAAGGTAAATTGACACTAACTGGCCACTTTAGAAAATGTCATCCTGTTGCGGGTCACCAATCTTGTATGGCGATACCGATACTGAGTATGAATACTTTCAAAATGCTCTCGATAACATTTCTGGAGTGGTTCTGGATCTACTACATTTTAATTTAATTACTTACATAATATCAGCATTTTATTCTCCGGAAGTTATTTTTGAAATTCAAAATCGTTTATTGCATGTCACATTACAGGCATTAGGGCCGCTAGGGCACGGCACGGCAATAACCATTAGTAGAGGTTTATTTTTCAATTTACCCTAACTACCAATTATCGAACCTGCTCACAAAATTATAGACGTACGTATCCGGACGTACGAAAGATTTTTTGCCCGACCTAAAACGGGGACGCTTCGCACACGCTCGGTCAATGAGTTTAGTGTCTTGTTTATTATATTAATCAGCAAATGCAACAACCAATGGGTGCCGAAGCGTGGGAGGGCGAGATGCCTCCACCGCAGCAGTGGGCGCGGGGGCTGCGGCGCGGCGCGTCGGTGGCGTCGCTGGGCGGCGCGGGCGGCGTGGGCGGCGGCTGCGCGCACTGCGCTGCGCCGCCGGCCTGGCGCTACGGCAGCTGCGCCAGCCTCGAGCCCGGCGCCTGGTGGCCGCCGCCCTGCTGCCCGCCACACGCGCACGCGCACGCCGCGGGCCTGCATCCGCACTCGCACATGCACTCGCCGATGACACCGCAGCCGTATCGCAGAGGTATTTATTCGTATTAATTCGGGTGTGTGAGGCGCCTTTCCGTGCTTCATTCAAAGATTTTTCCGCTAGCATCGTACCGACTTCATATTTGTGCTAAGCCATAAAACTGATGGCTTTAGAGGATTATTTCATGTTTTTTTTTTCGAAGTCGGTTTTACTCTTTTTTGTTAAAAGATTTTTCATTTCACAATTTTACTTTTATTTAATATTAAAGAATTATCCGTCCAGCCCTCTTCGAGTAATCGGTGAACATTCGTAAAAAAAATCCTTTTTTGAAGTCGGTTTTACTCTTCTTTTGTTAAAAGATTTTTCATTTCACAATTTTACTTTTATTTAATATTAAAGAATTATCCGTCCAGCCCTCTTCGAGTAATCGGTGAACATTCGTAAAAAAATCCTTTTTTGAAGTCGGTTAAAAAGGTTAAAGGAAGCGAAGCTAAACTAGCAGTTGCATTGTCCGGCAGCTGAAAGCCGGAGCTCGTCCCGCGCAGGCTCGTGCGCCGGGCCGCGCGCCCTGTCGCCGGGCGGCAGCCTGCGCGCGCGGCGCCGCGCCCGCCCGCGCTCGCCGTCGCCGCCGCTGCCCTCCAGCGACGCCGACTCCGAGCACGACAGCGACCGCGGCCCGTCGCCTCCGCCCAGGGATCCCGTGCAGGCGCCGCGTGAGCACTTTTTTAATGAACATTGTAAAATTTAAATGTCGCCAATTCGTGTACATACATAATTATGTCGGCACTTGTTTATATACCTACCTATATATAAGTATTTCATTTAAAACATATGTAGCTGCGACTCAGGCATAATTCTTCTCTTGTTTGGATTCCGTAGCCAAACTGGCAAAAACGGAACCTTTATAGTTTCGTCATGTCCGTCGGTTTGTCTGTCTGTCTGTCCAAGACTAAGCTCAGAGACTATTGGTACTAGAAAGCTGTTTTTATTTCACAATTTTTCGTTGATTTAACATTTTCAGAATCCTTAACGGTTAGGAGTTGGAGGATACTCCAACTCCTAACCGTTAAGGACTTGTACCTTCCATCATCAGCTCATCAACATAAGATGATGACTACCGGACGCAAATACTTGAATAGCCTTAGAAAATATATGAAACACATGATACGTGCCTATAAAATTTGAGGGTTGCCCTCGATTTCCCTGAGATCCCATCGTCAGATCATGACTTGGTGACAGTGGGACCACCTCAGGAGTATACCCTTTCGAATAATGATTTAACATTTTCAGAATTATCCTCCAACTCCTAACCGCTAAGGAGTTGTACCTTCCATCATCAACTCATCATCATGAGATGATGACTACCAGACGCAAATACTTGAATAACCTTAGAAAATATATGAAACACATAGTACGTGCCTGTAAAATTTGAAGGTTGCCCTCGATTTCCCTGGGATCCCATCATCAGATCATGAATTGGCGACAATGGGACCACCTCAGGAGTATACCCTTTCAAATAAAAAAAAAATTAAAATCGGTCTACAATTGACGGAGTAATCGATGTACATTAACATACAGTGGAACGTAGAACCTCCTCCTTTTTTTGAAGTCTGTTAAAAAGGCTAATTCCATACAAATTGCCGAAATCCGAAAACCTAAAGGATACTTCCAGTTGTCCTAGAATGTTGAAATTTGGTATGAAGGTAGCTTTTATAGCACAACCACTCACAAAAGTGTCAAAATCTTAAAATTTTATGTCTGTCTGTGTATGTCACATACCAATATGCACTGTTTAATGCCAAGGAGGATAGTATACGAAGTGTCAAAGTCCATACTTCGAATCGTTCCCCGCAGTCATATTAAAATTCAGGCAATTTCTAGATGACGCCAAGGTCGTAGCCAGCGGGTCAAATAATAACAAAACAGTGGTTCTAATGTGCCACTCAAGCAAGGTAGATGGCGCTGAATGTAAATAAGAACGATTCAAAGTATGGGCTTTGTCAATCCGTTTACTTTCCATGATCCTTGCCAATGCTAACGACATCTAGCGTCGAATAGAAGAACTTTGTGGATATCGCGCGGGCTCGAGATCATTGACGCTTGTTCGTCTACTCGCCACTAAAAAAAAAAAAAAAAATCGGCAGTAAAATCCTAAGCAAAATATAGGAACAGGGTTTTTCTAATACTGGACAACTTAAAACACTGGGGAAAAGCAAGGAAATCTTTGTAATGAACCCTCGTGCGCGAATCCGACTCGTACTTGGACGGTTTTCTATTAAAGGATTCGTTTTTGTTGAAGTGTCGTCCCCCCCCCCCCCTCAACCAGAGAAACTGTTGTATTTGGAAATGTGAAAAAAATCAGAGCAGTAGTGCATATAGTGAATTTAAAAATGAAAACTATCAGAGGTAAGCGGGCTTCACAGGTTTACGACTAAATTGTTCAAAAACTTATTTATGTTGATCTATGTCAGTAACCGATACAAAAATGACCCTACAAAGCGTACAATTTGCTTAGGAATAGGGCTCAGGTAACACTGGTTTCGAATGAGTTTGATGAAAATACCTGTTGCAATTAGGTATGTATGCCAGGACTTTTTCGTAATGGCTTAGGAACCCTATCCTGGGCTGGGTTTTTTTAAGATTCCACTTTTATACAACCTGTGGAACGCATAGAACCTGAAGAGGACGACCTAGGCCCCCCGCCGCCTCCGCCGGAAGTGGCGTGGCAGTGCGAACACTGCACGTTCGTGAACGAGCCTGGCGTGCGCGTGTGCGTCATGTGTTGCCGCACGCCCACCACTGCGGCTATGATCGTGCCGCCGACCAACGGGACTGTCGACGCTGTGGCGCGGCTCACCATAGCCGACAACACGTCCACTAGAACCAACGACTCTCGCAAGAAACAAAGTAAGACCTATACCTGTTGTTGTTTGTGACTAAAAGTTAAAACAAAAACTTTTTAATAACTCAAGACGCCGTTACAGATGGCGAAGTACCCAAATCTCAGCCGAAGAAAGAAAAATACTCCACCGGTAGTGGTCCATCTCCGCCGAAGGAAGACAAGTCAAGAAAGCCAACGAGCAGGCTGGTCACACCGGTGAGGGATGTCAACAGCAAACAGTCACGACGGCACGACATGGCTGTTGGGCCGTCTCCGCCTAAAGAGGTTCAGAGTCCGTCTAATAATGATGGAAGGGACGCGAAGAGTCAGCCGGAAGCGCCAGGCCGGCACAGCGTGTCGGTGGGGCCGTCGCCCCCGCGCGGCGCCCCACGCGCGCCCCCCGCGCCTCCCGTTAGACACACTATCTCTGTAGGCCCTTCTCCGCCTCGCGAGCAAGACCTTCGTCCGTCCACCCCGGGAATAAGTCAAAAAAAGTCCGCTGGAACTTCGCCGCCGCGAAGAAGCGTTGACAACCGCGGGGGATCTGTGTCGAGCCGAACTAACACTGGGACGTCACCTCCGCCTCAGAGCATTTCTACTCAGGTAAGTAAATCGTTATTTTGATGTTTATTTGAGGTCTTTAAATTGGGGGATACAGTTTGGTGTTGCAGCTATGTAAATGTGTATCGTCACGATCCAAAATGAATCGATAGCTAAATCTCGAATAAAGTAAAACCGCCTTCAAAAAAAAACCTCAAAAAAAACATAAAATAATCCCCAAAAAGCCATGAGTTTATGGCCTAGCAGAAATATGAAGTCGGTGCGGTGCTAGCGGAATATTCTTGGAATGAAGCAATGACTTCATATTTCTGCTAGGCCATAAAACTCATAGCTCTTTGGGGATTGTTTTATGTTTTTTTTCTGAGGTTTTTTTTTGAAGGCGGTTTTACTTTTTGTTAAAAGGTTTTTATCTCACAATTTTCAGTTACGTTAATATTTAAAATATTATCCTCCAACTCCTAACCGTTAAGGAGTTTTACCTTCCATCATCACCTCATCAACACGAGATGATGACTACCAGACGCAAGTACTTGAATAGCTTTCGAAAATATATGAAACACATGAGCCGTCCCTATAAAATTTGAGGGTTGCCCTCGATTTCCCTGGGATCCCATCATCAGATCCTGACTTGGTGACAATGGAACCAACTAGAAAGTATACCCTTTCACATAAAAAAATATTTTTTGAAATCGGTCCAGCCGTCTTCGAGTAATCGGGGAACACACATAAAAAAAAAATGTTCCGACGAATTGAGAACCTCCTCCTTTTTTTGAAGTCGGTTAAAAATGTGTTACATTTATTTTGGCATTGCGAGTAGCGAAGGGGGAAGAGATTTGAGGTATTTTCGCCGTGTTACCAAATTTGTTTCCTCAAACGTACTCGGAAATGCTCGCTTTCCATTTGAAAATAGACAACGAAAAACAGTACACTCTTTTTCTTTGGGCAGTCGTGTAATTAATTTAAAGTTCCCTGCCTTCTTTACCTAGATGAATGGGAATAGATTCCATTTTTTCCCGCTTCGTAATTTTTTTTAAAGTTGTAACTACTGCATACATGTAAAATTAAAGGGACCAAAGAATAATCCCATACTGCCAAGCTAGCCCTATTAACCGCAGTGCGTGTGTAATTTTTTTCAATCCAGGATTGCGGATGACAGTTTGTCATTTTTGTTAAAATTAATTTGATCACGATCGATTTCCTGTAATTTGGCAGCGGTGAGCTCGTATTTGTCATTTTTTTTAATCCAAGATGGCGGATGACAGTTTGACATTTTTATCAGTGAATAAAAATGGTCATGGGTGTTGATTTCATGTAATTTGGCAGCGGTGAGCTCGAATTAGATTTTTTTCTTTAAACCAAGATAACGGATGCCAATTTGTCATTTTTGACAGTAAAAAGTGGTCATGGGTCTCGCTCACCGCTGCCAGATTAAGTACACGAAAACAACATTTCGTGTATTTTGTTAATTTTAATCACATTTCTTCTTCTACTTCTCAGTCGTGCACTCTCGACAGAGTGGTCTAGGTCATGTTTCGGTCGGTTTCTGCGCCACCGCGGCCGCTAGATGCAGACCCAAGTAGCTCGATGTTTGACAGAGTGAGAGCAATCGTTTATGCTTGAAGGCGTCACAGATTTTATGAGGTCTGTCGACCGTGTCGGAGAGCGCCCGCGAGATCTTTTGCCCTCGACTTACCCTCGCACCACTAGTCGCTCCATGGAATCCTCTTTACGGGTGATGGGCCCGAAGAACTTGAGGATTCGGTATTTGCACAGTCGACGATAATCTCTCTAATCCCACGGAATTGGGGTTGTCTATTTTTTACAATGTATTTATTGTAAATCGAAAATCATTTCGAGATTAATGCTTTCTTAACTCCTGTCCAACACCACATTTCCAGTGCGTCAATCTTGCGACTATCCTACACCCTCAACGTCCACGTCTCAGCTCCATATCCAGCATCTGAGTCATATGAGGTATCTTATTAGTCGGACTTTTGTTTTCTGGTTATTCTACGGGCCATCCAAATATTTGTGAACTTCTCCACCGAGGATCTAGTCACGGCGCAACGTTTTTGAATTTCATCTTCGCAGCCTCCAACGTTGGTGATAGTGGAGCCCAGGATATTATAGCTCCTGGTTACCTCTCATCCAGCCACATGTTGGACGTCCGGTTGGTTGTTATCGGCACGGTCAACGATAGTCATTTTGGTCTCATCGCGATTGATTGCAAGTTCTAAATCCAACGGTCTCCAGGCGTCGAGGAAGTGTATCATTTCGTCTCTGGTTGACCCCAGGAGGGTAGTACCATCTGCGTACCTTAGATTTTCTGTTGTCGTGATTTACCTATTAAATGAAGTGCTTGTTTTTTTTTGCAAACGAGTTTTTTTTTCACATTATTTGAGAAAGCACTATATATCATATTCCTCGACGGAAACGTGAATTGCTTGACTCGCATCTTTGCAAGCCTCGCGATTGTATGCAACCATACACGCGTACCTTACGCTAACATCATTTGATGTCATTCACCCTTGCACGTAAATCAGTTTAGTTTTGTGTAATTTTAAACATAGAATATAATTTTGCTCAGTGTATGACCAGCTTTTGGCCAGCTTGAATGTAACACCTCTCTCACATTCGCGGTTATTTTATTTCACGGCACTCGACCTCAACTCTACTATTTGATATTGACATTATATTATTACATTCTTGTATAGCCGTGATAGCCTAGTGGTTTGACCTATGGCCTCTCAAGCAGAGTGTCGTGGGTTCAAATCCCGGCTCGCACCTCTGAGTTTTTCAGAATTTATGTGCGGAATTACATTTGTAATTTATCATGAGCTTTTCGGTGAAGGAAAACATCGTGAGGAAACCTGCACACACCTGCGAAGCAATTCAATGATGTGTGTGAAGTTCCCAATCCGCACTGGGCCCGCGTGGGAACTATAGCCCAAGCCCTCTCATTCTGAGTGGAGGCCTGTGCCCAGCAGTGGGACGTAAAAAAGGCTGGTGATGATGATGATGATTCTTGTATACCGGGCCTCGGCAATAATGTAAATAAAGGCTATACATACGAAACGAACAGTGCAAGTAAATAAAATCTTGTAAAAAAAGAGTTGAAATCTTGTGTCTGCTACAGTTCGCGAAAGAGCCAGGTTGTTATTTGTACGTAGAAAATGGTACAGTTGCCATGTATGAACTGTTTTCAGACTTACGAAGTTCCGAAGCCTTGGGAACGTGAGCGGGAGAGGGAACGAGAACAAGAGCGGGAGCGGGCTCCGTCAGCCCCGCGCTCGCGCTCGCGGCGGCGCCTCCGCGGCGACGCGCGCCGCGAGCGCTCGCACAGCAGGCACTCGCTGTCCAGCGACACGCGGGTCAGAACGTCCACACTATACAAAATACACTATTGGAAAAGCGATATTCATTTAGTCACCAACGAGAAATGCCAGAACTATGTTACATTACACTTTATAGAAACCTAACTGAATAAAATCGTTCATAATTGAGTAGAGGAACCGTGTTTGCATTTAATTTAAAACTATTGTTATGCAGGAGAGTGAACGCAGCGTGCGCACGGGCGACGGCGGGCGCTGGGAGTGGCGGCGGGCCGCGAGCCGCGCGACAGCAGCCCGGGCGGCGAGTGGAGCGACGGCGAGCGCCGCCGCGCCGCGCGCCTCACGCGCCGCGCCTCGCACCTCGACCTGCGCCGCCGCCCCGCCCGCCGCGCCAGCTTCTATGGCTCGCAGGTACTACTTACAGCGGCAGCGTGCACCGAACAGATCTCAAACAATTAAGTAGCACTACGTTTTTTAAAAGAACCGATTCAACTACGGCTGGGCGACCGAGCTTGACTTGCACTCTGTTGAGTTTGCCTTAAGTTGTCTTTCGCAATAAAACCTATCTAGATCAACTTGGAAGATCAAACAAACAGAATTATACAAAATTTCCTCCAAATTATCCTTATTGTTATTATCATTTTATCAGGTACTAGCTTATGCTCCGCGGCTTTGCCACCCGTGAATTATTTCAAACTGGTCTAGTTCCCTATCCTGCAAGAATTTCGAAAAATCCCTTTTTAGGGCACGTCTAGGATACTCAAGCTCAAGGTATATTTTTGCCAAATTTCAAGTCTCTAGGTCCAGTGGTTTAGGCTGTGCGTTGTCTGTCAGTCAGTCAGCCAGTCACGGTACTGTTTTATAGATATAGATAGATGAGACCTAGCCAGATCGATTTTTCGCCTCCGTAGAACGTGATTACAAATATACCTAAAATACAAATATTGCTCGTTAAATATAGGATTATGTGTGTTCAATAGGCTGCTTCTCCAGAGCCGGTGATCAACAACCGCACAGCGTCTCTGGAGGCGCTGGCGGGCGCGGGCGCGGCGCGGTCGGCGGAGCGCGGGCTGGAGCTGGCGCGGCTGATGGACGCGGCGGAACGGCTCGGATTCAGCGCGGCCGAGGTGCAGGCGGCGCTGGCGCAGAGCCCCGCGGCGCCGCTGGCGTGGCTGCGCGAGCGCTGGCCGAGCCTCGTGGCCGGCGTGCGGGCGGCCGCGGCGCGCCTGGCGCCCGGCGCCGCCGTGGGCGAGCTGGAGGCGCGCGCCGCTCTGGCGCGCCACCGCGCCGCCATGTGGCCCGCCGTCACCGAGTGCGTCGAGAGGCACCGCCGCCAGGTACTGCGCCCGCGCTCGCCCCTCACCCGAGTCAGCCCCGCGCTCGGACCACTCGATGCTTCTTTCTAAATATACCAACTGTGATTTATTTTAGTAAATTTGGACATAGAACGTTGTTCCAGGCGGAGGGCAGCGTCGGTGAGGAGCGGCGGCTGCGCGGGCGCGTGTGGGGCTCGCCGGCCGGCGCCGACGACGACGCCGCGCCGCCCGCCGAGCTCCGCGCGCAAGGTCTATTGCCGGACGCATTACTTTGCTTCGCCATTCATTCATTTATGAACGACCGAATAGCCTAGTGGTTAGATAACCTGACTATAAAGCTTGAGGTCCCGGGTTCGATCCCCGGTCGGGGCAGATGTTTGTATGGTGAATACGAATGTTTGTTCCCGGGTCTTGGGTGTTTAATATGCATTTAAGTATCTATTTATCTATATAAGTATGTTTATCCGTTGTCTAGTACCCATAGTATCTACAGGCTTTGCCTAGTTTGGGACTAGGTCAATTGGTGTCAATCGTCCCATGATATTTATTTATGTATTTATTTGCGCTCTAAAAAGTCTATAATATCCACAAGGAAACGCGATACAGTTCCTGAAGCCGACATACGACAGTCGTTTCCCCAGACTCTATCTAGAACGACAAATGGCAGCACTGGCGCTTCTCAAGACCTTTGCGTGCTTGTAACAAAGTATCCGTACTAACTAATGGTAATTATTGAACCAATATCACTAGTGGCAGTGGTTCTGTGAGCTGTAGAACTTTTTTTTTTCAAAGAATTTATCGACACAAAAATGCTAAATAATTATCGAACAAGATCACAAAATTTCACAAATTGGGTTATTTTTGATTTATTTTCTCTTATTTTTCTTTTGTCCAAAATGAACCTGAGACGCTTCGTTCACTTCGTTTGCTCGGTCAATAAAACAAAGTCCCGCCGCGTCTGTCTGTCTATCTGAACGCGATAAGCTCAAAAACCACCGCTGAATTTTGATGCGGTTTTCACCATCATATAGATAAATATATTTTTCCGGGAGGCTTATGTTACGAATAATAATATTTTTTTTTATATACCATGAGAAAGGCAAACGAGCAAGTGGGTCAGCTGATGGTAAGTGATCACGACTGCCCATAGACAAGACACCCGCGACCCCGGAGGGTTTGCAGATGCGTTGCCAACCTAGAGAGCTAAGATGAAATGCCTCTTGTACCCGTTATTACACCTATGAAATGATATCTATGAAAGCATAACTAAACTCAAAACATGGCTCCACCAAATAGGTGCCGTTGCGGCTGTGGAAAAACATATCAACAAACGCCGCGCGTCAGTCAACCGTGACATTCGTGACTTGCGTGCTTGTGTCACAGAAGTTTCGATTGTGAATATTATTAATATGTTTTGCGTACCTAATTTAATATTTTGCAAATATGCCATCGTGTATCGTGAAGTGGTGTAAAAACCTTACGGATATGAAAAACACTAAGTAAGGAAATATATGTACATTTTAAAAACCCATACTTCATGACACATCGTCATGGCTGAGCGGGGTTCGAACAAATATTGTCGAGAAATCCCGAGCGCAGCCGACACGTATTGCCGCTCATTGGCGAGCTGCGATTTTCGATGTGAGAGAGTCATGTGTACGTGCATCGTAGTTGTGTGTGTTATAGGGTCATATTTTCGTGCGCCTAGATATATATACATATATACATATATAGGCGTTATGCTTACATATCTTTATAGTTGGCTGGGTTTATATTTATAATACATTTTAATTAAAGTACTTAATGGCGAAGACCGTGCGAAGCCGGGGATGGTCGCTAGTTATCAAATAAAACAAACTAACTTAGGGAGTTCGTCAAAAATTACAAACCTTTTGTGGTCAAATTATGCATTGCATGACTATCTTAAAAAGCGCAAGGGTCAAAGAGACAAAGTTAAAAATATCTTTAACTTACAAATCTTTTTCCGAATTGTTGAATTAAGGAAATGTATGGACATGTATTAGATTGATTACAGCATTTAAACAGAAAAGCTAACCATTTTAATATATTGTTTACGTTTCAACAGACAGTTCAGATGAATTCGAAGAGCCGAAACCGAAAACATTTCAAGACGACGACTGGATGTATTTGCCGTTGCCTGCTCAGCCTCCGAGCCCGTACGATATTAATCTCAGTCCAGATATTTGGAGTTTACCTATTAACGCTCAAATAGAAGACTTAACAAATGCGTACGTTTCGATGCCTACTGATATTTATGCGCTCGCAGAAGCAGAGCGAAAAAACACAAGCCATGGACTAAATAAAATAGATGCGCGTTTAAATTCAGAGAATCCAAGCTTACCTGCCGACAGTAAAACCGAAGATTTAGGTAATGCTGACGCATCGATATCTGCTGATATTAATGTAATGGTCAAAGAAGCAACTAAAACCGCAAGTAACGAACCAAACAAAACAAGTACCGTGATAAATAATGAGGATATAGCTCAGAAACTTAAAGCACTTTTAATACAAGCAGGAGTTCCGTCTATCGATGAAAAATTACTTTTAAAGGGGTTGATGGCAAACAATAATAATTTAGATCAAAGTAAAGCTACTAATATTGCTTCGGATAGCAAACCAGATGAAAAACTAAGAGTTGACTTGGGCCAGTCAGAAAATGATTTTATAAATGCTTATAATGCGCTGACAAGACATAGTCCTTTGCCTAATGTAAACATTATGAACGAGCATAGCAACAATGCAGACCAAAATGTTAATAATGATATTAATGAAGATATCGCGCCAGTTTTAGAAGATAAAGTAAATGCAAGTATTTCTATATTAAATTCTGATGCAACGAATGCCGCAATTCAATTAGTAGAAGCCGTGGAGACTTTGCAAAGAGTGTCCGTTGAACGCGAGCAAATTATTGCTGACACAGAAAAGGCCTTACCTGACACAGAAAATTCAGAAATAGTTAAGTCAGACCTAGAAAGGCTGGTCAATACGCAAATAAGTTTAAAAGGACTAGATACCATAGTACAAAAAAACGCTGTTACAAATGTTGATAGTGAAAGAAAGGAACTTAAACAATTGAATATTACATCCTCTGAAATGAGTTCTATCAAAAAAAATAATAACGTATCGCCAGCTAAAGAACAAAATGATACAAAGTCCCCTAAAAATCTTGTAAATCGCGATCAAGTTGTTAAAGATAGTGATAAGTCAAATAATTTAAATGATATAGTAGACAACACTCAAAAACTAATTCAGCAAATGAAAGCTGAGATCAATTCAGATATAAATTCCCTGGACGAGTCGAACACTTCACAGAGTGACGCGGATAATAGTTCAAATGAGTCTGATTTATCTACGGAGCATGAATCTACATACAGCGAATCGGAAGAAGAAACTGATAATTTAACAACTGAAGATAAGGATTACACAAGCAGTGAAAACGAAGAACCAAAACATGCCGATAACAGCACTCCAGTTTTAGGCAGAACTAGCTCCGAAGAAAATGAACAATTCGAGGAAGCTATGGACCACTTAGAAGAACAAACAGATGCAATACAACAAACCAACTTTCATATGCTAGATTCCATAGCTAGAAGTTTGCAGGATGACCACACAATTTTCCTTGAACTTAAACCGCAGTTGCCAAAGGTAAGCCAAATGACAAAAGTAAACCGCTCCAAACGTCAAGATGTTAATAACAACTTTGCAACGGTCAATACTTTTGAAGAGATCTATGAAGAACTTAATTTAGATCAACCTACCTTTACTGAAAACTTAATTCAAAAGAATGTTGATTCAGAGCTACCCAAACTTAATAAGATTCCACTTATTAAGCAAAGCATAGATTTACTGGTTTTTAATCCAAAACCAGCTTCGGTAATTATAATAAATGAGAATGTACCTACTAAATTCAACGCAATTCTGGAAACTGTAGAGGAACCATTAGTAATTGAGAATACACCACCTACAATAAATGCAGCTGTGGAATATCCAGATGAAGCCTTAGAAACCCGAAACTACTCTTTGGATAGTTTAAGCATAGTAGAATTAACCATCGAAGAATCCTCTGATGACGAAAATGACAACGCGGACTCTGTTATACCCATAAATAACTCAGAAAATCATACCGTTGCTAATATTGGCGTAGGAGACACAAAAACCTCGCAGCCAAATGATATACCTAATGGTGTATTAGAGTCCGACCACGACAATAATCCGCAAACTGCTACTGTAGACATTGTACAAGAAAACCACGATAATATTACTCAAATCGTTAGTCAAGATGAAAATCTAAATCCCAACTCCGAAAACGACAATTCAAATGATAGAACAACAGAAGAGATAGAAGATATTATACCAGAATCCAAATCTAGAAATAGTGCATCACCTGAAAAAAAACCTTTAAGTCCGCCCAAAGACTCAAATAATGAAAAGAATACTGGCACGAATAGGTCTAATATTCCAAAGTTAGTAAAAGTTTTGCCAAGCATTAAACAGAAAGCAGACAAGATCGCCCCTAAAGTGCTCGCATCAAAAGTGCCAGTGCGTCGCGCGTCTCTAAAGCAAATTTCGGCGCCCGAGCCGCCGAAATCTCATTTCGGGACCATTCGGAGCGGAAACGTCAAGGAACTGCAGACTCGTTTGTTTAATCCGAAAACTGTTAAAGCGCCAGCTCCGGCTACCACTGTCGAAGTTAAAGCTTCGACATCATCGACTACGAATAAGAAGAAACCTGCGCCGCTGCCTCCTAAGGATCAAGCTAAGGCGCCGTCGCCTCCAAAAACGCCGACGGCGAAGGATAAGAAGAAACAATACTTCCAAGAGACATGTAGGACGGAGGACGAGTGGACCGAGAGTGACTCGGAGGATTCCCAGGTGCAGGTCGTGATCAAGGCCGAGCCGGAGCCCGAGCGCGCGCCGCCGTCGCCACCGCCGCCGCTCACGCTGCGCCGCGTCTCCGGCGTGATGATCGACCTGGCGCGAGTGCGGCTACCGGAGGGCTCACCCGAGGTAAATCCAACTTATACGAACTAAAAACAATTACTTTGCTCACCCGCGACCACAAGTGAAAAATAGTTAATCTGGCATGGTTGTCATGTGTCAGTAGTGGTGATGATGGCATGGTGGGTGACCGGTTGTTGTAGTGTTTAGCTTTGATAATGGCCTCGTGGAGAGTGCCGAAACTCGTCAGCGTGTAGTTTAGTGGTGGTGGTGATAGTTGGGTCTGTGTGGCATGTGTTGATTTGTGTAGCAGTGGAGGCGGAGGTGCTGCATGGAAACATACATTTGCCGCACAGATTAACTATTTACCACTTGTGGTCGCGGGTGAGCAAAGTAATTGTTTTTTATCCGTCCGTAACAATTGTAATATGATATCTTTCGTATCGTTTACTAAACGGAAACGGATGCACGCCACGAATGAAATCTCACGCCTCGTCTAATTTAATTTGGTTGTTTGGTGCGCAGAGGCAAGCGCGTATGCTGCTGGCGGAAGGCGCAGCGGAGAGCTGGGAGCAGGCGCAGCTGGCGGTGGAGCTGGTGGCGCGCGGCGCCGACGCGCCCGCCGCGCTGCTGGCCGCGCTCGAGTGCGCCGACCTGCCCGCCGCGCTGGCCTACCTGCACCAGGACTGCGAGCTGTGCGCCGGCCGCCTGCCTGCGCATCAGGTGAGCCGAGCTGGGGGCGCGCGGCGCCGACGCGCCCGCCGCGCTGCTGGCCGCGCTCGAGTGCGCCGACCTGCCCTAGAAACCAATCTAATCTATACCTATTACCTATTATTTTAAGTAATTTGTGAGCATCTATATAGAATTCGGGTTTTAGAAATGCCTACTGCTGTCAATGGCGCTTCTTATGTCGAAGAAAGAGATGTTAATACAAATTCACCCGAATCCTATTCTAAATGTTCACCCACCACCCACTGTACTTCACCCACCACCACTTATTAAAATACGCTTCCTTCCTTGCATTTCGGCTCAAAAGCTACGAGACATTTTCAAGAGGGTTTTTTTAACATTTCCAATCTAAAAAAAAACATATTTTTATGAATGCTTAACTGCTTGATGTTTTTTAGAGTACACGTATCGTTTTCAGATGGTGTCAATGCTCCGCTGCACGCACCGCTGCTGCCGCGACTGCGCGCGCCTGTACTTCACGCTGCAGGTGACGGAGCGCAGCGTGCTGGACTGCGTGTGCCCCTACTGCAAGGAGCCCGGGTTGGAGGCGCTGGGGGAGGACGCCTGGCTGGACTACTTCGCGCATCTCGACATACTGCTGAAGACGCTGCTCGACACTGACGTGCACGAGCTGTTTCAAAGAAAGGTCAGAGTGAAGCTACGGAGTAGTACACATTCGGTGCTGTCACTGTAGGGGTAGAAGCGGACAGTCGCTCGTACTATTTAGCAAGTTAGGACCTGAGCTCTAGCACGATCAAAACGGAGGTAAAGAAAATGATTCAGCTCTCAAATATTGAGATCCAACTGTGATTGAGTATTTGGTCTAATCAGTCAGTATGGCAACTCTCATTAAAACTTACAATCGTGTTCGTTATATTCAGTTGAGAGACCGGACGCTAGCGAGAGACCCAAACTTCAGATGGTGCGTGGAGTGCTCATCGGGATTCTTCGTGCACCCGAAACAAAAGAAAGTGCGCTGCCCGGAGTGCCGCTCGATCAGCTGCGCTACTTGCAGAAAACCAGTGAGCTTGCTTTTAACCCTTTTCCAGGCCCCATTAATACAAACGTTAAATCTATCAAACACGACTCCAGCAAAAATGAGCACTTCAAAGCTAAATATTTCGCAAACGAATAACTTTATCGAAAAATGATCTTCGAGCACCCCTAATATTTTTGAAAGACCTATTCAACGATACCCCACACTATGGGGTGGGCGAGAAATAATAAAATCATCCCCACTTTACGTGTAGGGGAGGTTTCTAGTACCAATAGTCTCTGAGCTATGCCGCGGACAGACAGACAGACATACGGACATGACGAAACTATAAGGGTTCCTTTTTGCCATTTTGGCTTCGGAATCCTAAAAAGTGCTAATTTGTTTGGAGTCAAGTGTCCCCCCTCTGCCAGAGAAAGTATTGTATCTGGAAATGTGAAAAAAACCAGAGCAGTAGTGCATATAGTGAATTTAAAAGGAAAACTATCACACATAAGCAGGCTTTACAGGTTTGTGAGAAATAGTTAATTATGTTCGTCTATGTCAGTAACCGATATAAATTTACCCCACACTGCGTACAGTTTGCTTAAGATTAGGGCTCTGCTAACACTGGTTTCGAATAAGTGTGATGAAAATACCTTTGCATAACGTCTCACAAAGGAATTGTATAACGTCTCACAAAGGAAACACCATAAAGTACACACGTGCCTAATCGGAAATTGTTCTTTAGTTCCAAAAATTTTCCAAAATTAAAAAAATATGTATCAAAAGTCGAATTCGACGTGAGTGAAACAGAAAAGAGTCAGAAATAATAAAAAAGTTTCAGAATTGCCAATATTTCATATTTTTGAGACTATAATTTGGTTAATTGTCTACTTTGAAAAAGGAGCAAACCTACAGTTTTAAATTTTCATTAGGATTTGTAATTAATTTATTAAAAGGTACTTATTCCAAAAGGACGTAATTCCGAAACTACGCTAGGATGGATCAATTGCCTTTGTCTTGTCAAATCTGACATTGTCAAACATATGTGATATGTCAAATTATTGTTGTGCTATAGTGAAATATTAGTGTTTTTTTTTAAGTGAAAAAGGCAAAGGTATTACACCCATTCTTGCGTAGTTTTGGTAGAATTGGTAATTTTATTTTATTCTCTTGTATTTAAGAAAATAAGTGATATTAATTTTTTATAAATATACTGGTGTGTTCAGGAGGCAAAGCCCTTTCAATACCTATATTAATTTCCAGGTGTGAAAAATATGAAATGTTGTCAATAGCCACAAAAAAAAACTGAAGAAAAATATAAACGTGAATTTCGTTACATTGGTAACTGTAACTAAGTAAAGCATTCTTTTTGTTACTTCTAGCTTCTAGTGCGAATACAAAGTAGAATTTTTGTTAAAATTTTAAAGCACGATCTATAAAAGGTGCAAAATGAGTTTGTTTAATGCAATGTGACCCCTTGTCTAGGAATTCCCTAGATCTAACAAAAATTTCTTTGAATAACAAAATTCAAAAAAGTGTGAAATACAATTTTTATGCAATTTGCTCATATACATAGAGAGTAGTATCCTCAGTATGTGATGTGTCGGTGTGCTTGCTTGCAGTGGTCAGCTGCTCACGAGGGCCTGAGCTGCGAGCAATATACGACGTGGCTGGAGGATAATGACCCTGAGCGCTCAGTGGCCGCCGTGCAGCAGCACCTGCGCGAGCACGGGCTCGAGTGCCCGCGTTGCCACTTCAAGTACTCGCTCTCCAGGTAAGCAAGCCGACTCTTTAAGTCCCTCAACAGTGGTATATTACTTTACACAGGAAAGGAGACCAAAAAGTAGGCCGATCCGAGCAAAGGCGAGGATGATCGTCTAAGATTGATTAGACTTTTCTCAAAACGAAAGTCGCGATTTTAACGGTTGACCAACACAGTGTCGGTATTCCAGGGGCGGCTGCATGCACTTCACGTGCACGCAATGCAAGTACGAGTTCTGCTACGGCTGCGGCAAGCCGTTCATGATGGGCGCGCGCTGCGGGCTGAGCGAGTACTGCGCACGGCTCGGGCTGCACGCGCATCACCCGAGGAACTGCCTGTTCTACCTGCGCGACAAGGAGCCGCACGAGCTGCAGACGCTGCTGCAGGTAGGCACACTACTCTATACTGCACCCGTTCTTGCAGTAAGCAGTATGGCAACAGGACCACAGCACAAACACCTCAGCATCAAACTCTGTTCAGATATGCGGAAATCGCACGGTTTCAGAGTTGCACGATTCCTAGACTTTTCATATTAACAAGGACTTTGCTTGTGCGTGATCGACGCGGTTCCCGTGCTGCTGAACTAATCCCCGCATCTCATTGACAGTCTGAATATGGTGAATGATTGCAGATGAACGACGTGCCGTACGAGGTGGAGGCGGCGGCGGGCGCGGCGGGCGCGGCGGGCGCGGCGGGCCGCTGCCCCGTGCCGCTGCAGCGCGAGACGCCCGCCGGGCTCGTGGACGGGCCCTGCAACGCCGATGCGCCGCCCCGCCACGCCGGCCTCTGCAAGTATGACCCATCGCCTTCCTAGCACGCTGATTGCTGTCGCCGATTTATTTTGCGCCGTATTTAACGTTTTTATAAGTTTTTGTATCTGTCTGTGGCACCTAGCTCCCAAACGGATGGACAGATTTGAATGCGGTTTTTTTATTAGAAATCTAAGCGGTTAAGATTTATATTATTATTTTTATATTCGGACCCTTAGGACGTCTTAAAACAAGTGAAATCGATCAGGGTCAGCGTCAACACAAACACAGTGGGTCTACTGTTAGCCGTTGCTTGGTTTCTGTCACGACCTTCCACATCAGGTACATCACCAGGTCTTGGTCACCAGCTAAAAATAATTTGTATTCAGTATGTGAAGTTAGGCGGAGATACGCAGCACAGGCGATGCTATGGGGCACGACGGTATTATCAAAGATTGCTAAATTGCTAGTGACGGTTACCGCATCGCAAGCAGTCGATTGATGGCAGCAATAAGAATCGCTTGTCTTTGGTCCCCATTATTTTTCAAGATTTGTTTGCTTCATGCGTTTACTTTTTTATTTTGATTTATTACTTACTTAAATATCTATAAATAACTTAGAAGTCTAAAGGTGGGCATGCGCAGCAGCAAATACTTCTATGTATACAATTGAAAAGACAAGCAGAACCAAATTCCGCATTTATTGCTCCATAGAAACAAAAATCTTAAAAATTCCATATTCTATTAAAAGGTAATGGTTTATCTTTGGTACCCGGTAGGTTCACTCGCTAGGAGTAGCTTGTCTCGTATACATAGAGGTGTTTGCTTGCAGGAACCACTACCTGGAGTATCTGTCGCGGCTGGTGCGGCGGCGCGGCATCGACCCGCTGCCACTGCTCGGGGTCGACGACCTCGAGACGCTGGTCAAGCGCGCGGCGCTGCGCCCGCCGCCGCGGCCCTACGGCTCTCTCGAGGGACTGTATCGCCGCGCCCTCACCGAGGTCTGTTCCCTTTTCCCAGGACGCATTACGTGGAGTATCTAGCCGCGCAGGCGCGCAAGCTCGACCCGATCCCGATAATGGATGTGACGGAGCTCGTGGCGGAGCTGCGGCGGCGCGCGCTGCCGCTGCCCGAGCGCGGGCCCTGGGACACCGACCCCGTCTACGCCGGCATGTGCGCTGAGGTACCCCGAGCCCGTCTACGCCGGCATATGCGCTGAGGTACCCCGAGCCCGTCTACGCCGGCATATGCGCTGAGGTACCCCGAGCCCGTCTACGCCGGCATATGCGCTGAGGTACCCCGAGCGCGTCTACGCCGGCATGTGCGCTGAGGTACCCCGACCCCGTGTACCCGACCCCGACCACTTGCGTCGGCCGGAAGCATACAACAACTGACCTGACATAACGCCTTTATATCGGCACTACAAAATAATTATGAACCTACGAGCTGAAAACCCTACGTTCGGATCAAATGTAAATAATCACATTAACCCGTGGAGCACCCTATGATCACAGCACAGATGTGTTATAGTAGTTTATGCAACTGCTACATAATGAGGGTCCTTAAAACACAAGTGATAGGATCACACGAGTGTTTTAAGGCCTAATTATGTGGAGTTGCATACATTACTTTATCTACACACATATTATAAGTACTCTAAGATAGGTTCAGAAGCCGAAGGCATATATCATACCCATATCTGTCACTAATTTGACTGTTTTTTTTTAATAATAGACAAACATACCGAGCTGACGTTTCGTAAACTGTTTTTTTTTATTTCACTATGATTGTAAATTACGTTGGTTTTCAAATTTGAAACATCGAATTCGATATCGTAATGACTATTACTTTACTGCTGGGGTGGTGGTGGTGCTGGGGCTGGCGGCGAAGGCGTCGTCGTGCTGCAATGCTGGTCATTTTCTACGGTTTCTGAACGCAATATAGAGGACTTATGATATGTGTAATGAAATAATTTAATATGCCTACTGTTCTGATTTTACTTTTTTAAAAACTTCATAATAAGATCAAAATAATGATCACACCACCCGTGATCATAGGGTGCTCCTTGGGTTAAGCACTTTTTCACCCAGCAAATATATTGTCCCGTACCAGCATGCCACAATCCGATACAATATCATCATCTCACCATCAGCTACATTCATGGGCGTAACGAGGGGGGGCACCGCTGGATCTTACATTGAAACTAAAAAATTATAATAATGTACTTAAAATTAATTATTCTTCACCTCACCAGCTCCAAAAGGCTTACTTTATCATTCGAAATCTTAGCGCAAAAGCACTTTTCCTTGGAAAAAGTACTTGAAATTCGAACGTGAAGATCTTCTACTATCGCGGGCTAAGAAATTTGATTTGCTGATTGCTAATTTGCTTGATTTAAAACGGTTATCATAGAAATCGGTTCAGCCATTCTCGAGTTATTACAACTTATAAGTGTTATAACTAACCCGACTTTTTTTTTTATATAATAGTAAATAACGCTTTTAAAAAAATTGTCTATAGTGTTTAATTTCCAAAATATTATATCCGCTAATAAGATTAATTATATCCGCTAATAAGGTTAATTTTCCATAATTTTACTTACTGTTCATTTATCAGATCATTTAGATAGATACTATAATATCAATACTTAAAAAAAATTGGGTAGGTAATGGGATTCCGAAATAGTTCAATGGACTGAACCCGTCCGGGGATGTTGGTCCAAGTGTCAATATATCCAAATGTCAGAATGTCCAGGTGTCAAAACGTCCAAGGATATAATACCCAGTTGCCAAAATGTCTATTGGTCAAAACATCCAAATGCCGAAACGCGCGATTGCCAAAATATCTAATTGCCAAAAAGTTCAGTGAACAGAACCTCCAGTTGTCAAAATGTCCAAATGCTGAATCGTCTAATTTCCAAAAAAGTCTAATAGTCAGAACGTCCGGTTACCAAAACGCCGAATGGGCAACCTCCAGTTGTCACAATGTCCAGGTGTCAAAATGTCCAATATTCAAAACATACAACATTACATTACAGTTGAACAGGGACAGTTCCCTAGAAACACTTCCCTGTCTTGATAATCTACTAATAAATATAAATACATAACAAAAAGTAAAACAGCCTTCAAACAAAAAAAAACAAAATAATCCTCTAAAGCCATCAGTTTCATGGCCTACTACAAAATATGAAGTCGGTGCTGTACGAGCGGAATACCTATTATTTTAATAAAGCACCGAGCACTTTACCAAAAGTTACAAGATGTTAGCTGAACATACAAACAAATGGACTAATAAGACATTTTGGCCGAGACCGAGATCTCGGTCGGACCTTACTAACTGCCTAGTGTCCGTAATGGCATCTACACATTATGACCTCCCAGACAATCTACCTCTCAGGCCAAATTGACCAATGGCTCTTATGGCAACTAGCCATTATGACCTCCCGAACAATTTAACACTCGGGCCAATTGACCAGTGGCTCTTTTGGCAACTGGACATTATGACCTCCCGGACAATTTAACACTGACCAAATTGACCAGTGGTTTTTGACCAGAGGCATCTGGACATCTAGACCCCTTGGATATTTTGACACTTGGACCAATATCCCCCGGGGGGGACTGAATAAAATGTTACCATGAATATATATTGAATGGAACTTTTTTTTAATTAGATCTACTGAAAACTTCTCGTCACGCCAATACATTTGCTCGCGCACTAAAACCTTGTTTTGGCTCACGCAATGCAGGGATGCTCTATGGCCGTCACCGCGAAGTAAAAAATACTCACTTCAACATATATTGTGTCTCGTATCAACAAAAGGATTAAGTTAAATATCCAATCGCCGCGCCGCTCCTCTCCGCTAACATCCGCTTCACGCCTCAAGCCGGAGCTGCATTCCAAACGTGAGTGTCTCTGCATTGTGACAAATTCCCTTTAGGACTTAAGCGAGTGCCCGGCCAAGATATCCCTTCATCCCGGAATTGACTATTTACACGCCATATCATAATTTTTGGTCCTATTCGAACTCGGATTTTCCTGGTGCAAAATTCATAATTCCCCGCTCATAATAATTATTTCGCCTGTGACAGCGTAATTTTTGGCTCTCACAATAGGCATAAATTTTCATCCGCCATTTCTGTCATTTTCATCTGACATCGTATAATTTTTGAAACTAAATTTATATGCCGCATCATATTTTCGAGTTATAATCATGTCGAAACCCAATTTAGAAACGAAATTATCCATTCTAAAATCTAAAGAGGAACGTATTTTACGGCGTTTCTCACATCTGTTCGATTTGTCAAAAAATATTTCTTGTTATGTTTCTCGCAGTAACGAGAATTTTATGGCAGAATCTGAGATGATCGATGATTTTAAAACCGACTTCGAGAAAATTGTAGACCAGATTAACGAAATCTCGATGTCTGTCAACCCTGAACACGAACCCAATTATGAGGCTCTGGATACGTTTGAGGATTTGTATGCCAGGATAAAACGCACTCGTTCTAACATTTCTAAACCAGCACCGCAAACGAGTTCGTTCTCGGCACCCGCTCCGCAAGTTAAGGGTCCAACTATCAAACTTCCGCCCATCGACCTTCCTTCCTTCGACGGGAAGACGGAGAACTGGCCCATATTTTATGAGTCCTTTAAGGCCAATATTCACCACAACGACCAGCTCTCTGATTCGCAACGCGTACAGTACCTCATGGGCAAACTGACCCATGGCGCTCTTAATATAACCGCGGGCTTAGTACCCACAGGCGAGACTTATTCCATTATTTGGAATAGTTTAGTAAAAAAGTATCAAGATAGGCGCGCCTTAGGTACATATTACCTTAATAGTATTCTCAATGTTAAACCTTGCTCAGATTTTCCAGGCAGTCTCAATAATTTTATCGAAAAATATTCCGCCACTGTAGCCGCTTTAACACAGTGAGACATACCCGATCTAACAGATTTTTTCTTTCTGCAATGCGCGTTAAGAAAAACTGACCAACAGACTTTGCAAAGTTTTGAAATGTCTGTGCGAGACGTTACTATTCCCTCGTACGACCAATTTGTCACATTCATGCAAAGCCAAGTAAAAATTTTGGAACGGTCAGGCAATAATAATTCTTCTATGAATACTCCGCGTACCGCTTACAAACCCGCTGCCAATACATCGGCTCAACCCGCGCGTACTAAGTACAAAACGTTTGTAGCTAGTAACGACTCTTCGTCTTCTAGTTACGCAAATAATGAACCCTGTGCATTGTGCAAAAGCAGTGATCACATTCAACTGTATAATTGTACAAAATTCAAAAATATGATTTCTCCGCAAGCACGTTTCGACTATATTAAAAATAACCGTGGCTGTGTCAACTGCTTAAGTTTGTCACATACTTTGATCAATTGTAACTCACGCCGCAAGTGCAACTTATGTCAAAAACGTCATCATACGTTGTTGCACTTTGCCAATAATAACTCGCAACCGCCAAAGCGTTTTCCCGTGAAAGCGCACGTGAAATCTACGCAATTGTTTACGAACGCCGGTTCAACTGCGTCTGCCGCGCATGCGCTATACAACTTTTCAGCCGCATCGCGCCCGCGCGCGGACCCTGCTGCGCCCTATCCACGTGAGCCAGCAGCTGCTACTGCGAACGTTGCGCGCGCCCCGATGCCGCCCGTTGCCGCGTGCTACTGTAGTCATCCGCCACGTGACAATAATCAAAACACGCCGCAGTTTCATAACGTATCGACTCCTTTGCTGGTAGGTATTGCGAACCTCGCGAACGCTTCGGTTTCTTTAAAAGTAGAGTCAAAACCTTACTCGACAATACTGCTGTCAACCGCTCAAGTCTATGCAAAACAAAACAATACCGATAATAAGATGGTTATCAGAAGCCTTATTGACAACGGTTCTCAGAATAATTTAATAACGCTCGATTGCTGCAAATCTTTAAATTTGCCCATTGTACCGCTGACTAACTCATATATAAAGGGTGTTGGTTTAACTTCTCGACCAATACACGGTTATGTTTACTTAAATATCGAATCCCGCATATACCCGAATAATAAGTACTACATACACGCTTTAGTGGTAGATTGTATAACGGATCAATTGCCTTCACATTTTATCGAATATAATGAAAGTGACATGGCTTACCTTAATAATATACCGCTCGCAGATCTCACGTGGAACATTCCAGACTGCATTGATGTAGTGCTCGGTGTCCAGCTGTTCCCATATATTTATTTGGGGAATAGGGTAGAGTCTGGCTCTTGTGCCCCTCCCGCTTTACTGACCGCTTTCGGTTATGTGTTAATGGGTGACTATCCTTGTAAGTCTGACCCTAATAACGATTCTTCGTTCACCAGTTTTGTGCTCAATGACCTCGAGTCGAGCCTAAATAAATTCTGGGAATTGGAAGAAATCCCATTCAAACGCCATTTAAGTCCCGAAGAGACTAAATGCGAAAATTTATACACGACTTCTGTGTCTCGCAATGAGGAAGGTAGATACACTGTAGCCTTACCTTTCTGTAAAGATTCATCGGAACTAGGGAACTCTCGTTCTGTTGCTCACCGTCGCCTTATGTACCCTGAGAAAAGGTTTAAGCAAGCACCCACTCTTCGCGATGCTTATAATAAAGTCATCACTGAATATATGAAATATGGTTATCTTTCTGAAGTATTTGAGTCTGACGTTACTGATGACGGTTACTACATCCCTCATCACCCTGTCATCCGTCCGGAGAAAGTAACGTCTCCTGTCAGGGTTGTTCTTGATGCTAGTGCTAAGACTCATTCAGGGATGTCACTTAATGACATATTGCATACTGGTCCTAATCTTCAGGCGGATTTGTTTCTTTTTTTGCTGAACTTTCGCTTATTCCCAGTAGCTATGACATCTGACATTAAGTAAATGTATATGCAAATTTGTTTGCCTCCGCATGACTATAAATATGTCAAAATATTATTTCGCTTTTCTGAGAGCGAGCCGATCCGCACCTTTCAGTTTACTCGAGTTCCTTTCGGACTCAAGTCGAGCCCTTATATGGCTATGCGTACTGTCAAACAGTTATGCTCAAATGAGAGTCGTCGCTTTCCTGATGCTGCAAGTGTGGCCAGCTCCCAGCTATACATGGATGACTTGGTCCACTCATGTCTCGATGATGAAACCGCCATGCGTTTATCGCAAGAATTATTCGCACTATTTAAGTCTGGTGCGTTTGACTTAGTTAAATGGTCAAATAACTCGCCTGCACTATTAGATAGTCTTCCTGACTTACACCGTTCTTCTGTCAACTTCAATGACAAGCAAAGTGTTGCGAAAGTGTTAGGATTGTCATGGGAATCCACAAATGACAAATTCTTCATAACCACTTCTCCTCCTGCTGGTGGGAAGTGTACCAAGCGAATAATACTATCTACAATAGCTCGCTTGTTTGATGTCCTTGGCTTAGTAGCTCCCGTTGTCTTATACGCCAAGTTGTTAATTAAGGAACTTTGGCTCTGCAAAATCGACTGGGATGACACACCCCACGAACACAGAATTAAACGCTATTCCATGCTGGTTCAGGAATTTCCGTTGCTGTCAACACTAAAAATCCCGCGTCACATCGGCGTTTTTGCTGACTGTACCGTAAATATAGTTGGATTTTCGGATGCCAGTCTCAATGGCTATGGATGTGTCATTTATTTACATGTCACCGACCCAGCCAGTAATGTCACTGTGAGGCTACTGTGCTCAAAGTCAAAGGTGTCTCCCGCTAAAATAGCTACTCTTGCTCGTTTAGAGCTATGTACCGCTCTTTTAATGTTAAAATTGATAAAAACTGTTAAGGACACATATCTTGCTCGTATGCCAATTGAGGGAATATGTGCTTTTTCAGATTCGACAATTGCTCTTTCATGGATTAAATCATCTCCTCATAGATGGTTCATTTTCGTCAGCAACCGTGTTGCCCAATGTCAAGAGAACGTGGCACCACAAAACTTCTACCACGTTACCGGAGTTGACAACCCTAGTGATTGTTTGTCTCGTGGTATGCTACCGTCACAATTGATATCGCATAATTTGTGTTGGAACCACAATTCTTCAGTCCACGGAAGTTGACAAGTTACCTGAGAACAAAAGTAATACTTTAATCTTAGTTGTTCAAGTTGAACAAGTTAGCTCAACGCACACTTGTTTATTTAATTAATGTTAGATTTTAATAATTAAAATAGCAATTTTTGGAACCGCTTTATTAAACCGCTATACAGAGTGTTCACTTTTAGTGATGTTCGTTCGCATTAATATAATATTTTCCCGCTATTATACCGCGTGCTAATACTTAATGCTGCTACCGCTTATTGATATAATATATTTCAATTCTGCGCCGTATAATTTTAACGTTTACGCAGTTTGCTATGTCTTAAATATACCGCTTTCGTTTTACTAATTTCTGAATATGCACACGTTGCATGTCAGATGGTTGTCCCCAAGATCATTCCATCAAAGTAGAGACGGTCGTTTTAATGAGTGATGATAATGTACCGCCTCTCCACTGGCCCTTAGGTGTTGTAACAAACGTTTATTCAGGGTCTGTGGCAGTCAGGGCAAGTGGATCATTTAAGCGTCCAGTTGTAAAATTTTATCCTCTGCCTTCACAGTAGACTAGTCCATAATGTTTAGGAGTTTCTTTTGTTTTGTGATAGGGTAATAATATCTTATTGATATTTCTTCTTCTCTTCTTTCACCGCACCGCACCGCACCTCATTTGCCGCACCTTATCTTCATTGAAATTGTCCCAATTTCAAGGCCGGGAGCATGCTCGCGCACTAAAACCTTGTTTTGGCTCACGCAATGCAAGGATGCTTTATGGCCGTCACCGCGAAGGAAAAAATACTCACTTCAACATATGTGTGTCACCTTGTGTCTCGTATCAACAAAAGGATTAAGTTAAATATCCAATCGCCGCGCCGCTCCTCTCCGCTAACATCCGCTTCACGCCTCAAGCCGGAGCTGCAGTCCAAAGGTGAGTGTCTCTGCATTGTGACAAATTCCCTTTAGGACTTAAGCGAGGGCCCGGCCAAGATATCCCTTCATCCCGGAATTGGCTATTTACACGCCATATCAACATTCTAAATAGAGGACTCGCTGAACGATGCGCAGAGCTCACCGAGGGTCCATGCTGCCTAAAATCCAAGGAAAAGGGAACCACTATAAATTATATCATGTTTCTGACGATTCAAACACCTACCGTAGTTTATAAATAAATCATTTATAATGATTGCTCCTTATTTTGTCTGTTGGAGTTTGTTTCGTTGTATTGAACTTTTTTTTTGTAAATTTCAGATTGTCAAAGAAAAAATACCCTTAGACTGAAGGACGTCGCGGAACCTGCCTGATATTTAATACGACTAAAGCTCGCATGAATCAATAATTGTACTTATCCCAGAGTCTTGAAATGAAATTGTTATTGATGTTATTTATTTATTATTATTCTTATTACTATCCCTATCATTAAAAAATCTTGAATTGAGTAATAACACTTATCCAAGAGCCACCTTGTTAGTACTTTGCTAAAATGATTTCGTGGGCATTCTTGTATATTCATTGGTAAATTATTATAAACTTTAATGGCCATATGAAATGAACTATTTTTGAACACATTTGATTTTGCAAGAGGCTGGTACAATTTTTTCTTGCACCTAGTTGACCTTGTATATACTTGAGCATATGAAGTAAAATAATTCGGATGTTCTTTGACAAACAGTATTAACTGCTTAATGTACATGCATGGGAGGGGCAAGACTCTGATGGACTTGAACAGAGGTCTGCAAGGAGCCAGAAAGTGGCTATTAAACACAGCTCTTATGCACTTCTTTTGTGCGAGAAATGCCTTCTTTATATCGACGGAATTGCCTTATGTCAACAACCCGTAATTTAACATAGACGATACATAGCCGTGGTAGGCTGTAAGTGCGACGTCTCTGGAGCAGGTAGTGCTTCGAGCTGAAAACTCTTGGGATTTTGGAGCTGAGCGGATGCCATACGGTGATCACTCCCGGTTTTAACCGCATTGATCACAGGGACATCATTGAATATTCCTCCTTACACAATCCGGGCTCATTCAGGTCCACTTCCTTCCCCCGATATTTCAGACGAATGTTAAAGATTGACATGCTATACTTAGGAGATTTTTTTGATAAATAGGAATATAGGACAATCCCGGATCGTAGGAACGAGAAAGTCATTGACAGGGACTCTAAACCTTATAACAGTTCCCCTTACATTTTTTAAATAAGACCTTAGAAACCCACCCGAATATTTCATTGCCTCTCAATTCATTGTCACTTGATTCTATGAAATAATTTTTGACTCTTTAACCTTCTTCGATAATTTTATCGATACCTTGATATTGCTATGCCAGCACCCCTTTCATCAACGCTACCTGCCGTGCGATAGCTGAAATGCGTTGTAATTATTTTAATATGTATTTTTGCTATTCGATGGTAGATGGCGATACTGACACACTTAACACAGATGAAATATTTTGTATGAGCAAAGTCGCAATGACCGCTCTATATATACTAATGTTAAATCTCTTTGGATACTAAGGTCCTTACATATTTGAAGTTGCTTACAATACACATTTTGTCTTACCAGAATACAGGATCCACCTCTTTTTTGCTTACGGGAAAAAAACGTGGCTAACTTAAAATTGCTAATTTTCAGATTGTTTTCCTCGCCTCTTTTCTTTTATTGTAAAACTATAAACCGTTTCTTATATTTTTTTTTCTTTATTCATTTCGATTGTATTTATTACGTCTCTAAATTGACACCGAAAACAAAGTTCTAGAACTGCAACAGCAATCAATACATTTATCAACATTCACACTCAAGTTTTATGAATTTCACCTGCGTGCAAAGTGTTCGTTCATGTGACGCTGGTCCCGCTGGATGTAGTGTCTGTTGGAGTGTATGCGGCTCTCGAGCGAGTCGGGCAGCGCGGGGGGCTGGGTGAGCGCGCGCGGCGGCGGCGCCTCTGCGTCGACGGAGCGCTGGCGCGCCACGCGGCGACCGCGCTCCCGCTCGCGCGCCGCGCCCGCCGCCGCCATGGCCGCCAGCTTGGCCGCGCGCTCCTCCTCGCTCAGTGCGCTCTTTCCTCCTGACGTCCCCGCCCTCTCCACGCCCTTCTTCCTGTGTCTCCCTTGCCCCTCTGAGTTACACTTCTTCGACTCCTGTGTACGTTTCCGTTCCTCTGTCCTATACCTGCACCGATCGGGCGAACGCGTGCTCCGGTGCTCCTCGCTGTTGCGGCGACTGGATCTCTGAATATCTTCATAGACTCTTTGTCCAGATTTAGTACTACTCTTGTACCGTTTAGCGTTTTGTTCATCATCACAACTTTCAGGGCTTTCTCGCTTTACAGATTTAAAGCTTTTCTTTTTTGGAGATAGATTATGTTTTGTGCTAAGTTTTGATTTATGCCTATCGGACTCATCATCTGATTCCTCATCAGCATACCTTGATTTCTTTTTCTCCTTTTTACGCTTCTTTTTTGACTTTTTCGGGTTTTTCTTAGATTTTTTATCCTCAGAAGATGAATCAGAACTAGAATCATTAGAAGCTAGTAAAGTTGCCAAGTCAATTTGCTTCTCGCCTAACGCATTAAGTTTGGCGGCTAAGATATTATCCAGATTTTTATCTTTTTTAGTTTTTTTCTGTTCTTTCTTCTCATTCCTTTGTTCCTAAAATTATAGAAAAATATTTATTTTACTCGTTGACAGAGCGAGGGCGAAGCGCAAGCAAAACGACTCCGTTTTAGCTTCGTATGTACGGCTGGCTGTTCCCCTCTATAGGTCGCATTTCTCAGCCGATTCTCGTAAAATTTTGTAAGTAGGTTCGTTAATTATAAGAGCTTTCTATGTCGTATTACTTTTTGAAAATTAAAAAAACTAAAAATGTTCAAAAATAAGCTCGCGAGTATTACAGCTCACAGATCCACTATTTAAGATTGATTAGAGTGATTTCAAAAGCAGTTGAATCATCACATTTTGTATAACATTTAAAGAAAGAGTTAAAAGAGAGATTATGCTATTGGCAAATAACTAGGTAGTTCTTAGAACTAATTAAATCCCTTATGTAACATTGTAATGCTAATTAATAGTGGTCTTAGTGCGTGGTAAACGTGCGACAACAGTGACAGATAAACCGTTCGCGGTTTTCGCTCGCTGTGCACACATTAATCTGTATCTTTGTAATTGTATTAATAAAATAAAAAAAACTAACTAACTAGCACAAAGTAGTTATTCCCACCTGCTCCTTGCGTAACAATTCTGCTAGGCGACGTCTTTGCAAGGGATTGTTGAGTAGTGCAGCCCGAGCGGCCCTCTCTCTTTCCTTGACGAGCATCAATGGATCCTCCCGCATCTTCCGCGCCAGGTCAACCTGCGCGTCGCCGGCAGTGGCCAGCATGCTCGAGCCGACCACTCTCCTAGCCACTACCGGGATGCAGTCTTGCTCGGCCTTGTCAGATTTTTCAAAGTTGCTGTCAATTGCTTTACCTAGAAGAAAATCTTCTTGCTGCACTTTTTTATCTGGTTTCTGAAATAAAACCATTGCTACCTTGTATTTTCTTTGTTATGTGGTATTCAATAAAGAGTTATTGTATTGTATTGTAAAAACACGCCGTAAGTAGCCATTTGTTTCATATCAAGACACGCGGCAGCATGTCAAGCCAAGTTAAAAACCGGACGGACAAGTATTCTGAGTCGGACTCGCGCACAAGGGTTCCGTAGAAAGATTTTAAAGCTTTTCCCCAGTGTTTTAAGAAGTCCAGTATTAGCAGAGCCCTGCTTCAACGCAAAATGTACGCAGCGTGGGATCAACTTATATTGGTCTGTAAAATCTACAGACAGACATAAAAAATTAAGATTTTGAGAATTTTCTGAGTGGTTGTGCTATAAGAGCTACCTTCATACCAAAGTTCAAGTTTCTAGGACAACTGGAAGTACCCTTTAGGTTTTCGGGGTACTGCAATTTGTACGGAAACAGCCTTTTTAATGACTGTATCTTTTGATTGCATTGACTTAGAAGGTTGATTTTTTCACAGCTTCAAGGGACCGCAGGCTGGAGTTATTACTTGATATTAATTTCAGCATGCTACAGTCAGCGTCATATAGTCAGTAGCAGTCAAGATCATCAAATACTTGGAAACATCCAAAATAGTCATTAGCAGTGACTCAACCAAAGCGGTCAAGTTGTTCAGGACATCCATCGTGTACATTTGTACACGATGGATACGGGAGCACGCATATCGCCAAATTGAAATTCAAATTCAAGCCGACATTAATACAGTTACTTCTAAACCGCCACTGGTAGCGTAGCAGCCAAAGTATCCAAAAGTATGGGATACACTAGAAAACAGAGCTTTATTTTAAACTAGAGAGCGCCCGCGCCTCCGCCCGCGTGGAATATTATATTAACTTAAGGAATCCCTATAGCAATAGGAATGTGTTCTCTGGGTAAAAAAATAATATTTCAGTATTCATTTATTTATTGCAAAATTTTACAAGTTATGTATAAAATTTTACCCTGTTGGGGCGCAGCAATATGAACATAAAAATATAAAGCTATTATAACAGCAAATTATAAATCTATTATAAAAAAAATTAACAGCTCTATTAAACATAATTTCTAATTAGTCCGTCAATAGATTATAGAAAAAAAAATTTGTACACGTATTTTCTGCTTTTTATGATATCAATGAAAATTTACATACCTAGATAAGATTAAAAACTTCCATAGACTGCAATGCAGGATAATGAATGGAATTCTTTATCCCTGAACGGCAACACTGACATAAATAATACATCGCTCGCTTTTGGCTCGAAATTCAAACTAGCGATTTTATTTTGCTTAATATACAAAATTTACACACCCAATATCATATATTCTCAAGTTTTTCGCGATTCCCAGGGTCAAAGAATCGAATAGCTTTAAAATTCCAGAGAAATATTGCGTTGTTTGAGAGAAACGTGTCAAAATGGTGTTGTAGAGCGCCATCCTGCTCTGTCTCGTATTTTTACCCGTTCTGGTTTTTCGCTTTTATGTATTAGATAGTATAAGATTTAATCTCGTGTCGAGTGAGAAATAAAATTAACACGATTCAATATGGTCTGACGTGTTTTTAATTCCACCTAAGCTCATCTCTTGCTTTTGACAATCACCGAGAATAGTACCAGCTTGTCAGTGATTGTTCCCAGCGGTGCCAGAACGTCCCAAAAGGGACGATTTTTGTCCGTTTTGGCATCGCAACGTCCCTTCGATGTCCATTCATATATTCCGTCCGTTTTACGTCCCTTTTCAAATAGCCATCCAGAATAATTTACTTTTTTTCATACTTCAATCCAAAAAATAATGCGTTTCGTTTCATTCATCTAAGTAGATGAGTGAAACGAAAAGGAAGAAAGGTGCAGCGTGTGAATGCGACAACTTCACTTCTGCTGGCGATATTGTACCATCCTTTTTCCACGCGCAATGATCCCGTGTCGCTTGAATGTCGTTCCACGTATAAAAAACACAATATTGTGTACTACCTACCTATGCCCTATGCCGGCCGCGCACCGCACCACCACATCACTTCACTTCTTCACTTCATGCTTCATTGCAATTTCTTGAGTTTTGATTGCTGAATTGCATTTTGAAATTTGAAATTAAGTTGAATCTCTTTGGATTTTAATGAATTGACAGTGAGTGATAGATAGCGGGATAGCGATTAATAACTTGCAGTAACTTGCTGCTGTTCGAGCTGCATCTACCTAGGTATCAGGTTTTCTTTCTTGATCAAAAGTTTGTTTGGACTTCTTGTTTTGTTGTTTGATTATTTTTATTTATGTTTAAAACTGAAGTACGTGTGCTTTGTGCTAAATTGACCTGCATTCATAACAACTAGGTACCTAGTCAAATACATAATTTGATACCTAAATAAACCTAATGTTTGGCGCCGCCACTCGTCATCGTGAAATTCGTGGACTAGATCACACTATATATATCACATCACACAATTAATAATAAAATTATATTTAACTAGCTTATGCCCCGCGGCTTTGCCCCTGTGAAATATATCAAAATGGGCTAGTTCCTTATCCCGTGGGAATTCCGAAAAATCCTTAGTGCACCTCTAGGATACTCAAGGTAGAATTATGTTTGCCAAATTTCAAGTCTCTAGGGCCAGTGGTTTAGGCTGTGCGTTGTCTGTCAGTCAGTCAGTCAGTCAGTCACGGTACTGTTTTATAAGTATAGATTTTAGACGCTTGACTTGCTTGTATAGTTTTTTCTTCGAGAAGTTAGGTACCTACAAGTACAAGGTATTAAGCGTACCTATTTATCCCAGATTGGCGCGGCCTGCGATGGCGTTACGGTGGCTATCAGTTGTATACTATAATATGGTACTTGGTCCAAGCCGTGTCAGTTTGAATCATTATAAGGACTACCATAGCATACAACTGATTGTCACCGTGAACGCCATCGCAGGCCGCGCCATTCTGGGATACGCTTAAAGCTAGATTATTAAGGTAAGTAGGTAAGATGTATGTATGTTTGTATGCCTACAAGCTTCATTTCAAAAAGTATTCTTTTCCTGCGTTGTGTGCAATGTGTGCAAAGAAATTTGATAGTCCTGGGCTATGTTTTATAAAGCTACAAGTTACAAGCGAAAGTTGAGACTTTCGCTTGTAAATTGTAGCTTTATATCACCTTTTGTTAGAAAGAGACTTCCGCTTGTAAATTGTAACTTTATAAAACACGGCCCTGTATAGTTTTCTTTGGTTGTGTGTGTTGAATGAAAGACGTTATGACCAACCACCAATCGGCATTTAAAACTATGAAAACTATCGTGTTCAGTCTTTCAGTAGGTACATACAACGTGATGTCATGTGAGAAATAGAGATTTCGATATTTTTCGATTTGACTCATCTGTCTGACTGGCTGCATGGTTACTATTACCTTTACCTGTCATAGTGAAGACGAATGTACCAAAAAAATGGTCTCTGTCTCATCGCGACGAATAATTCAGTTGCCAGGTTGAAGAAAAATGGCCAAATTTCGAAATTTCAGTATGTGATTTAGTGTGGTTCAGTCTTTTATTTATGGTGTCGTGGTTATTAACCGGGAAGGTTATTGTTGCATTGCATGTTTGCTTTTGTAGAGGAAATGGACAAATTTCATTCGTCTTTAAAAACGCAAAATTGTTATTGAAAAAGAAGATGACGAAGCTTCAAAGAAAAAAATAACATGTCTTACGGGATAGTAGATAAATCTGTTCTACAATATCATGATACTCGGGACCTAATCGCGTAAAAAAATAATTTAATTTAAATACCTCGACTTTTCGGACGCAACGTCGCGTTCGAAACGTCGAAGTATTTAAATATAAATAGGTATATTTATTACGCGATTAAGTCCCGAGTATCATGATAATGTGTGAAAATCGCGAAAGTTTAAATCAGTACAAATCTGCTCTAGCTTCAACTTCTTCATCTTCGAAAAACAAAGAAAAGGTTTGTATAGACTTCTTGTTTAGCTGTTTGATGGTTTTAATATAATTTCAACGGACGTCAGCGGCTCTTAGCTCCACTTGGGAGATATAGGAAGTCATCATCATCATCATCATCAATTGAAGACTCATCTCTGGTCAACCAGCAATCTGGTCGCTCTTTCAGCCCCCATACTACGAAATTCGAAAATCGAAGTTTGTATCGTATCGTCCCGCTCACTCTCGTGTTAAATAATATTAACTTGAGAGGGAGAAAGTGACGTAACGTGAGAAAGATATGTTTCGATAAGGTTAAAGAAAAATTACCAAAATTCAAGTGCCCTAAAAATATAAAGGTATTCATGCCCTTTTTTTTTTCATACAACTGTAAAAAAAAATCGTATTTCCCCAGCCGTCCTTTTTGTCCAAAAATCGTCCCATTTCAGATAGCGAATCGTCCGAAACTCGACGCAGGAACTGGTAACACTGATTGTTCCATCTTTTTCATTTGGAGCCTCATACGTGTCGGTCCTGTGACAGTTGTCATTATTTTTATGATCAACTGAGTTGATCATAAAAATAATGAAAAACTCTCGAAACATACCTCATCAGTCACGCCATTCTGGGGTGCTATAATAACAGCTGGATAAAAAACAGCCCTTATGCCCTGTGTTATTTTATTTCAAACAGTTTGTTATTTTTTGATTCTTCTAAGGAATTTTGTGAATTGTGCTCAATAAAAGTAAACCTTATGTACACATAATACCTACAGTCGATTTCTTTTAACAAATAGTTAAAATTCTAATCTAGATTGTGATACTTGAAGCACATGACATTGACATGCTACAGGCAAAGAGATTTAATATTAGTATATATAGAGCGGTCATTGGCAACAAAGTCATAATCCACAACTTAGTACCACTAGGTACTAAGTCATTCAGTATGGTATCAAACGCCCGACCTGACAGGTCGCGTTGTGTGCTAGACAAAGACAGTCAGGACTTTACATATATACCCACCATTAATATAACATTGACACAAAATATCAGGAAATTTATCGAAAAGTCAGGGGTTTTGTCAGAAATATTCATGTTCGGGTCTGGTAAATGTAATATATCAATAGAGCTGTGATATACTTAATTGTGATTTATCGATAGAGCTAAAATGTATTTATATCATCATCATCATGTCAGCCGAAAGAAGTCCACTGCTGGACATAGGCCTCCCCCAAGGCTGTCCATTCAGACCGGTCTTGTGCTTTCCGCATCCACCGCGATCCCGCGATTCTCACCAGGTCGTCGCTCCATCGTGTTGGAGGCCTATCTACAGCTCGCCTCCCAGTCCGCGGACGCCATTCGAGAACCTTCTGGCCCCATTGGCCATCGTTCACGTCGCTACCTAGGCATTCGAACGGTTTTGAAGTTCGAGCTGAAAACTCTTGGGGTTTTGGAGCTGAGCGGGTGCCATATGGTGATCACTCCCGGTTTTAACCGCATTGATCACAGGGACATCATTGAATATTCCTCCTTACAGAATCCGGGCTCATCCAGGTCAACTTCCTTCCCCTGATATTTCAGACGAATGTTAAAGATTGACATGCTATACTTAAGAGATTTTTTTGATAAATAGGAATATAGGACAATCCCGGATCGTAGGAGCGAGAAAGACATTGACAGGCACTCTAAACATTATAACATTATAACAGTTCCCCTTACATTTTTTAAATAAGACCGTAGAAACCCACCCGAATATTTCATTGCCTCTCAATTCATTGTCACTTGATTCTATGAAATAATTTTTGACACATGCTTTTAACCTTCTTCGATAATTTTATCGATACCTTGATATTGCTATGCCAGCACCCCTATCATCAACGCTACCTGCCGTGCGATAGCTGAAATGTGTTGTAATTATTTTAATACGTATTTTTGCTATTCGATGGTAGATGGCGATACTGACACTTGAGATGAAATATTTTGTATGAGCAAAGTCGCAATGACCGCTCTATATATACTAATGTTAAATCTCTTTGGCTACAGGTGCTACTCAAACCAAATCCCTCAAATACCGAATCATCATTAAGACTGCAGGTGAAAATGCATTAATTTCATAATTACCAAAACTCAAAAATACCTTTGGTTGTATGGTCCAAAGATCAAAATGACTGTCTCATAATGCCTCAAATTTTGACTGGGTACATTGAATATGAGCAGTTTTTTCCACGAAAAAAACCAGGGACTAGCACAGCACGGTTTCTATACCACCAAACAAAATATGTAATTTTATTTACAAATTTACCACACAATATAAAACTTTCTGTGTAATGAAACGGTAACAAAAAATAGTATGAGTCAAAATTGGATGAAAAAAGAATTAATTTGTTTATTTATTAGTATTTATAAAAAACAGTGATTTCGAAATTTACACATTTTTCCATAGGTATACTGAGTTTTTGGATATTTTGAGAATTTGACGTTTTCATCTTGACATTTTTGTATCAAGTTAGTGAGTTTTAGTTATTTTGGGAAATAGTTGAATTGAAAATTAGTCAAAACACGATAAAGTCAATTTGACTTAAATCAAGAATACGGTCTTATAAAAAGTAGGTGTAAGTCATTTCAAGCTTAAGACATTTTTAAAGTAATCTGTTTTGACATTGCGACACACTAGAAACTTGGTATATGCTATTTAGTTGTAGCGAACCGATAGCATCTTTTTTTACATGGAGATTTTGTGCACTTACATCATACATCCAGTGCAGGCGGTTCTCGGCGGCGGCGCCGGCGCTGCGCTGCGCCAGGGCGTTGAGCTCGGCGCGGTCGCGCTCGGCGGCGCGCTCGCGCTGCAGCTCCGCGATCCTCTTCTGCTCCTGTGCACTCGCTTGCTCTGCTTTCCACACACGCTCCTGATTTTTCATCGTATTTGGATGCCATGATTTCTTCGAATTCTGAAAATTTTACCAATATCAATGAAATTGCAAGCTAACTTGACTGTTATACCCTAAACAAAAGCTGCATTAGCGTGCATGGTGCAGCCCCAGCAGCACTGCACGCCGTTTCTTCGAAAGTGGAAAGAAAAATATTGATACAGGAATTAAGAATCTCAGCTCAGAAAGCCCTTAGTCTTCAACTTCAAGCATCTACTAGAGCAGGCATGGCGAACAAATGGCATGTGTGCCTGAGGTGGAACGGATGGGACAAAATATTTCACAGTCAATTTACTCCAAAACTACTGGACCAATTGAGTTGAAATTTGGTACACATATGTAAGTTGATGACCCAAAGATGGATGTATACTTAATGTAAATTAATGCATTTTTAACATGGGGGTCACTTTTAGGGGGTAAATAAGAAAACAAAAATAAAAAGTTTTGCAAACGATTGTTACAATATCAAATTAAAGGGCTTGTTGTAAGCATCTCAAAAAAAATTTTTTCTTATATTTTAAGATAAATGGTTGAAGTTATTTACGAAAACAGGCGAAAAGTTACCATTCCACCCCCCTTAACTCCGAAACTACTAGGCCGAAATTTTTGAGAAACATACAAAAAATGCCCAATCCGCACTGGGCCCGCGTGGGAACTATAGACCAAGCCGACCCCGAGAATAGCATTACCAAAGGGCCCCGACATGGTTCATACATCCTAGATTAAAACACAAACCAGAACACATTTGGTCTTTAATTCTATTAGTTAGCTCTTACCAGATCACCTCCACCCATTGTGAATCACAGGTTACATCGACTAGACGCGTTTTAATGTAAAATATACGATAACATAACTTTATTACAACGATGAAGGCGAACTGAAGATGAAGATCGAGACCAACTATTAAATATTAATATTTTTTATTGCTCAGAAGCAAATGAAGCAATTTTGATTTGCTTTGATAATGATAATGCTCGTCTCGTTTCGTTCTCGTTCTATCGGGGACTGCCCTCCGACCACGAAGTGCAAAATTCGAACTTCGTATTGTGCCGTCCCGTTCACACTCGTGTAAAATAATATTAGCTTGAGAGGGACGGCACGATACGAAGTTCGAATTTTGCATGAATTTTGCACTTCGTAGTCGGGAGGCTGCCCGATAAAAAGGTACTCTGTGACTGCCAGGGGAGGGGGAGTGTTTGACGTACCACAACAAAGTAAAGCTGTCAACAGGAGTGTTGCCAACTAAGTGAATAGGAAAATACTGGAGACGTTGTTTTATTAAGTAGCAAGATATTCATATGCTGCAGCAGCGAACACAGCGAAGTCGGGTTAAAGTAACATGTACTTAATTTGTGTTCATAAATTTAATATAGTCAGAAACAAAAAGTTACGTGTGTATTTTACTACAAAATCAAAGGATTTAATTAAATAAACCAATTATAGTTCTCATTTAAAAATACGTGAGGGGCGAAGTGTTCATTAGATCGAAATAATTGAATAAAAGCTTAAAATTATTTAAAATTAAACACTCATGTAAATTAACTAATTTTGCTAAAAGATTCTAATTTGGCAGCACTGAAAGGAAAGGCTGAAAATGTGTTTCATTCAAAAACATATAGATTATCGAGTCCAAAACTTTTAATTTCAGAACGTAATATATCTACGAAACCGCCATCTATATTCGAATGTAGTAACTGACTACTTTAGTATAGAGAGTAGAAATGTTCTAAGTAAGTGGCTCTCCGTAATACTGGTCACGGTGGTATAACTTAGAACAAAATGTACACTTCGTTGTCCAGCTAATTTCAGTAGTCACTCAAGTTACATTGTATATACTTAAGTAGTATTCTATTTGGTTGGGTTATTGACATGAAGTTGTTGTCACACGGCGATAGGTGGTGCTAATATCAATATAGTTTATATTGGAGTTTTAAATTTTGGAATAAATATTTTATTTTCGCTTAATAAATGCTCTCATTTATCTTTCCTTGTTTAAAAATGCTTTTATGCTAATTAATTATTTTGTGAGCACTGGTAACATCGACCTATTTTAATTATAGTAATGTCTTATCTAAAATATCATTACACGCATCAGTTTTTCTTACGCTAAAATATTATATAGAATATTTTATGGACACTGGTTGAGTTAACGTATCATTCTGCAAGTAAACCCCAATAAAATGGGACGAAAATTTAGATTTTTAGTAATTTTGGAGGTTTTGATATTTTTTAGATTTTTTTGTTTACTTAAAACAGCGTACAGTGAAGGTATAAGTGGAACGGAACGTATGAATAATGGCAGCGATTATCTCTCTAATCTGTGGTTTTTCACATTCACCAGGATCGTGTTTTATAAAGCTACAAGTTGTAATTTACAAGCGGAAGTCTCTTTCTAACAAAAGGTGATAGAATGAGACTTCCGCTTGTAAATTGTAGCTTGTAGCTTTATAAAACACGATACAGGTGTCTAAGTTGGAGTTGGAATGCCTGATGATAAGAAAATGTGTAAAAAATAAAGCCCTGAATAATTATCAAATTCATCAAAACGGGAAATTGGGCAATTTCTATTACACCATGTTCTAATGTATATAATAGAACATGGTGTAATAGCAATGGGCATTGTTCATTTTTTTTTAAAGCTTTATTTCGAAAACTGTTTCGAGATATATATTTAACAGACATTTTCCACATTTTACTTTTATAAAATAGTCAACGATTACGGATATTTTAACAAAAATACGTATGACCTTTGTTTGACCTTAGTCCCAGTCTGTATACGTTGAAAGCTTTTGCATCTTTTCATTTAAAAAATACCAATCGAATCTATTCTGTGGTATTTAGATAGGTTTGTCACTGTCAAATGTCACTTTCAGCATAAAATAAACAATGCTCGTTTTTGAACTTTCCTTTAATATTTAAAAGCTTTGGTGAAATCGGTCATATTTAATAACTCTAACTGTAATAACTTCTGCTTTCTGATTATTGAAATAATTCAACAACTATGTTCAACAACCGGAAAAATCTGCACCAGGGGGTCTATTTTTGAATCTTACTAGGTGACTAAATTCTCACTCAGCCATGACATTGATATCACTATTTGCCAAAATCTTTATTTTTTAATGTCGTACCCGTCTACTAACATGCAGCTAATTTGCGTTTATGTCATAGACAAGCATGTTAACATAGTAGATTGAGGTTAGCTGTCACTGCCCGTGGTCAAGAAGTAATTCAGGTGATCTCGTTTACGACTGGGTGGGAGCATTTATATTTTATATCATGGGCATGAGAATTTTAGTCACCGGTGAGATTAAAAAATACGAACTTTTTGAAATTACTGAATTTTGTCACCGGGTGAGATTCAAAAATCGACCCCCTATATTGTGACTGACAGCAGTGACAGGGGGTTGACAGTAACAATGACAACCATTGACTTTTTTATCAAGTAAAATGCTTGGCTCTTTCCTTGGATGCAGCCAGCATATGTAATTTACGAAAAGTCGTATCTGATATTTTTAATAAATCATTAAAATTTAACTACGCTATTATATACCAAGATATTCAAATCGGTTTCTTAAAATGTTCTATGTTTTAAGAAAAAAATATAAAAAGAAGTGTTTAAAAAAAGTGAACAATGCCCATTGCTCAAAGTAAATTATTTTAACATTTAGGAAACTAGACGTCAACGACGTCATCGCATATTTTGCCGTCACAAAGCACCAGATGTCACTGTGTGCGAAACGTTGAAGTGACATTTCTATCTCAGTTATAAAAAGGTACTCTGTGATTCTGGTAATACTGTGGTTCTTTTTTTTGTTTCGTGTTTCCGTGTTTCCTGCCCCCCCGACTACGAAGTGCAAAATTCGAACTTCGTATCGTGCCGTCCCTCTCAAGCTAATATTGTTTAACACGAGTGAGCGGGACGATACGATACGAAGTTCGAATTTTGCACTTCGTAGTCGGGGGGCAGGTGTATATGTATTCATAGCTCAGATTAACGTATGTACACGTCACAGAAAGTGTTGGATGAAAGTTTCTTCTCCACCTAAACATAATGTGATTATGTTATTATTTATTCTTATTAAATAATAATATGTTATTAATTATTCTTATGACCTAAACTTAAAACTTAGTAGGTATGAATGCGGCTGGTGCTGACGCCGAGTTAAAATAAGTTGCTCATGTTTATCACAGATAAAGCATACTTACCTAATAAAAAATGTAAGTAATTAAATCTGGTTTCATTTATTTTTAACTAGCTTTTACCCGCGGCTTCGCTCGCGTGAACCATAAGCATTTCAAAGAAGCAAGCATGCAAGCAAGCATGCAATCAAGCAAGCAAGCATGCAAGAAATCATGCAAGCAAGCATGCAAGCATGTAACAGCACCAGCAAGCAAGCATGCATTCAAGGAAACATGCAAGCCTGCGATCAAGTATGCAAACAAGCATGCAAGCAAGCATGCAATCAAGCAAGCATGCAATCAAGCAAGCAAGCACGCAAGCAAGCATGCAATCAAGCAAGCAAGCATGCAATCAAGCAAGCATGCAAGGAAGCATGCATGCGAGCAGTCATGCAAGCAGGCATGCAAGCAGGCATGCAAGCAAGGATACAATTAATCCATCATGTAAGTGGGCTTTAAGAATGCAAGCATGCAAGCAAGCAGTCATGCAAGCAGGCATGCAAGCAAGCATACAATTAATCCATGATGTAAGTGGGCCTTCAGAATGCAAGCATGCAAGCAAGCAATGCAAGCACGCAAGCAAGCTTGCAAGCAAGCATGTAAGCAAGCATGCACGCAAGCATGCAAGCAAGCAAGCAAGCATGCAAGCAAGCCTGGAAGCAAGCCTAAAAGCATGCAAGCAAGAATGGAACTAATCATGCATGCAAGCGTACAGTTAATGCATCATGATGAGCCTGAAGAATGCAAGCATGCAAGCAAATATGTGAGCAAGTATCACACGTGAACTTCAATACGACCACACACAGCTACAGCTACTTAATGTGCCCCCAGTCTAATCGAGCAAAATCTGTTATTTAGCTGTCCCACAGGAACTACTTAAGGAATTGGGATAAAAGTTAACCCATATATAAATATTAAATATTAATTAGGAAAAAAAATACTACTGATGATGATGATGAGGATGAATGATGATATTATTTGACTGTCCCACGGGAACTACTTTAGGAATCGGGCGGGATAAAAGGTAGCCTATGTCCTTCTCCGTGTCAAAAGCTATGTGCATGCCAAATTTCATCAAGATCGGTTATGTAGATACGGCGTGAAGGCGTAACAAACAAACAAACAAAGTCACTTTCTCATTTATAACATTAGTTAGGATCCCTAATAAATCGACTGGTCTTTGACTCAACCCGGATCCAAACCGGGTACCCGGTACATATCTAACAAAACAGTAAATTCTTTTGTATTTGTATTCAGCCCAATCAAAGGAAACAAGACGTTGGTGTAGTGAAGCGCTCTACCTACATGCGCAGGTCAGTTGCGGTCGCGTTGAGGAAGGTTGAAGCGGACGCACGCGCGGCCGGGCCTCACCACCCGGGTTCCGAACTCGTTCGGTGACCGTGCAGCGCGTGTCGACACCCTGCCCCGCGCGCCGCGGCCGTGCCCCACCGCGCGCCACGACGCGGGCCGACGTCCTCCCGCCCTTGCTCGCCAGCATATCAAATATATATTATATACTTCGTATAGCATACCTTACCTAAGTACATTTAAACTGTTCAGGATACCCCTTTGGGTATCGAGTAACAACACCAAGGTACTGACGATGATCTACTTTTATCTAAACATTTAGTATTGTACCTAGGTATATTGTTATTACATAATTGCAGCGCACACTATTCAATAACCTACCGCAATTTCATTTTTCCGCTGTTTTCATACGTATACCTACCTATTTGAATTCCTTGATTTAAATGTTAAATTTAAATAAATACGTAAAGCAATGCAATAAGCGACTAACTAGGTTAGGTGAGTACCATATTATCATATTTAATAAAGCCAATACTTACTTTTTATTTTTCTTAATTTTTAACGAAGAATACCTACTTACTTACCTCTAGTCAGTTTGTTTTGCAGTTTTTATTTTTGCTTGGGTATTTTGCGTTAATTCATCCTAAAACCTAAGTACTTATCTAGCGGTTTTAATAATAAGTAATAATAATAGAAAAAAATATTTACCTACACAAAAACACAAAATAATAATAATAACTTATTACAGAACAGACAGATAACATCGTGTGCGGTAAAAAGGAAATGAGACTCAGCGAGACCGCTGGTTTTCAGTCTCCAACCATACTAAAAACTAACTTAAACTACCTACGGTAGGTGCGTTGCCACAACGACAGCATAACACCAGAATATTAGGTACAGACCAAGTACAGACATTACATACATGCATGTACAGAACAGCATACGAGTTAACAATTTTGCGTTTAGAGGCAGAAATCTAAATTAACACAGTTTATGAACTCAATTTTTGTCGATCCCCAGCGAACCCAGTTTTATTAACAAAATCTACAGACATATTATTAAACTATAAATATATTCACTGACACAAGAATAGGTAGGTACTTACCTACACAGAAAACCAGAAAAATATGATAAGTAACCCGTGGAACGGTCGAACCCGGATCCAGTGGCGTAGCTAGCAGCTAGCATTGGGTGACACCCGGTGCGGATATTGTTCATTCACCCTAAAAATCAATTAAAATTTAAAACTGTCAAAATTAAAAATTAAAGTAAGCATACTAAAGTATTATTAATTCATGCTTTTATTTTATTAGTGGCGGTTATGCAATCTGCCCAGTTCTACGAATTATGGCAGGCACTCCATCCATACATGTAACAAAAGCAAAAAAAAAATTTTTTTCACTTCGACAGCTATTTGTAAAAACTCTTTGAAGTTCATGTACATTTTTTTTGATTAAGCGAATATTTCCGGAAATAACCGCTCTTAAAGTTGCATAAATTGTAAATAAAGTAATAAAATAAAAAAAGTAACAATAATTATTGCTCTACGTTACCATTTTAGTCAAACTTCAGTTTTTAAATTAGAGTGTGACGCGTATTATTTCAGTTTTTTTATTAATCTTTGGAAATAATCTTAGAAGCAAGCTATATTTTAATACAAACATTTAATAAATGTCGGCTCTTTAACAAAAACCAAACAAAAAACTCCCAAATGTGGACACAGTGGATAAGGGACAGTAACAATAAAAGCAACACTGGTAACAAATTAGGAACTCTTAGGCGTAGTGTAAGAGTACATTAAGTACAGTTCTAATTAAGATTTTTCAGGATTTTGCGCCATTAATACATGCCAGATGTAACACGCAACGAAACAAAAATCTTCGTTTATTAAAGTCGGTTTAATATTCATATATAAAAAACCCTTAAAAAAATCCTCTAAAGCCATGAGTTTTATGGCCTAGCACTAGCAGAAATATGAAGTCGGTGCGGTGCGAGCGGAATATTCTTTGAATGAAGCACCGAATTCATATTTCTGCTAGTGCTAGGCCATAAAACTCATGGCTTTAGAGGATTATTTTAAGTTTTTTTCTAAGGTTTTTTTTTAAGGTGGTTTTGCTTTTTTGTTAAAATATTTTTATTTCACAATTTTATGTTCCTTTAACATTTTCAGAATTATACTCCAACCTAACCGTTAAGGAGTTGTACCTTCCATCACCAGCTCATCAACATGAGATGATCACTACCAGACGCAAATACTTGAATAGCCTTAGAAAATATATGATATTAGAGCGTAGATTTTACTAGCGCTTGACAGAGGCAGTGTAGAAGAAAGCTAACCAATAAAGCACGAAATCACGTTTTAATAAGATAAAAATATATTTTGACAAAATTCAACAACAAATCATACATTAGACAGAACAGCTAATTTCTTCTTCTACAAGTAGGTGTCACATCGTAAACTCAAAAGAGGTTGCACCTTAACACCTTCTCTCGTTGTGTAGACCTATCAGATTAATCAGCTGTTGATGCCTCGGTCTAGCAAGTGGCTTCGTAACAAAATATCAGCCAGTTGCAGTTCACTGCTGATCCTCTTCACTGTAAGATTTCCATTCGTCACCAGTTCACGTACAAAGAAATGACGAATTCTTATATGTTTAGTTCTTCTGTGAAACTCAGGGTTTTCAGCTAAACGCACAGCAGCATCATTATCAACATGTAGTACTGGTACCTTCTGTCTTTACTAATCCATCGATAAGGCGAGTTAGCCAAATGCTTTCCCTTGCTGCCTCACTGGCTGCTACTATTTCAGCTTCTGTTGTTGATATAGCAACACTCTGCTGTCTCTGGCTTAACCACGATACTGCTCCACCAGCGTACAAGCATAAAATGCCCGAAGTTGATCTTCCTGTAGCAGTATCGCCGCCATGATCTGCATCACTAAAACATTCCAGGATACCCTTTTTATAACTCCGTTTGTAAAGGGTACCCATATCCGGAGCATACTGCAAATACCTAAGTATTCGTTTCAGTCTTACGCAATCTGCTTGAGTTGGATTCTCTAGGCTTCTGGAAACCACACTCACGCTGTACGCGATATCAGGCCTCGTCCCGACCATCAGATATGCCTTCTCTGGCCTTTGAGCTACACCTTCTTTGACGATTGGAGTCGTCACCGGTCTACACTCTTTCATTCCAAACCACTTTAGAATCTTCTTCACGTAAGTTGTCTGATGTATCCTTACATCACCACCTTCTATGATTTCTATTTCTATTCCTAAGAAATATGAGATTGGTTTAGTTGTCATTTTGAATTTTCCTTTTATCTGCTCAAGGAACTCATCAATTACTTCCTGATTTGATCCAGCTAATAGGCCATCGTCAACATAGAGAGCCAAAATCAGCTTCCTATTAGCCTTCTCTCTTTTGAATAGATCAGATCATGACTTGGTGACAATGGGACCACCTCAGGAGTATACCCTTTCGAATACAAAAATAATTTTAGAATAGATGTACATACATATAAAAAAAAACATACAGTGGAACGTAGAACCTCCTCCTTTTTCTGAAGTCGGTTATAAAATGACATTCTTGATACTGTACATTCCTCCTAAGAAATTCTTTTTTGTTACTCTCAGTTCCCAGCCATACGCAACTTTCCAAAAGTAACAAAAAAAAAAAGAAATGTAGAACCTCCTCCTTTTTTGAAGTCGGTTAAAAATAGGAAGTAACGATGTGATTAGTAAAAAATTCAAGCAAATCTGAAGAAAAAAAACCAAAACTTTCCCAAGGTTTTCGGTAACAAACACAGGAATTTTATTTGGGTTACCATTACCACCAACCACGTTGCTCTGAATCGGCAGCTCGATTTGAAATGACTGTCAACAAAAACGGACAAAGATGGTGACTGGCGATCGTAATGCCAGTGTTACCAGTTTTCTGTAGCCTAGTATAGTTGTACGCATAAAAAAACCGCAATCGATGTACAGGATAGCCGTTTGGTACACGTATACTTGAGGTAAAAACAGTTTTTTTCACCCAAAGAACAAAAAAATGTCCCTTAGGTGAGGAGTTATGACGTCATCTTTTTTTTGTATGGATATTTTTTTTGTTCCGAAACCTATCGTGTGTGGTATCAAATGAAAGGGCTTTTGGAGACGATCATAAAAATACATATACCACATCAATACATTTCAGCCACTTGTATTAAATTACAACAAAAAAAAAATTCGAGACATACCAAGTTTGGGCTCCTGCAGATACGATACGGTTAAATTATTTCTCATAAAACATACCTCAAATGATACGTATTATCCTCATTTCTAACCTCAAGAAAGCAATATTAAATTTTTTTACATTTAGATTTTCGTTTTAATTTTAAAGTACTTTCCTCATACCAGCTCATGCTTAACTATTTTACGAGACATATGGACCTGCACTATACTGCCGTGCAAATGATATTCACAGTACCTAAGTCGGGTTTTTGTCGAAATTGAGTTACATATATATCCTGGATCTTGAAATCGAGATCTATCCTGCTCTATATTCAGTTTTTTTTTATGTACCTTAGAAACAATAATACGATAAGCATATTCACAGTAAGTCATGGCAAGCGCTGACATTTCCTAGCGATAGTTACAGTAAATAAACTTACTGTTGCCAAAAAAAAAGATTTCCTGCAGTAACTTTACTTACTTTATCAAATTGTTGCAAAGCCCCAATTTTATAATCAGCACTACTTAGCATACACACAGTAACTCAACATACTTTAAATAGGGGTAGGAAACCCTCAAAAAATTTCCACCTATATTCACAGTACTTTTACTTACTTTACTTATAACTTATAACATTTCATAAATAATTTTCGAGACTTTACTTGGAAATCTTACAATAAATTATGAGTTACTGCAAATATGACTAGGATTAATTTTTTTAATGAAAATTAAAAAACCCGCTACATGAAAACCCCATAAAAAGTAAAAAATTAAATTTCTTCAATTAAGAACTATTTTTGTCAGTCGGTTGCCCTATTTTTAACCCCCGACGCAAAAAGAGGGGTGTTATAAGTTTGACCTGTGTTTCTGTCTGTGACATCGTAGCTCCTAAACGGATGAACGGATTTGGACGCGGCTTTTTTTATCCAAAGCTAGTTTAATCGAGATGGTTCTTAGCTAAGTTTCATAAAAATTGGATCAATAGTTGTACGTCCAATCCAAGAAGCTCGAGGTGGTCTGTAGGAGGTAAGAAGGGAACATTCCGGAAAGTAGGAGCCAAGGCGAACGGACCCGCTTTGCTGTGAAAAAACACGCCTGTGTTTAGCTGCATTGAACTGGGCCAAGTTGGCAGTGCCCCAGTCGAACACGGCCTAAAGGGTCATATATTCGTCCGCTGAACCATAGTCTCCCTAAGAGATCTGATCTCGTCACTACCGGCTCGGCTACTAGATAGGTACCTCTCCGTAACTGTGCTGTAAGAGCAAATCGTTGACATGCATCAGCAAAAGAACCGATTCCTGAGGAACCCCGGCATTAAGTAATTGCCATGAGATCAGACGAGCACCCGTCAATGACGACTCGAATAGATAGATGCAGCAAGAAGTCTGTAATCCAATCACACAGGCCGGTAGGAATCCCATACGCAGAGAGCTTGCCAAGAAGACCTTCGTGCCGGGGCCTATCGAATGCCTTGGAAATGTCAAGAGACACAGCAAGAGCCTCGCCATGCTTCTCAACAGCTTCCTCCCCTTTAGATCGATTCCAGCAGAACCCGTATTTCCGGTCACTGAGGAGATTGTTACCTTCTATGTACGCCAGGAGCTTGGCGTTCAATACACGCTCCATAACCTTAGATAGTATGGAAGTGCTTGAAATAGGTCGATAGTTCGAAGGGTCGGCACGATTGTCTTTCTTAGGCACAAGATGCACGTTAGCAACTTTACACAACTCCGGAACCCGCTCCATCTCCAGGGAGAGCCTGAACAGACGTGTCAAAACAGGAGACTGTTCAGGAGCACACGTTTTCGAGACAATTGCTGGAATACCGTCGGGGCCACTAGCTTTATTCACGTCCAGAGACCGCAACACTTTTAATGCCTATCTCTGGCGAATCTTTACCTCCTACATAAATACGTCGCGAGGTTCTGCACTACCAGCGTCTAGATTCGAATTGTCCGCAAAAAAAGAGACAAACAGATTAGCTTTCCCTTCTGCAGTGTGAGGCAGTGACTTATCCAGCCCCAGCAATGGCTACCGCCATGACGGACGACAGAAATGGGATTCCACCGATTTGGCCAGGGACCAGGAAGGCTTTACTCAACATATAAGTACACAACATAAAAAAATAAAATTTTCCACATGTCCCCCTGCTTTGAACCTTTACTGACTGGCGTAGAAGTGCCCTAATATAATAGTGCTGTGACTTTTATTCCCACAAGTATTGCGCCTTAGAATTATAATAATGCTCAATGTTTAAGTTGCTGCGTATTTCTTGAAATAAACTCTTTTTAACTTGCGTTTTCTATACTTATTTATAAAAATCTTAGGTTCTTGTAAATGTTTTTCCAATTTCACATGAATACTAAGCATAAAACAGGTAAGTCCCATACGATTTGCCACCTAAGTGGTAACATTCCTATGAATTTAGGAGTTTTACTAATTATAATCACAGTAAAAAGTTTTTCCTAAGTATAAACGGGGTAAGTCGCGGAGTTACTGTGTATATGCCTGTAAAACACGTAATTTTCGAAATACCTAATCATTAACAAATTTACGTTGTTTATTAATATAAATAACAATAAAAAATAAAAAATAAATATCTGAGATCATAAAACATTCCTTGTTTTATAATAATAGTTAAAAATATATATGTATTCTCCGAATTTTTAAGAGAATCTGAGCAAATTCTGTTAAAAACTTTAAACGCGCTTTTCTCAAAATTTGGTTTTTGTTACTTACTATGATTATCATTTGCACGGCAGTATAACTATGCTGTTTTGTATATTGGTGTTACCTAAGTGTAATAACATTCACAAGTGTTAAGTTCTTTAACCCCCTCTCCCCTGACCCCGTCCCACACCACGTAATAAAAAAAATTAAAAAAAAATCTAAATGATAATATTTTCAAAATTGCTTTGTTGAGGTTAGAAATGAGGATAATAGTTATCATTTAAGGCATATTTTACGAGAAATAATTTAACCGTATCGTATCTGCAGGAGCCCAAACTTGGTATGTTTCGAAAGTTATTTTGTTGTAATTTAAAACAAGTGGCTGAAATGTATTGATGTGATATATTTTTATAATCGTCTCCAGAAGCCCTTTCTTTTGATACCACACACGAAAGGTTTCGAAACAAAACATATTATTTTTCATAAAAAAAAATTAAAAATGTCGTCATAACTCCTCTCCTAAGGGAACTTTTTTGTTGTTGTTTGGGTGAAAAAAACTAGTTTGACCTCAACTGTACGTGTACCAAACGGCTATCCTGTACATCGATTTGAGGTTTTCCTAAGAATTTGGGGTCGTACAACTTACACTAATGTGAAAAATTCGGTTTTACATTTGTTACTTACATTTGTATTTGTACTACCTATAAGTAGCAAAAGTACCACTAGGTAGTAAAAGTAAGTAATAGTATAAGTAGTAGTAGTGGTGGTTCTTGTCGCGGGTGAGCAAAGTAAATGTTTTTAGTTCATAAAGTAAGTAGGCATTAGTGTGTTTTATCAAAACATAAATATATTTGCCTACTTTTTACAGATAAACTTCCTGACTTAAAGGCACTACCTAATCAAATCATAAGATGACGTTATGTTGTCCTAGACAGATAAAATATAGAATGTGAGGAAGACGAGTGCGGGAGGAGACAGGTCGGGAAACCACGCACGCGCACAGCCGCCCAAGAGTTCACACGCGCCTCGGAACCGCAGTGGGCCTCCACGCGTACACTCTGCCACTGCTTCCCCCGCCCCCCTCTCGCCCCACCTCACTGCCTCCATGCTTGCGCCGCCCAACCTTCAACGAACGCGCGCCGCTTTTATCGTTTTGTGACTTATACAACTGACACGTTTATGCGCCATAGCTTAATATTTTTGTAATTTCATGAAAAAATCTCGGCTACTTACTCGATCGCTAAAACCACATAAAAATATAAAGTCAAATGATTTCTTAAAATCCTTGTCAACAACAACCTTTTTCATTGTTATTTATTTATTGCACAGTAAGTAGGTACATAAAGTTAACCTGGGGCTACGCTTACAGGTAATAATTAAAATCTAAACAAACTAACACTGCCTAATTAGTAACACATCAGCTATTAGTTGATGACAAGGAATGGTGCTACTGACAAAAAAAAGTAAAAATATAGCGGCAAAACTTGTTTAATTAGCCAAGTACACTATACTATCAGTATACTGTGACATGACATCTGATACACGCACACATAGCCATAGCTTAAATTACTCACACACAAGGAACCGTGACCTATCTGCACACTTGACGTTAGAGGAGAGCAAGAGATTACTAGATGCGCTGGCCTGTTCGCGTCGCTTTCCTTGCGCTTGGTTCGGTTCGCATTCGGCCGTGGACCGTCGGTCGGGCAAGCTGTTGTGCAACTCTGCTCGAGTTTCGTGCGCAACCTACATCAACATTGACGCCATTGAACCACGATACAGAAAGATCAACATCATCATCGGTGAGAATGATAGGTAAGCGAGTTACAACTAGCACATTTTACCATTTGTTAATATATGAAAATTGTTGTTTTTATTGTTTATTATGCCGTTCATTATTTAGAAACATATACATACTTAAAAAGATCATAAAATGGCAACGGTACAAATTAATTTTCAAAGATTCTTTTGTATTTACAAGGTTTTCACACTTTTCACTTACGCTATTGTCTTTACCCGACAGCAAAAGAGGGTTATTTTATTGGGGTTACATAAAAACATTGGAGAAACAGGGCCCTTTTAATTTGTTACTAGAATAATACATAAAAAAGTATATGTTGCCGTTAGTCGAGTTCTGATAGGTAGTAAAATACTTTCCAAAATGTTAAAAAAGGCAATACTTTTTGGTTAAGTAGGTATAGCCTTTAAACATAATTCCTGATTTCCTAAAACGAAAAACTAATGAACATGAGTCGTTTATTCATATTACGGTAGGGCGCGCGGAAAGAGCGGGGCAAGTTGCGGGGTCGGCGTCCGAAACACGTGGAGGCCTGCACCGCGGTTCCGACGCAATAAAACCGCGGTGTAGGCCTCCACGTGCTCGCAGAGGACATTCACTTCGCTGGTTCCGTGCGCCCCTCTGCCCGCTTGCTCCCCTTACTGGTCCTAGTCATAGTATGTGCATCGTGCATCCTGATCGGTGCATGCCATACGTAACACAGTACTGTTTGAGAACGCTTGTCGTCTGATACGTTATATCAGAAAAGATTACCACCAATTAATTCATAATGGATTTTTGTTCTACGTCTGAGCTTCAAGTTTATCGCTCTACAGGTGAAGAGGAACGTTTGCACCAATGCGGGGAATGTGGACTGACGCTTTCCACGCGCAGCGCGCTAACAGCTCACGCGCGGTCTCATCGTATGGCTGCTGATGCACATCGCTGCGACGTCTGCCAAAAAACTTTCGCCGTGCCGGCGCGTCTAGTGCGCCACTATCGGACGCACACTGGCGAACGGCCTTTCGAGTGTGAATACTGCCACAAGATGTTCAGTGTTAAGGAGAACTTGCAGGTGCACCGCCGGATACACACAAAGGAACGGCCATATCGTTGTGGCGTATGCGGTGCGGCTTTTGAACACTCAGGGAAGCTTCATCGCCACGCTCGTATCCATACTGGCGAAAGGCCACACGCTTGCCCACACTGTCACAAGACTTTTATTCAATCGGGGCAGCTGGTCATCCATCTCCGCACTCATACGGGTGAGAAGCCTTACCGTTGCCCAGCTCCCGGTTGTGGTAAGGGATTTACATGCTCGAAACAACTGAAAGTACATTCACGCACGCATACAGGAGAACGCCCATACACTTGTGACATTTGTCTTCGTGATTTTGGATATAACCACGTCTTAAAGCTTCACCGCTTCCAGCACTATGGCGAAAGGTGCTACCGTTGTACAGTTTGTGATGGAACCTTTAATACGAAAAAACAAATGGAAGCTCACATATACAAGGAACACGGAGCAGAGACGCCTCGTGCTCCATTGCAATCTTCGCCATCACCACCACTGGTAGTAAACGGAAATATGTGTGAAATAGGCGAAGCTTCACTACAACAATTACCGCCCACTCCTCCGAGTTCGCCCCCGTCACCTCAATGTCCGATTGTTCCGGTTGCTGCACCTGTGATTCCCGCCTCCCCAGTCCAACTGACACCTTCCCCCACGCCATCTTCTCCTCCACTAACTGGGTTACAATTCACACTTCCGCATTCCTCACTTCCTCCAAGAAAACGGAAACTAATTCCTCCACCCGACGAGACCATTTCGGTGGTACGTCACACCTCGGTAATACAATTTGCACCAGCTGCCACTGACGTTTCTTAGCTAATTATATTTGTTCCGTAATGCAGGTTTCATCGTTTTATTATTAAAGAGGTTGGTGTAGTGATATGATGACAAGCCGAAATAAAGCAGTGATTTTGACGTTTACTGATTTCAATTCAATTTTTAGGGAAGTGTGGCCCCATCAAACTTTTGATGATTCAGCCAATTTACTGATTTAATGATCTCCTAAAAATACATGGTGATGCCGTTTGTAAAGTCAAGCACAAAATACTTCAGCGACAGAACGACAATGTTCTCTCGTTACCTCCCTAACATTTAGTAATAATAATATTATATGTATCCATAACCAATAAGATAATATTGATAATTATGCTTTCAGCATATCCTAAGACACATCTCGTCTGGTGATCTATTTATCAATTTATTTGGAATATTGTAGTGTGTGTGGTCTTGCTTATAATGCTTAGATTAATGTCTAGATTAAGACCGGTACTCCATTATGAATGTCATTCAACTACCACATTGTACCTATTGGTTGAATTTTATTAGAAGTGCCTTGTATTATATTTTAGACAAATTTCTTTGACATTGGCATAATTTGTTACTTCATTGTATGGATGAGATCTTAAAACCACTTGCAGCTGCATCTTATTTATGTTTTATCAATTCTGAATCACTTTGTTATTAATTGTTGGTACAATTATACCGGAAACAGTTTTTTTTTTGCATTTGAGCCCGTCATTAGTAGGTATAGTGGTTACATGTACTTTACTCTACTTTTAAGGTTTTGTATTTATCTACGTGTTATTTTATTACAATATGGAAATAGTAAAAATTTTGTTTCTGGTCTTCGACTCGAAGCCTCTTTACCTATCGTTGGCTGCCAGGCATTAGTACGCGTACGGTTCGTTAGCGCAAGATAATGAAAGATAATACGGTCCCATCCGGCAGAAAGCATGGAACTTGGCATGCATGTAGCTTTTACGTACCTATATAACAAAATACAGAAGTGGAGTCGTGAAGTGATTTTTGGACTCCCCCCCTCTTTTGTGTCACCAATTACAGTTTTTTTATTCATAAAACAAAAACGGTTAAAGCTAAGTACATCAAAATTGTTAATGAGCAATATATTCTTCACTAAATTCTCTACAATAATTGCCTTGGAAGTATATTGATAGGACTTATAGTTTTCAAAACAAACTCAACTACTGGGACGAAAATTAAAAAAAAAACTTCTCTTACCTTGCATAAATTGCATAATTAAGACAAAGCAATCGGTGTTCCTGGGGGTGATCTGAGCAGATTTAGCCCGGTTGGTACAAGGCTCCCCCTGCATCCAGCGCGCCTCACTCTAAGCTACATATCAGAGGGTCGAGCTCAAGCACGACTTTACGAATGCTGCGTAACGTTACGGTTATCGTATCGAGATTGAGAAACCTCATACTAAATTTTAGTTCCAAATACGCTCACGGGCGGGCGCTGTTCTAAACGTCATACAAACTCGACAACGTTTACTAAGTATTCGATTTTACGTGACCAGGTTTCGAAAAGTCGTGCTCGAGTCGTTCTCTGCATACATGTAGCAACTACATACATCGAGATGGGTATCTTTTTCTTATAACTCGAGGAGGAGCAATTCATTTCTGGAACTAATTTTTCACTCGCCCGTACAAAAAAGATGAGAAATTTAAAAACCAAAATTTTTCTTTACACTTTTTTCGAAAATTCTTTCCAGAAAAAAACCATGACAATTTGCATGACAATGGGCTTAGTACAGAATCTTGCGGAAGTCCTCGCCACACTGAACGGGTAATTCGATTGTTGTCATCTAGAAGAATACTATGGATCTTTTTGACAGTAAATTTATTATGAAGTTAATTAAAACTAAAGGAACACCTAACTTGTAAAGTTTGTCTCATAACACTGGCACTAAGACATTATCATATGCCGAACTGATGTCATGAGGAATGCAGCAATCACTGACTCATTATTCGAAAATGCTAAACGAATATCACATGTTATTATCGCCACGTTGTCATGACAAGACCGACCTTAAAGGTTTCGCCACACAGCGAGAGGGACGGGACGTCGACGGGGCGCCGGCGCGACGGTAGCGCGGCGTGGACGCCACCCACACTACGGGCGGGACGGGTCGCGTCCACGTCGCGCCGGCCTACCGCCGGCGGTCTGCCCGGCGGTACGGACGGCGCTCATGTGATTATTTGATTGAGCTCCTTTGGGGCCGTCCATTAATCACGTGAGGCTTGAAAGGGGGGGGGGGGGGGAGGGGTTTGACAAAAATCACCAAATGTCACAAGGGGGGAGGGGGGTGTAGTAAAGATATCACGTGTATTTATTTTTTCATTATTTTTTCAAAAGCGCGGTTTTTAAATCGAAAAGCGGCGTGTAGTGTGACGTGACCTTGACTTTCTGTCTAGACATTTTTATCATGGTCCTTAATTTCAGAATAAAATAAGATTATACTTTATACCTGTATTTAAGATAATATTCTAAAATATTCAAAAAATTCAAGATTTTTTGTAGATACTAAAAAAACACGTGATGTTGGGTGAGGGGTGGGGGGCAGTCTTAAACCTCACCATGTATCACCAAGGGGGGGGGGGGGGGGTAAAAATGCTTAAAAAAAGATCACGTGATTAATGGACGGCCTCTTTCCTATGGACTCCCAAAGTGCCGATTTAATACTAATATTTTTATATTGCGGATGGCCGAATTCACATTGGCCTCTTACAATTTCTATTAGTTTTTCCGCAGTTTCATTGTAAATTTTGCAAAAAAATACATCGCTGACGTCCCGTCGAGCGCGACGTGACCCGTCCCGCCGTCTGTTTGTTTGACTACTAATACGAAAATTCATAGAACACAACATGGCGGGCCGCGCTCACGCCCCGCCCGGCAGCACTCCCGTCGCGCTCACGCCCCGCCCGGCAGCACTCCGCGTTGTATTCCCGTCGGGCGCGGCGGCAGCGGGACGTGACATGCCGAGCGCGACGGCGCTGTTTGACGTCGTCTATGTTGACTAGTACATAACAGATGCTACCGTCGCGCCGGCGTCCCGTAGACGCCCCGTCCCGCTCGCTGTCTGGCGAAGCCTTTAACGAAAGCCAAATTGACTTTGCGCCAATAGTTGCTTGCTTTCCATGAAAAACTAACGTGTTCTTAATCAAATGTTCTGCCACTTTGGCAAATACTGAAGAAAGTGCAACTGGGCGATAGGAGGAAACATCACCTGCAGGTTTACCTGGCTTGAGTATAGGGAATCACAATTTGAGATCTTTTTCATCATTTTCATTGACTATTAAAATTACGATCATATTGAATATTCTTATGAAAGGATGGTATAACATGCAATGTGTTTCTCCTGAATATATATCCATTTCTATCTTCTAAAATTAAGGATCTAGGGGCCTTATGGATATCCACAACCTTTCGAGGAAGCCATAAATTATCCTTCATATAACTATATCCTACCGACTGCGCCATGTATTATGTTTATAAAAATGAAATCACAATTGAGTTCCACATGCTTTACTTAGACCAGTCTTCTTACAGTCACCATCGTACCATAGACATAGACCATGTCATAGACAGTATCACACTGCTACATAAGCGATCTATAAATTGTTGAGCAAGGTTAGGAGGCAGAATCTGTCTAGGAATATCATCAAATGCAGATCTATATATATCTACATTACTATAGAAGGTTTTACATTGGGAGAAAGTGACGAGCAGAATTGCTTCCATCCTTCATATTTTTTCTTGCGCAACAACCTTTTAGTATCTCGTGCAACCTGCATGTAGGATTCAAAGTTTTTATTTGCCATAGATTGACGATAACGTTTGTCAGCCTCTTTCCGATTTTTAATCGACTCGGAACATTCAAAATTCCACCAAGGTGAAGAAGGGATTTTACCTAATGCACTATTTTTAACAGGAAAATTTTCATCAGCTGCTTCGGTAATGATCTTCGCAAGGGCACCTGAGGAATTCACTACATCCCCTTCAGCTGTACTAGGAAGATTCGATATTTTCATTTCCACACAGTTTCTTAAACACTTTCCAATCTACATTACTTAAATTATACTTGAGTCTGGGACTTGGCAGTGGATGCAATGGAATACAAGAAGGAAATATAATTACAGTGAAAGTGAATCACTCCCATATGTTGAATCTAATGTAAGTATACCAAGATAAAGATGAGGAAAGTTGAGCGAAACAAATAGATAAGTCCACAAAGCTAACTGCCTCCGAGGGGCCAGTACGCCTCGTGGGGTAGCCAGTATTGAGAAAACACAAATGATGACTATCTAGAATGTCTAAAATTTGTTCACCATGTTAACTAGAAACTGAACTTCTCTAAGAACGATGCTGAGAATTGAAATCACCTAGAATTAACCTATCTGGTTTCGGAAGGGCAGATATTATTTGTTCCAACCCATGAAAAATTATCGATGATGGATGAGAAATATATGTATACAGAGATGATACAAATATTATTTACAATGGCAGCAAAAATGGACCAGTCTTCATTGCTGTGTGATGGAGTAGGTATTGGTGAAAAATCTATACAATTCCTGATGAGTAAAGACACTCCACCATACCCATCAGAATGGTCTTCACAGAGACATGAATAGCCAGAGAGTCTTAAAAGAGCTTCGGGCTTAAGCCAGATCTTCAAGAGGGCAAAAACGAAAGGGTTAAACGTTAAACTTATTTGTAAGATAGATTAGGTCTTGTTTTTTACTATTTACACTTCCACAGTTCCACTGAACTATCTTGTCCACTTTGTATTACGGTAGCAGCAACTGTTTCAAGCAAGCTTCTATAATGACGTCAATGTACTTGTAGTCACCTACAGGGGCAATATGGGACGATGAAACAAGGTTAGATTTGGTCAACAAAGTAATCAGAGCAATTATAGCTTCAGCCACTGACTGAGTTTGAGATTCAGTATTGTTTGAATCTTTCGGCGCACAACCATTTGCTGGAGGTGGAATAGCATATTCTTTTAACAAGGTATTATGGGCAGCTTGATCATACACTTTACTAGTTCTGATTGGTGGGCCACGGGGCTTAGCAAATACTGTTCTTCTGTAAGATTCATTAGTTGTGTTTTGTGTAGTTCTATTTCCAACACTATTACGATATGATTGGGGTATTGTAGGCTGATGAGGAGAGGGATTTGGCTGGAAAAGAACATCCGCAAATGATTTAGATAGGTACCGGTGGATGAAGCTTTACAGCTTCTCCATACGAGATGCAGCTATTGGCCATAGTTACTTTGATATCCCTTTGTCTTTTATGTTCCGGGAACGATTTACTGATGGCAAAATGAGATCCATTACACATAAAACAAAAAGCATTGTCCTCATCTACAGAACAAGCCTCAGCCGTGTGTATTCGACCACACTTGTAGCACTGGGGTTTTGACATGGTTTCGACCTAGAATTTGTTTTGGTGTGGCCAAACTTACAGCAGCTGAAACATTGTATCGTAGGGAAAATGTACAGCTCTACAGGAATAGAACTGTGGCATGAAAACACTCGTTTTGGAAGCTGCTAACCATCGAAAGTCAAAACAACAGTTTCTGAGGGTTGCTAGATGACTGAGCCGTTTATAAGAACCCTTTGATTAAGACAACGCCTGACCTTGACCACTTTTCCACACCCAATGGGCACAGAAATGTTGGCCAAAATCTCATCGTCCGACCATTGATCAGGAATCCCACGTACCAAGCGCACGCGTGTTATTGAGAATGATGGAATCTCGATGGAATATATGCCATCAGATCTCGGCGTCTAAGCGAGTATCTTTAATAAAAGCATTAGCGTTCGTAACCTTGCTGAAAGCCATTGAAATTCGAGTCCTGCTAATACGTTTAACACTGCCATTGATAATATTCTCAAACCCATTTTTCTTTAAAAAAATTCCGAACGCCGAGTTTGTTTCCGCTTTCTTTAATTGTACGTGAATTATGTACGGGCTAACATCAGAATCCACGAATAAATCCCTGCTAAACCTTGGCGTTTCATTTGTTTTAACAGTCACTTGTTTTTCCGCAACTATCGTAGGTGACTCTCGAAAACTTTCAGAGCAATCACATTCGTAATTTCCGCCATTATTTCTATCTCGTTTTTTATTGCAGTGTTTGCATACTTTATTGACTTTCAAAATACGTTTACGGTCGCTTCTGCTACCAGTGTAGTAGAAGCGTCCGTGTCTACACTGGAATCATCAATAACTATAATACAAGCTACCTGGAGATTAGCACCTCCAGTCCAGGGACTGGAGGTTCTTTGTCCCCCATGGGGGAGAAATATTTACAAAAACTTACCTACAACGACGAAATTTATGACACAAATATAAATATTAACTACAAATAGGTGAATCAAAATATATACAATATCACTACCTACCTAACTGACCTTTTAACTAATTTAAAAAAAATATTAACCCAGAAAACACAACCGATGCGTTTCACGCTTCTCGCGCTTTTTCATTTCCCCAAGTTCCTTGTTGGTCAAATGAGCATTTCCAAAAAAGTTTGTAATACATTTTGCATTCCGCGGTAACAAAATTTTTAACATTACATTTGACCAATGTTTTTACTGTATATCGTTGACTGATTCATAAAGATTCAGAATATTAAATTTGTTTTAAAATTTGTAGTGCATTTAAACTACAAAATGAATTTTAATTGAGTCGGGTCAACCAAAAGTTCCTATTTTGTGACTGTAATTTAAGAAGGATTAGAATAAACACACACGGTTTAATTGGTTTTATTTATTAAATAAGGTACTCACAACGAATATGCAATGTTTTTCCAACAAATAGTTTACTTTTGTTAAATAATACAAAAATAAAATGGACAATTTACTCCTTTACATTACCATTTTAGTCAAACTTCAGTTTTAAAAATAGAGTGTAACGCGTATTATTCAAGTTTTTTTTTATTTTCTTTGGAAATAACCTTATAAACCAGCTATATTTTAATATAAACATTTAATAAATGTAGGCTCTTTAACAAAAAACACAAAAAACTCTCAAATTATTAAGGGACAGTAACAATAAAAGGAACATTGGTAACAAATTAGGAACTCTTAGGCATAGTGTACATTACAGTTCTAATTCTAATTTTTCAGGATTTTTCGCCATTGTTTCATGCCAGAGCCAGATGTAACATACCTGTGCGTATGAGATGCTTTTATGCAACAAGCAGCAAAACAAAAAATCTTTTAATAAAGCCGGTTTAATTTTCATTTATAAGCATGTAATTCCTGGTAGTGTACATTCCTCCTAAGACATCCTTTTTTGTTACTCTCAGTTCCCAGCCATACGTAACTTTCCAAAACTGACAAAAAAAGGAAGTAACGATTAAGGTGTGGGAAGGACCACCATAGAGAGATCTCTCTCCAGGCAGATGTTATGCCAGGGGACCGAAGTCCTTTGGAAGAGAGTTGGAAGTTGTATTTATGCAACCGACTTGAGAAACTTCGTCAGCGCGATCTAGAACTGAAACTGCGACGAACGTTCGATGACTAGATGGCGCTAGGAGTCGTTAGAAAGTCGTATGTTGGTATACTCCTACTGGATGACAGATGGCGCCAGGGCCGTGTTTTATAAAGCTACAAGTTACAATTTACAAGCGGAAGTCTCATTCTATCACCTTTTATTAGAAAGAGACTTCCGCTTGTAAATTGTAACTTGTAGCTTTATAAAACACGGCGCAGGTTGCCACAAAGGAAATAATACTTTTGAAAAATTAACAAATCAAATTGAATGAATAATCTGAGTGAAAACTTTGAGTATATGACTCTCAATTAAGTGGTTTAGTAAGCAAACGAAGCAAATCTGAAGAAAAACCAAAACTTTGCCAAGTTTTTTGGTAACAAACACACAGATTACTAATATGTAGCTAGAACAAACATAGGAATTTTATTTGGGTTACCACCAATCACAAGACTAGGACCCGGTATCCGGTATCTCGATTTGAAATGACTGTCAAAAACGGACAAAGATGGCTACCGTAATGCCAGTGTTACTAGTTAGTTACTATTAAAAGTTCTACAAAATTGGCAAGTAGCCTCAGATTGCTACTATCATTATTATTTTCTGAGATTATTTTTAATTAAAGAAATGTCTGAGTGACATGAAAAAAGTATTACCACAGCATGATTTTTCTGAGTTGCCAATTTATACTTTATGCAGAGTTATAGTGGGACGATTATATTGTGGGTTGACTTTATGTCCATTGGAAGACAATTTCGCTAGTGTTTAGTAGGTTTTGCCGTTGTACGGTCAAAAAATTCTAGAAACCGAAATGTGAGAGGTATTATAATGGTGGATGAATGATGACCTGCCCCCCGATTACGAAGTGCAAAATTCAAACTTCGTATAGTGCCGTCACTCTCAAGCTAATATTATTTAACACGAGAGTGAGCGGGACGATACGATACGATCTTCGATTTTCGAATTTCGTTGTATGGAGGCTGGGTCGTGTTTTATAAAGCTACAAGTTACAATTTACAAATGGAAGTCTCATTCTATCACCTTTTATTAGAAAGAGACTTCCGCTTGTAAATTGTAGCTTTATGAAACACGGAGCTGTTTAATCTAATCAAAAGTTCAAAACGTGTTATTTGACTATTTCAACTTGTGTGCTGTGCAGTTTTTGTCACTGGTAATCCTAGTCAGCGTCCGTCAACCGCCCGCCATATTTGTTTTTTATTCTATGCCTACTACGAAGTTCAAAATTCGAACTTCGTATCGTGCCGTCCCTCTCGCTAATATTATTTAACACGATAGTGAGCGGGACGATACGATACGAATTTCGAATTTCAGAGTATAGGGGCTGGCTGAAACGAATACGAATACCGTACCGTCTGTCAAGCAAGCAAGACTGTCAGTTCATTTCTCGCTTTTTGGTTTATTAAAAAGCTTGTTGTGTTTAGATTTGAGTAAATCCAAACATTGTTAACTAATCTCTTGATCAAAATGGTGGGTATAAATGTAATATTGTCATATTCCTAGTTGAGTTCATGTGTAGACCACTATTTTGGAATTATTTCGATTTTGTCACCGGTTTTTTACCGGTACAACAATGTCCTTTTTCCTTTCAATTTCATGTAATGTCGATAATTAAACATGTTCTATTGCATTATCCTTTACAGACTATCGGAAAGAATAATAAGATGCAACAGCATATTAATTACCGAGTTCGGGTAATACTTCAAGATTCTCGAACTTTCATTGGGACATTCAAAGCATTCGATAAACATATGAATTTAATATTGGGAGATTGCGAAGAATTTAGAAAAATCAAGTCTAAAAACAGCAAAGCTGTGGATAGAGAGGAGAAGAGGACTCTAGGATTCGTGTTATTGCGCGGAGAGAATATAGTCTCCCTCACCATTGAAGGTCCGCCGCCACCCGAAGAAGGCTTACCCCGTGTACCTCTTCCAGGCGGTATGGGCGGACCGGGCGGTGGACGCGCGGCAGGGCGCGGCGCTGGTCCAGGCGGAGCTCCTCCGGGGTTGCAGGGGCCTGCGCGCGGCGTCGGGGGACCCTCGCACCAGCATATGGCTCCCGGAGGTCGCGGACAACTTTCAGCACCCCCTCAGATGCGAGGTGGTCCTATGATGGGAGGCCCTCCTCCGGGAATGATGGGTGCACCCCCTGGTATGGGACGTGGCGGTCCTGGTGGTCGAGGCCCACCAATGCGAGGCCGTTACTAGTGTGTTTGCAACAATTCGTGATTACACATGTGAATATTAAACTGTCAAGGGGCCTAGTATACTAGTGTTTTAAGGCAGAGATACAAAACATTTATCCCTTTCTTGGAGTGGTCAAGGTCTGAATGTTTTGTCTGTATTAAAAGCGAGCATGCTTCCTGTGTTAGTAATCTTTTTAGTGTTGCTGTTTGGTCCAGGCCTCTGAAAAAGTAATAAATGATGTATGTTTAAGTCAATTTTAGTTTAATTCATTTTATGTTTTTTTTTTCCTTCAAAAGATCTTTGCCATCATCATGCTAATATTTGTTAGAAATCAATAATATAATTATAGTGAGTAAAAACAATGATTGAGATTGTGTGTAATTACTTGCAACTTACCATCAGAGAGATGTGAAGAAATGCCTCCATTTGCTTTGATGTTTTTCCATAAGTATAAAGTATCCTAACTTTAGCACTTGTTGGATTGTCACCCTATACTGGCCTAAAGGTGTGTCCATTCAAAGCAAAGTGGAGTCTGTTCCCCATGGCTCCTACTTTCCAGAATGTTTTCTTACCTCCTACAGACCAACTCAAGTTTCTTGGCTGTAGAGTCCAGAGGGAAAACAGGTGTTAAAAAACCACCCTATTCAACCCTTTTCCAGGCTGCACCAGTCTAGGTAGCTTAGCTAAAAACTAAATTTAAGACAACTATTTGATTTGAATATGCATTAAAATTATCAAATTATTTTAACGAGGCTTTAGTACACCAAATGCGACTGTCAGCCTCATGGGAAACCACAGGTACTATGTTCCTATCAAACTCCACCTTGCCCAGAGCCCCAGTCTGGACACAAAAGCTTGTCTAACAAATTTATAAATTAGCTTGGTATCATCGAACAGTGGCAGACTCGGAACTATGTTCACACCTCCATTATCATGTCCACACCATTCAAATATCTTTCCCATATATTCTTTATTTTGGTCACATTCCAGAAGGTAATGTACAAGGTCCTTGTTCCTGTTACAACCCCAACAAAGATGATTGTATGACTCATCAAGTACATAAAACTCTACTGGAATGTGACCAGATCTCACATGAAATGCAGATCCCTGGAAAAGCCGGCACGATCAAACCAGGGAACTTTGGGGACCCTACTCTATGGTACTGTACTGTAAGATTCTTACTCTATACAAAGCACAGGTTCGATCATGTGTGGATACTGCTGCCACCTCTGGGACGGGTCTGCCAAGTATCAGTTGGCCCTGCTGGACTTGGACTCAGTCTAGCACCGAGCCTGTAGGTTTATTGGTGATGCCTTGATGATCGAGAAAACGCTGCAAAGCCTCAAACACCACCAATGTCTGTCTGTTTTTTATCAGATGGATTTTGGTGAGTGTGCGCAGGAATTGCACAACCTAGCAGCTCAGCTCCACTTCCTTTTCCAGGCGGGGGGAGCATCTTCACCCATATGTTGTTGGCATTCCATTCGCCCGCACGAGATTGTTTGCTTCATCCTTCCTAATGTGAACTGCTAAGGAATGGAAGTTGCTCCCATCATCTGTATTTCGGGACAGATACAATCTAGGGCTCTTCAAGGCTACAGTGAATAGGCTGTTACTGAACCAGTGAGTTACGCCTTTGGCCTCATCTGCACCTTCAATCAATTGAGATAACGGTCAATCGCTGGTCAGTTTATAGTAGAAAAAAAAACTGTTTTAATTTGACTGTATTATATTTTACATTTCTCAAAATAAACTAAGTACAGACTAGCTAGAATGCAGTACCTAATTATTTTGTTCAGGGATATACAAAGAGTGAAGATGGCAAACATTTGGTTAGACATAATCCAAATGGGATATTGACCGCGATTACCTTATACTTAGGTTTGACGAGTTCCCGATATTTCGACGCAGTTACGTGTATCATGATCACGGGCAAAGTCATCAAACCTATAAGCTAATCGTGGTCAATATTCCGTTTTCATTATGTCTAATGCAATTAACCGCCGAATCATCTAAAAAAAACCAGTTGGTTGCCAAAATTAACATAAGTTACCATATACAAATAAAAGAAATGACAAATGACAATTAAATGACAAATTGTCATTGACAATAAATAAGAACCTTAAGCTAAATTAAAACTATGATGAAATATGATTGACTATTGCCGGTTCCCAATATTCAATCCCCCGAGGGTTTTCCTTACCAATAATTACATTTTGACACATTTTCTATGGGTAATCTGTCAAAATGTAACTGTTGGTAAGAAAAACTATCCGTGCATTGATTATTGGGAACCGGCATAATAAATAAAATTAAAATTAATTTAGAAAAGAGCTCCCCCGCGGCATGGTCCTAAATATGCCAGCAGCTGCCGGCTCTTCGGTTCCCTAAAAGTGATGTATGCGAGTCATTTTGAAATGTCTTGTACTTATTCAAATTTGGGCGCTCGGACTCGACGCACCTAAGGTCTCGACTCCGAATGATACAAAGTTGTATCTGTGGCGACCAGGCGCCATCTGTCATCCAGTAGGAGTACTAATATACGACTTTCTAACGACTCCTAGCGCCATCTAGTCATCGAACGTTCGTCGCAGTTTCAGTTCTACATCGCGCTGACGAAGTTTCTCAAGTTGATTGCATAAATACAACTTCCAACTCTCTTTCAATGGACTTCGGTCCCCAGGCATAACATCTGCCTGGGGAGAGATCTCTCTATTGTGGTCATTCCCACATACCTATTTGGAGCCGAGACTTCTGTATTTAAGTACATTTCATTTTTCGGCCAATTATGCTGTAGTTTTTATTTTTAATCACAGTAATCAAATCAAGCATGTTTTTAAACTAATTGGAACATTAATATTGTTTGAAGTTTTTTTCACAGCCCAATAAAGTTTATTTTTCATTGCTTAATCAATTAATCGCGGTGTTAATTACAAAAAAACGAATTTGATTGCTTGCATAGTTTGTTTAAAATTTAATTTTTCATATCACCTTTTGGTACAAAGTAAAAATTTAGAAAAACTAGATTAAAAAAAAAAACTCACATATTGGACTAAGACATAATAGGGTTCAAACGATTTCTATAAGTCCCCTGTAGCACCTAAATTTCCTACATCGTTATACCAAACACCATGTATACTAGAATACCTACGGTTTTAAATGAATAGGTATTATTTATCTGCTTGATTGAATTTATAGTTGATTTACTACTACATACAGTAATAAATCTACATTTAATAAAATCTATTGAATAAAGACTAGAACGATAAAAAGAGCGTGAAATTGGCGGGAAGCATTGTTTATAAACACATGAATATAATATAACTCATACTCATACCATAAGTCTTCTATAATGCGTTCAGAAACCGTAGGTAATGACTAGCTTTACGACAATCAGTTTTCATCTTCCAAAAACCAAAACAATTAAAATAACAAAAAGAAAAACCTTAAAAAAAAACCGGACAAGTGCGAGTCGGACTCGCGCACGAGGGCTCCGTACAAAGATTTCAACGCTTTTCCCCAGTGTTTTCAGTTGTCCAGTGTTAGCAGAGCCCTGCTCCTAAGCAAAACGTACGCAATGTGGGGTCATCTTACATTGGTCTGCGAAATTTACAGACAGACATAAAAATTTCAGACTTTGAGAATTTTCTGAGTGGTTGTGCTATGAGAGCTACCTTCATTCCAAATTCCAAGTAGGACAACTGGAAGTACCCTTTAGGTTTTCAGGATGCGGCATTTTTTAAAGAAACAACCTTTTTAATGACTATCGGCCTTATTCATAAACGTCACTCAAGCCTCCATTAGCTAAAATAGGGTCTGTTTGTCTTCTTTTGTCAAATGTCAATGTGACAAAAAAAGACAAACCAACTGTAACGGCATTTTAGTTAAAATAGATTAATGAATAACAGAGTATATCTTTTGAGTGCGTTGACAGAAGTTTGATTTTTTCACAGCTTCAAGGGACTGCAGGTTCGAGTATTTGATATTAATTTCAGTATGCTACCTCCACGTGTTCCAGGGAAAAATTGTCTTGATAGACAGACAGACGGACAACAAAGTGATCCTATAAGGGTTCCGTTTTTTCCTTTTGTGGTACGGAACCCTAAAAAACATAAAAATACAATCCTATAAAGCCACGATTTTTATGGCCTAGCACAAATATGAAGGCGGTACGGTGCGAGTGGAATATTCTGTCAATGAAGCACCGACTATATATTTGAGCTAGGCCTTAAAAATCATGGCTTTAGAGGATTATTTTATGTTTTTGAAGGCGGTTTTACTTTTTTACTTTCCTTATAGTTGAGATGAAAAGCAGAGTGTCTCTGGGAAAATGCCAATTTCAAACTCGAACTACTGGCACCCTCACTAATCTCGTTAGAAATTGGTTCTTTTCCTCCCTCGTTGAACAATCTACTATAATAAGGGCTTAATCACGTATGAGTTCTCATACCTACTCGTTTAAATTATTCAGCATTTAATTTAGTACAATAATAACGATTAATTATTTTCAAGATACCTAGAGAGAGAGACTCCATATACTACACCCCAGTATATAAGGTGTTGAACTTGCTTTGAATAAAGGAGCGACAAATTGAAATCTCGAACCGAAAGAGGTTGACGGGATGGGTGAAGTCAACTCGACCACCAAGGTAACCACTGTCGCGTCATCGAGACTACAACTTTGCCTCCTGGAACCTTGATCTTGGATGGCTACGAGTAACTGCGACTTGTCTTGTAGCTCAATACGTCCTTTTCTTACGTGCGTCGAAAATAGTGCACCGTGTAACGTTCTATTCTAGTGAAGCCACTCATTGGACTCATATTAAAGATGAGTGAGCAGACAATTTTTTGGATCGTAGAAGTAACTTTAAAGCTTAAGCTAATGACAATAGCCACATGTAGGATGACACCTTTTCCCGTCGACACCGCAGCGACAACCAGCGCTGGTGTCCCCGCGGCCGGCGGGACCCCAGCGCCGGCCGCGCGTCACCCAACATATCTCCGTCTTGCACGCTGAACACTTAATCCAATCGCAACCCCACTTCTTTGTTATAATAGCACTACATTCGGGACACTCGAGAGCTTCACCACGAGATATCAATGTGTCGAGAAAGGCCCTTGTTCCTTCGTCAGTTTGGTCTGGGGCCTCGTTGGTGGCTTCCGCAGCTTGCTTGGCGCGATACTGTTCGCAAGTATCCCGTTCGTGTATGACCTGAAATGAAAATAAGAGTTGCTATAAGTAAATAAAGTCCACATCCACCTTACCACATCCTTGCCTAAAGTCTGTAAGCTACAGTACATTATGTGACATACTCTACTGTAGCTTATTACAGTATAGCAGTACTGTACAGTCGATGTCATAAATATCCATACAGGCATCGCGTCAAATACTTATATGTAAACATCGACCTTCTTGTTAATAGCTCAATAAAATTGGATTTCAATGTATGAAAATTTTGGCAAAATGAATGGAGATGATTTTTCTGTGGGAATAGTTTCTATGCATGAGGAAGTTAAAAAATATCAAGTGTCCCTTGGGTGCGTCCCCCCCCTACGGGCCTGAAAGTGTCCCGAATCGTGGTTTTCTTCAGTTTTAAAGAGAATCTTTCACGATACATGAAAAGTGTTTATGACCGAAATAATACTCGTTAAATTTGCCATCAACCTGTAATACATACAAAAACACTTTAGGTTTTTGTGCTATCGAACACTGAATACGAACATTTTTAGTAATTTTATTTTTGTTAAGTACCTTGTTTTCTCAAAAAGTACGCAATTAACGACCAAAACATGTACTACCAAACTAAATAATGGATTATACTCTTTAAAAAGAGATATCATTTATAAGTAAATTATTTAAAATTACTTTTCTATACTGTTTTGAATATTCATTTTACCACATCAGGTACTTTTAATCATATCATAGTGATATAAACGGATCACTCACGTATGTCAGTCAAGTATAGCCCGACATGTTTCGGACTAATCCGTAGTCCTTCCTGTGGGAGCACATGCTACGCCCGCGGCGAGACTCGTGCGGCTGCTCGGCGCACCTGACAGCGGCTCATACTACCCTCGTTTTCACAGTCATTTTTATTATTTTATTTTTGTGTTGAATACTGCGTCAGGTTTACTTAGGTTTCGCCAAAAAACGTTTGGCAAACTGATTAATTTCCCAAATGTTTCGTTTGGTCAAAATGCTTTGTTTCAGAAACTATGAATATTTCGGGATTTTTATAAAACCAACCTAACCTAACCTATAGGGTTCTATGAGATGGCCCTGAAATAAATCCTGAAATATTTACAGTTTCGGAAAAAAAGCATTTTGACCAAATGAAACATTTGGGAAATGAATCAGTTTGCCAAACGTTTTTTGGCCAAATGGAAGCACACCACTAACACAGATACAGCTAGGGTGAACGAGCCTTTACAAAGTGATGTGGTTAGTGTAGTTGTGCTACCTTACTTTTGACAATAATAAAAATGACGATGAAAACTAGGGTAGTTATGTTATGAGCCACCGTCAGTTGCGCCGAGCAGCCGCGCGAGCAGAGCCCCGGCGCGCAGTTTACGTCTCGCCGCGGGCGTAGCGTGTGCTCCTACAGGAAGGACTACGGATTAGTCCGAAACATGTCTGGCTATACTCGACTGACATATGTGAGTGATCCGTTTATTTCACTACATCAAGAGCAGGGCTCTGCTAACACTCAACAACCTTCCAGACTCGATTCCCGTGATAGACGAAATATTTAGATACATACCTACAAATTTGTACGGAACCCTCGGTGTGCGAGTCCGACTCGCACTTGTCCGGATTTTTTTGTTAAGTGTTTCATAATACCGGATCAATAAATAGTTACTCTATCACGGGAAACGAGTCTGGAAGATTGTTGAGTGTTAGCAGAGCCCTGCTCTTAAACAAAATGCGCGGTTATACTTTGTACTGCTCACTGACATAAAAAAAATAGTTTTTTAGATTAATCTGATTGGTTAGGCTATAACACCCATCTTCATACCAAATTTCAAGTTTCTAGGACAACTGGGAGTACTTAGTTCTATAGTAGGTTTTGATTTCATAGCAATTTGTATGGAAACATCTTTTTTAATTAAGTACTGTTCCTATCTTTTGATTGCGTTCACTTAGAAGTTCGAATTTTTCACAGTTTCAAGGGACTGCAGGCTTGAGTATTTGATATTAATTTCAGCATGCTACCTCCACGCGTTCCAGAGAAAAAAGATCTTAACAGACAGACATACAGGCAAACAGACAGACGGACTTGCAACAAAGTGAGCCTATAAGGGTTCAATTGTTCCTTTTGAGGTACGGAACCCTTAAAATGCAGTTAAATTATTTTAATTTTAAGTTAATTGAGTATAAAACTAGCCTAACCGCCGTTACCGTTTAAGTACCTATGTGATAAATTCAATATTCAAAATAGCATCATCATCATCATCATGTCAGCCGAAAGACGTCCAAATAGCATAGAAAAGTTAATTTAAACAGTATATAAATAAATGATACCTCTTTTTAAAGAGAATATTTCATTCTTTATTTTGGCAATATAACTTTTGGTCGTGAATTGCGTATTTTTCCAGAAAACTAGTTTTAACAAAAAAAAAGAAAATTTATGAAAAATGCCAATATTCAGTGTCCGATAGCACAAAAATTTAAAGAGATATCGCTTTTGTATGTATGAAAGGTTGATAGTAAATTTAACGAGTATTATTTCGTCCGTAAACACTTATCATGTATCGTGAACAGTTTTCTTTAAAACTGATGAAAACCACGACTCGGGACACTTTCAGGCTCGAGGGGGGGGGGGACGCACCCACGGGAGAGGGGGGGACACTTGATATTCTTTAACTTCCCCATGCATAGAGATTATTCCCATAGAGAAATGTCTCCATTAATTTTGCCAAATTTTGAACTAATTTTATTGAGCTATGACACACACCGTGGCCACAAAATAAGTTGACAAAATAAAAAGCAAAAATTTTGAAAATGGAACACATTACGACTTCGTTTGTTTTTCTATACTCAAGAGCAATAAAAACGTTTTTAGGTTTCCGTACCTCAAAAGGAAAAACCGGCCAAGTGCGAGTCGGACTCGCGCACGAGGGTTCCGTAGAAATATTTTAACGCTTTTCCCCAGTGTTTTAAGAAGTCCAGTGTTAGCAGAGCCCTGCTCCTAAGCAAAATGTACGCAATGTGGGGTCAACTTATATTGGTCTGTGAAATCTACAGACAGACATAAAATTTTAAGATTTTGAGACTTTTCCGAGTGGTTGTGCTATAAGAGCTATCTTCATACCAAATTTCAAGCTTCTAGGACATCTGGAAGTACCCTTTAGGTTTTTTAAAATCGGCAATTTGTATGGAAATGGCCTTTTTAATTACTGTATCTTTTGATTGCGTTGACTTAGAAGGTTGATTTTTTTCACGGCTTTAAGGGACCGCAGGCTTGAGTATTAGATATTAATTTCAGCATGCCACCTCCACGCGTTCCAGAGAAAAAGGGTCTTGACAGGCAGACTGAAATTAATATCAAATACTAATCTTTTAGAACTAAACTTTGCTTTTGTTCGAGAGAGAACCTTCTATCTATGAATATGTAGTACTATCAGTTATTTTGTGCTATAACTAACTACTGTAATATGTAGAGGCAAATTACACACGGAAAGCAGTAAAATAGCAACAGTAAAATAGCAGCCAGAATTTAATTAAAGCCACCGAAACTAGAACCTACCTGGCAAGATACGCAGTTCGTCCTCTTGCACACAGGGCAGGGGAACCTGGTGACCCCCGCCTCACACAGCGCCCAGCCGGTGCAGTCGCGAGTCCGACAGTGGAATGCGTTTCGAGTCCCACTCTCCGCGGCGGTGAGCCCTCTTGCCAACCAACGCTCGTACTCCTCTGGAGATACCAGCGCACGGATTTCACGCTCTTGCAAGATTCCGAGACAGCCCATGGCAGGACAGGAAACAGCTGGCTCTTCGCAGTGCTTCACAACGTCTGCCAGACAGTCTCTGCAGAACGTGTGGACACACTCGCGCAAGACAGCTCCTTGGCCGACGGGATAATGTTCCATGCAAACTCCACATTCGAATTCTTCAGCATTAGGTACGATTGCGCGTCGCTCCAAGAGGACTAACTCGGAATATACATCGGTTACATTATTGTCACTCGTTTGATTAAATTTTTCTTTTTTCGGGGAGGTGGATTTAGAAGATACTATCATACGCGTAGAAGAGTTTATATTTGATTCTGGAATAAATTAAAGCCAAATAAATTACCTATATATAAAATCAAATCAATTACCTATCCTTATTAACAACCAAGTGCGATTTAGCAAATTTCTGCCGAGATCGCGAACATTTAAACCGTAACTTTCTACTGTTAAAGGCAAGATGCAACAATAGTGAAATAAAATGTCAGTCGAGTATTGGACTAATCCGTAGTCCTCCCGCACATACACAATATGAAGAAACAGGACAACAAGGGTTCTGTTGTGGCCGAACATTCAATGGACTCGGATTCGACGCACTACATTCGTTTTGTTAAGGTGTCGGTACTGGCGAGAGAAAAGTTTTTCATTCCGCGTAAAAAAATTACGCGAAGCCATTGAAATTAGTCGTTGTCCCAATTTCAACCGTGATAGTGGATGGTCAGTGCCCCCGATCTGGAAAACTGTGGAATAATGCGTCAACAGCTAGTGTGAACGAGCCTTTACAAAGTGATGTGATTAGTGTAGTGTGCTACCCTACTTGACAATAAGACGATGAAAACGAGGGTAGTTAGAGTAGTTGCGCCGAGCAGCCGCGCGAGCAGAGCCGTGGCGTGCAGTTTACGTTTCGCCACCGGCGTAGCGTGTGCTCCAAGAGGAAGGACTATGGATTAGTCCGAAACATGTCGGGCTATACTCGACTGACATACGGGAGTGGTCCGTTTATTACTCTATGATTGAATCTCACGATAGTTTAATGTTAAAAGGAGCAACAAAGCCACTTTTAACATGAAACTACCGTGAGACTCAATCATAGTGAAGTAAAACGGATCACTCACGACTCACTACAAATTAGTCTGAAACATGTCGGGCTAAACTCGACTTACATACGTGAGTGGTCAGTTTTGTTTCACTATGAGCAACAAAGCCATTAGGTATTTTAAAGGCTTTAGATAATTTTATAAAAATAAAAAGGCACTTAATTGTGTTTTCTAACCAGGTTCCACCAAACAGAGGTAAAACGGAGCATCAAATCCGGGGCCCGCAAGCGTGTGAAGGGGTGTGCTATCGTCGTTACACAACGTACGTCCCACAATCCATCGTTGTAACCGTGCAGCAAGGCCCAGCGATGCATCTGCTTGTCGGCGTAAGTCACCCATAACCGATGCACGGGGCATGTTCATTCTAATAGGTCCTCTAGCCGCTTCCCTGTCTTCAATCCAAACGTCTATCCTGATAAATAAAAAGCTTTATAAGCAGAAATTCGACTCGCCACTTCTACTCCTACGTGAAGACAAAGAGTAACTTACGAAACTATGTCGTTTCCAGTCATAGCATCCACATCTAAACAGTGTAGTGACTGTTTAGATGTTGATGGTTCATTTAATGCTTGGCGTGTAGGAAATCTTTGATTCTCACTGCATCCGCAATTAAACTGAGCTGGAGCAATTTCCTTTTCATCCGGAATTTTACTTGCAGACGCTGTTACGGTTTTAGCCGACGTACTTTGTAGATTGTCGGTAACTCTTGTTAATGGTCGAATGTGAATAGGGGTATCAGCTACAATTTGATTTATGTGATTACTAATAGGCCGAGTTTCTTTCTTTTCACTTCCACTAAGAGATGTAGAGGGTGCGCCTACAATTTGTGAAGAAAATGATAATACTGAGCAAGACAATCGCAACTGAGCCAGTTTTGCTGCGGCTTCTGCTGCGGCGCGTTCGTCTCCTTTCGCTATTGATTGTTCAAGTTGGTTGATCAAGTCTCTACGTCTCGAATGCTGATCAGAGGCTGCAAGTTTTGTATCACTATTTTGATGGTCTAACAATGATCGTGGCATTTCTGACCCTAACAGACCATTTGATATTTTACAATCGGTTGCTCGAGGTAGGTTTTTATTATCTTCTTTGGTTTTAAATTTTAGATTTCCTGCGATTACTGCATTACTTTCTCTACAATTTAAAATAAGATTGTTAAAGGACGATGAAATAATCTTCGGGGCTCCGTTCGAAGATGTCCCGGATGCGGAAAGAACAACCGTGGGTGACTTAACGGCTGTATCATTTTTTTTTGGTGTAGCTGTTTCCTGATGAACAATTTTATTGTTGACTTTATTACCAGGTGCCAAATTACTATTTGGTTTTGATTTAAGAGCAGACTCCAAAAGTGGTCCTGGGCCAAAAGTTTGTGTAGTAGAAGTTGTTTTAACACTACACTGCACTTTCAGTGTCGAGGTATCGATGGGCGTTACTTTGGTTGACGCAGCTGGGGCTGCAGGGTATAAACTCTGCTGAGGATTTTCGTTTGATGGTTTTGCTGGTGGACTGCTTTGTGGTCGAGGTATGTTCGTCTCATTTCGGTTCGTTTGATGGCCTTGGTGGTGAGTTTGTGACATAAATATGTTTTTCCTTATTTGATTTTTAGTTGGCGGGTTAGAATTTAAAAGTGATGATA